>CM018590.1:7247953-7847953 GCA_009078335.1 Salix brachista
ATTTCATTTGTTGATCAAGTTTACCTAGACCTTTCTTTGATCAATAATCAAAATTTTGTTTTTGTTGCATTTACTTGAAATCATTATTCAATTGAGGTTATAATTTTTGTAGTTTACCAAGCCTTGAGACAACTTGAGTTTTTTTTTGTTTTTAGATGTATTTGGTTTTGATTTTTCAACATTGCTCATAAGTGTCTTTGATCAGACTATATGAAACCTGATACCGAGTCGTATAATTGGGTGATTCAAGCATATACCAGGGCTGAATCCTATGACAGGTAAATTCTATTGCAAATCAAATGTATTAGCCATGCTTCTTTATTAGCAGCTGTCATTTTTCCTAAACTTGCACTTGCTGTTCAATAATGGTGCTTGGTTAGCTTTTGTAAATATTCTAGGTTGGTGTTCTATAAGGGCCACATCATTCTTTGCTTTTAGGAATATGCTCTCCGTATTGATAGGCAATCTCCTACTGAGTATTTCTTGCTGAATTGAGCTCTAATTAGCTAGCATACTAAAGTCCTCCATGCATTATGCTTAGTTTCTCTTCCAAGAATCGTTTGCTTAGTTTGTGCTTTGGAAATTTTGAAATTTGACTTTTATTGTGTGGATGTAGTCTGAAATTGAAATTTTATATTATTACAACCTTGTATGTAATTTGTTATGATTTGTATTAATATACCCACTGATTCTTAACAAGGAAGCATACTAAAGACCCCATGCATTATGCATAATTTCTTCGAAGAATTTATGCTTAGTGTATGCTAGAAAAGCTAGATTATTTATTAATCATGTTTTATTTAGTATCCCAATTTTTCATGCCGGGATTTTGACATGAAACACAGGGTGCAAGATGTTGCTGAATTGCTTGGCATGATGGTTGAAGACCACAAGCGTATACAACCTAATGTGAAAACTTACGTGTAAGTTGCAATTATTCATGACAGAGTAAATACTTCAAGAAAACTAGTCCTAGGTCATCACGTTTCTTTTGATTGTTTTATGCTTATCACTGAATTATTTGGTGCAACTGATGATCAATTCAGTGTAATTTACTGTTCATGCTAAGTTTTCATATTACACAAACATTGTTGTCTTAAGACATCCATTTGTACTTGTTCATATTACACATCAGTATTGTTGGTTCTTATTGTTAACAACATGGTAATCTTTGGGTGTTTAGAGTGGTGTCTTGCTGAAATGCAGCAGTTACAAATGGTTTTTGACTGAATTTTAAGGTGTCCATAATTTTCTTTTTCTGGGTTTTAATGGTGAGATAAGGTGTTTGATTTTGTTAGGTGGCCATTTATTTTCTCCTACTGAAGAAACTTCGAAGGAAAATTTAAAAAATTCCTTATTCGATGGGAAAGCAATTGATTGTACTTTCTCCATGGTTAAATATCTTGGTTAGAGTTCAACTTTAGAGATGATCCAAGTGTCAAACACTTAAGGGGTGTTTGACACTGCGTTTCAAAAACGTTTTTGAAAAAAAAATATTTTATTTTATTTTTAAAATTTAAATTTTTTGGTGTTTTTAGATCATTTTCATGTGCTGATGTCAAAAATGATTTTTTTTTAAAAAAACATTTAGATGCATTTCCGAACGAAAATCATTTTCAAAAGCAACCGCAACTATACTCCCAAACAGGCACTTAATTTTGTTTGATAACTTTTTGATCGGCTCAAGCTTCTACATCAGTTCATGAACATAAAAAATTAAGCACATGGAAATTATTTTGACTTTTTCTAGCCAATAACATAATTTTTTCTTCATGTAAGGAAAATGTATACTAATATCTATTTATATGTTAATAACAAATTTAATACATTCCTGTCTGTTAATAATTTATAGCAAATAAAACAACTTCCTAAGACTCTATTCCTCGTTATCTCTTCTTGATAGGCCATAGAACTTGAACTTTTTTCACCATCATTTCCATGTTGACCTTGGAATGCGACCTAGATTAGTTGTTCAAACATGCAGTTGTGCGTACTTGATAGTAAAAAACTCACATGATAACTTCCATACATTTTACCTTAATTTCTTTTTCTGTGATATCTAACATCATATTGTATGTTCAGGCTGTTAGTGGAGTGCTTTTCCAAGTACTGTGTAGTGCGTGAAGCTATTCGGCATTTTCGTGCACTTAGAAAGTTTGAAGGAGGAACAAAAGTTTTGCATCATGAAGGGAAGTTTGGGGACCCACTTTCTTTGTATCTTCGAGCTTTATGTCGAGAAGGTATGCACAATACATATTTTGTATGTTTGAAGTCTTTGTTTATATAATAACATTATTGACATACAAACAAACATGTGCACACACACATGTACACAGAATTCTCAGTGTGACAGTGACATTTTTGTTTAACTTTTTATTTCGCTTGCCCCCTTATTTTTCAGATTTCTTCAATAGAAAACTTGAAAAAATTACCTAGTGAACACCTTTTGTTATCATTCTTCACTTGAGTTCTGCCCCTTGTTTGTGCTTTATGGAATTTGACAGTAATATAGGGTAGAGAATAAGAGAAAGAGCTTGTGCAATATGATAGAAGTTAATAAGCAACTACTATGCATACGATGTGTGTGTGTGTGTGTATGCTTCAGGAATTGCATTGTTATGCCAACTTGGGATCTTGACATTGATACCATATCTGAGGAACTGTGTCAGCTCCTAGGTGATATGTTTTTGAAGAAATGCTAGCTCTTAGTTACAACTTTAAAAAAGGTCAACCAGCTAAACCAATTAATCAGAGTCAGAGGATGGTGGTTTTTGTGATCTGGGACAAGGCCTAGGTTCAATCTGCTCCAACAGACATGTAATTTCTTATTTCTCAGTTCCACATCACTCGTATACAAATTTTACAATTAACACTTAAGAGAACATTTATGGTTGGATGATTATAAGAGAAACAAATAAATGCCCATAAATATGAAGCAGTCAGGATATGTGAAGTCCAAGGTCCCAACCTTTTCTTAGATTTCCATTTCTTGTATCTTTTGATGTTTTTATCAAAAGCATTGAAACCTTGGACAACTAGGTTGCTGGTTTCTTTAGGTAGAATTATGTTTTAGTAAATCATATTATGTGATATACAGCAACGTGCTTCATCTTTAATTCTACACATTGTCAGTCCATGCTTACATATATTGAATTTCCATCTATTGTATTTTCTGGAAGATGCTTATAAATTTTTTTCATTTGGATCCTTGAACTATGTTTGGATTGTGTGACCCAAAAATAATTTGTAGATTGTGTCCTTTTTTGAATCAGGTAGGATTGTTGACTTGTTAGAAGCTTTAGAAGCCATGGCCAAAGATAATCAACCTATTCCACCAAGGGCCATGATATTGAGCAGAAAATATCGGACATTAGTTAGCTCATGGATCGAACCTTTGCAAGAAGAAGCTGAACTTGGATACGAGATTGATTATGTTGCTAGGTGTGCTTATTAATAAACCCAAGGCAGTTGCTGCAAGTCTGTTATGTTTGTTTTAATGTTATTGACACACAAAGAGTCCCGAGTCTCCAAGAAATTTGTTTTTGTGCTTTTTTTATTTTCATAACAACATTTTCCTATCAGTTTCCTTATACATATTAATGAATTAGAGATTAATGCATGTAGCAGCTGTTAATCCATTAGGGATGCATTAACCATTGTTGAACATAATTCAGATACGTTGCTGAGGGCGGGCTTACTGGTGAGCGCAAGCGTTGGGTGCCTCGAAGAGGTAAAACTCCTCTGGATCCCGACTGTGATGGATTTATATACTCAAACCCTATGGAAACCTCCTTGAAGCAAAGGTGTCTTGAGGATTGGAGGGCTCACCATCGAAAGCTTTTGAAGATGTTACGAAATGAAGGACTTGCAGCTTTGGGGGATGCATCTGAATCTGATTACCTTAGAGTAGAGGAGAGATTAAGGAAAATAATCAGAGGTCCAGACCGTAATGTTCTAAAGCCTAAGGCTGCTAGCAAGATGATAGTGTCTGAGTTGAAGGATGAACTAGAAGCGCAAGGTCTACCAACTGATGGAACTAGAAATGTTCTTTATCAGCGTGTGCAAAAGGCAAGGAGAATAAACCGTTCTCGTGGTCGGCCTCTCTGGGTCCCACCTGTGGAGGAGGAGGAGGAGGAGGTTAATCATTTGTCAAACTTATTCTCACTTTTCCTTCTATTCTCATTAGTATTGTCATGGGCTGGAAAAAACAAAAAGAAAGACTACTCATTCACATTTCTCCAGTGCTCATCCAAAAAATATCTGTTGTGTACCTGACATTCTTGGCAATGCTTTCGCCAAGAAGCCATCTTGGTTTCATTTGATCAAATACGGATGCAATTTGTCTGCAGGTTGATGAAGAGGTAGATGAACTAATTTCACGAATTCAGTTGCATGAAGGAGATACAGAATTCTGGAAGCGCAGATTTCTTGGAGAGGGTTTCGATGGCAATCATGTTAAGCCAGTGGACGTGGAGGCATCTGAACTTCCAGATGAATTGGATGAGGATGAAGATGATGATGACGACGACGATGATGACATAGAAGATGTGGCAAAAGAGGTAGAAGATGAGGAGGCTGATGAAGAGGGGGGAGTTGAGGTAGAAGAACAATCTGAGAGCCAAGATGCAGAAAGGATTGTGAAGGCCAAGGAAGCTGAGGCTAAGAAGCCCCTTCAAATGATTGGAGTGCAATTGTTGAAAGACTCTGATCAAACAAGTAGAATGTCAAAAAAATCAAGAAGAAGAGCTGCTCGACTGGCTGTAGCGGTACAAGAATCCATTAGATTTGCTGCCTTTTTATTTCCTTTCCTCTTTTTTATTCATTTTATGTTGTTTATCAAGTTGATTTGTCTTATAGCTTTTGTAGTTTCACTTTTTATAAAAAGTAACACTTAGGCATTCCCTTTTGCATCATATTAAGGTTTCTTGTCAACAGAAATCTATAAACTTAATCAAAACATTTTGCTTGATAGATTCAATGTACTGTGTTGTTAAATGTCAAATTAATGTGGGCGTAAAAAAATAAAAAATTATTTTTTCCCATGTTAGGACGATGACGATGATGACTGGTTTCCTGAAGATATACTAGAGGCTTTCAAGGAGATGAGGAACAGAAAAGTTTTTGATGTGGAAGACATGTATACAATAGCTGATGCTTGGGGTTGGACATGGGAGAGAGAAGTAAAGAAGAGGCCTCTCCACAGGTGGTCACAAGAATGGGAAGTCGAGTTGGCAATTAAATTAATGCTGAAGGCAAGTTCCTAGTAACTTTTTTTCCCTTTTTTCTAGTTATCTTCCCGTTAGCCTTATAAACAAAAAAACAAGGTCTTAAGTAGCTCGTTAGGGAAATCTATCCACATTTCTATTAAATCACTCAAATTTCTTTGTTTTCCAGATCAGTTTTAGCAAGGTTACTAATGTTTTTGGTGTTCTTTTGGTGATTTTTATTAGTTTCTTACCATGAGGAATGAAAGCACTGAATTATGTTTCAGGTCATAGAACTGGGTGGAACACCAACTATTGGAGATTGTGCCATGATACTGCGGGCAGCTATTAGGGCTCCAATGCCTTCAGCTTTTTTGAAAATCTTGCAGACGACGCACAGCCTAGGCTATCAATTTGGGAGGTAAGATCCGAAGATGAATTGGTCTTTTCTGCGAGCTAGAAACTTGTTATATCAATGAAGTGTTTGTTAGAAAATAATATAAATCATATTCTGGAGTCTCATCTAAAAGCTCCTTCACATGGTATTAGAGTTTTGTTGACCTAGCGGTCACGAGTTCGAATCTCACCACCCCTATTCTATTTGATAAAAATCAAGTACAAGGTAGCTTGTGCAAGTTTCAAGCCCAAAGAGCTTTCACTTGAGGGAGTGTGTTAGAGAATAATATAAATCATATTCTGGAGTCTCACCTAATAGCTTAAGCTTTTAGGTGAGATGTTGGTTCCTTAACATGGTATTAGAGCCTTGTTGACCCAGCGGTCACGAGTTTGAATTTCATCACCCTCATTTTTTTTCGATAAAAATCAAGCACAAAATAGCCTGGACAAGTTTCAAGTCCAAAGGGTTTTCACTTGAAAGAGTGAGTAATCTTTTAGGTGAGACTCCAGAATATGATTTATATTATTCTCTAACAGTGTTTAAATATTTATTTTAGCTATTCCAACAATATTTATTTGAAATCTAATAATCATAATCTCATCAATTTTCAGTTCTCTATACGATGAAATAATCTCCTTGTGTGTTGAGCTTGGGGAACTGGATGCAGCGATTGCAATAGTTGCGGATTTGGAAACTGCTGGAATTGCAGTCCCAGACCAGACCCTTGATCGAGTCATTTCTGCTAAACAAGCGCCTGAAAGTGCTGTGGAGGAGACATTGTCATAGCTACAACCGCGTTTACTCCTATCTTTTTTGCTGTATAGCCTGCATAAATGCAGCACTCACGATGTGCCTTCTTTGCCATCGTCATTTTTTGGTGCTGCAAAATTTATTGCTTTGTTTTGGCAGCGGAACACACGAGTGTAAAATTAACACATAAACTAGGAGTATAAATTGTTATTTAATTGAAGGCAAACAACACTAGAAAGTCTTTTTGTTCATTCAAATGTCTTCGTCAATTTCAAAAGTGTTTTTAAAAAAACTATTTTTCAATTTTTACTTGAAATTAATTTTTTTTGTGTTTTTAGATTATTTTGATGTATTGATGTCAAAAATATTTTTTAAAATAATATTTTAATACATTTCTGAATAAAAAATATTTTAAATAACAATTTGAATGATATTTCTAAACTATCACATTCCCTGATAGGGAAGACGTTATGAAATCCTTGAAGGCAAATAACACTAGAAACTCTTTGTTCATTCAAATGTTTTCGTACTTGTAGTATTTTAAAAAAATAATAGTTTTTTTTTTAGTGTTTTTAAATTATTTTGATATATTAACATTAAAAATCATTTTTAAAAAATAAAAAAATATTATTAATATATTTTAAATAAAAATATTTTAAAAAACAACTATTAACTATATTATAACGGTATCCTTACTTGGCACAAAGCAAGTGAAAAAAAATAATCATGATGATGCTCCCTTTTGGTAAGCACCAGTTTGAATGAGTTTTACCAAACGGTTTTGTTGGTTTATTGGCAACCCAACCCCCCACCCGCCCTCTATCGAAGATCATTGAGTTTGAGATTTTTTGAGTCAACTTACACACACCACAACTAATCCTCAGACTCACTGAACATCCTGCAAATCCAGTAAGCATGTAAAGCATCGCGGAGGGTGACAGGCGTGCATGATGGGACTTGAACCCTGGTGCAGAGGAAGGAAATAAGTCCCTTCAACCGCTAGGCCAAGACCCCACTTGCAAGATTGACCTCCTTAATAGGTCGGGTGAGTTAATATTTCTTTATATCTAAACCAATTCAAGGCTGGTTTAACACTGTATTTTAAAATTTTTTTTTTTAAAAGAAAATATTTTTATTTTTTTTTTAATTTTTTTTTTTTTTTTTTATAAATTATCTTGATATGTTGATGTCAAAAATAATAGTTATAGACTTTTTTTTAAAAAAAATCTTGATTCACATATTCAATTTTGTCATAGCTCTTAAATAATATTATGGGTTCTTATAGGGGTATGAATAATTTTATTTTCAATTATTATATACCTAATTTAAAAAAAAAAACATTTCTCATGAATATTCAATGAAAATACTTTTTTTTGTGTATTTTTTATTTTTTAATATATTTCTCACATGATTTTTATCAATTAATTGATTTTTACATGCAATCACATACAGAAAACTGAGAAATTGCTTTAATATTTTTTTATTAATACTTTTTTATAAGCTTATGATAGGCTTTATTTCAAAAATTATCCCGATTAGACTTGTTTATATATATATATATATATATATATATATTAATGTCATTTTAAAATTAATTTTAATTTTAATTTTATCATTTGATATTATGTTATTGAAGCTTTAACTTCATGATTTCTCTCTCTTTTATTTCTATAAGATTATCTCGATCTCACATTTCAAGTCATAAATTAGTAGAGTTAACTTGAGATGACTTGAGTTTTTATTTATTTTTAATTTAGTCTAACCTTTTTATTATTTAGTTTGCTTTGAATTTCATTGTTTTTATTCAATTTATTTTATATGAGGTTACATAGGTCTTATGATGGGCTGTGAATTTGACATTTTAACTCTAAGTTAGGTTTTTATTTTTTTATATTTTTTTAATTCATCATTTAACATTTGATTTGTTAGTAATTGAAGTTGAATTGTTTTTCTTTTTCTTTTTGTAAGGTTATCCTATTTTTATTTTGTCATCAAATAAGATTATTAACACATTTTAAGAATATTTAGAGGATATCTTTTTGTAATATTGACAAACATTTATTTTTTCAGTTAGTGATTATCATTTTTTTTTTATTTTTCATAATTATTGTTTCCTTATAATTATATTATTAAATTAATTAAATGTATTGAATACATTCAAGTCAATAACTTAAATCCTAGATTTTTCTTGCTCTTTCTTTAAAAATACTATGCTGGAGTAAAAAAATTAACCCCACAGAACGGCAATAGCGTAAATAAACCTAACATCGATGTCCAATTCCGAAAATAAGTCTGCAGTGAAGATCAAGGATACATCAAGTGCACGAGTCATGACAGACTCAGTTCGAGACAAACAACTAATTTAAAATCCGATCCATCCAACTCACCTTCTAAAACACATCTCTATTTCTCTCTCGTTTTGTTGTAAGCAAAAACACATAAAATGTCAATGGCAATGGCAATGCAGATCTTAGGATAAATCTTCTGAATAATCCAAACAGTTAATCTTCTGAATAATCCAAACAGTTAATTACTACTAAAAAGAGTAATGGCAGTTCCAGTCGAAGAAGCCATAGCAGCTCTCTCTACCTTCTCTCTTGAAGTACCCCCTACCTCTCTACTTTACATTTTTTTCAAAAACTTCATGCAAAATGCTATGATATATATATATAATTAATTAATCATATTTTTATGATTTGTGTGAAAGGATGAGCAAGCAGAGGTCCAAGGAGCTGGGGTTTTGGTTTCATCCGAAAGAGGAGCAACCAACAGTCCTATTGGTAATTACTTTTTTTTTATCATTTAATAATGTCTTGCTCGTGAAATTCTTGGTGGCAATTATTATTATTATTATTATTATTATTATTATCATGTGGTAAAAATTTGTGTTAATTGATGGTGATGACTGGTGAAATTCTTCCTTTCCATAGAGTATGGTGATGTTTCTGCGTACCGGTTATCTCTATCAGAAGACACAAAAGCTCTGAATCAGCTGGTATGTGGCTGTGGCCGCCCTCTTCTTTTATTTACTGTTCGGTTATTTTATTTATTTATGAATTTCATTTTTTTCAATCGAGGAAAATGATTTCATTGCTTTGGTGGATTTTTTATGGTAATTACTGTTCGGTGTAAATTGCGTTTTGCTTTTCTTTATTTTATTGATGAATGTAATTTCATTGGTTTGGTTGGTTTTTTTATGGCAATGACTGCGGAATGTGAGTGCAGAATGCACTTATCCAAGAGGGAAAGGAGATGGCATCGGTGCTTTATACGTATAGAAGTTGCGTCAAAGCACTTCCTCAGGTCTATTTTGGTTTCAATTCTAATAAATATGTTTAGGATTGTTGTCATTGAAATACGTCACTGAATAATGAGTTTTTTTTTCTGGTTCTTTGAAAACTGTATATGATGTGCAGCTTCCAGAATCCATGAAGCACAGTCAGGCTGACTTGTATCTGGAGACTTATCAAGTTTTGGACATGGAGATGAGTCGGTTGCGTGAAATCCAGAGATGGCAAGCATCGGCTGCATCGAAAGTATATGATCTCATACCTTCTCTTATTTATTGTTTACAGATAATGTACCATGTGAGGTTTCTTGCTCTTGCTGAGTTTCTAACACCTTTGTGTGTTGTTTGATGATGCAGCTAGCAGCTGATATGCAGCGGTTTTCTAGGCCTGAGAGGCGAATTAATGGCCCCACAATAACCCATCTCTGGTATATTGTTGCCTTTTCATTATCTGTCTTCCTCTTCCCTTACTTCAGTTGCCTTATTTTCTTGTAAAGCTATTACCTCATTTTGAAGTTCTTAATGTACTTTAAAGTTAGCTCCTTGACATCCTCTGAACTTTGTCCTCAGTTTGAGAGATCTTAAAAGGTTTTTACTTGGTCAGTTATTATTTTTTTTTTTTTTTTTTTTTTTTTTTAAATTCCAGGTCCATGTTGAAGTTGCTTGATGTTTTGGTTCAACTTGATCATCTCAAAAACGCCAAGGCAAGCATACCTAATGACTTCTCATGGTACAAGAGGTATGAAAGTTAAATACTTTACCTAGGTTACATGCCCCTTTTGATGTTTGATATGGATCCTCCAACTTCTCATTTTTTTCCCACCTTTGCTTCTAACTTATAGAGTCACTTGGATGGGAATTGGAAGTCATTTGTTATAGTTTCTCTATAATTGTTGATAGTCTCATTTGAACTTATCAAGAATATCTTCAGTACTATATGTTTAGCAATTTTAGGATTTTCTGTTGGCTTATTACTTGGATGACCAAAACCTAATCTATAACCCCTACAGATCACTTACAAAAATAGGTCACTAATATTTCTCATCTTCAGAAATTTTGATTAATTCCCAAAACACATACATGGTAAGGCAAGTTCCAAGGGAGTTCTCCGTGGTATAGATGTGAAACTGAAAACAAGCATTTGAGACTATGAAAAATTGGGCCTCTTTTAACTTCAATTTTAAAGCATATATTTTCACTAATCCGGTCCTTAATTTTTCTAGCTTGAGCATCTTGCAGTCCACTCCTTACTCTGCAAATATGTCTAGTAAAACGTCTTGGAATGTGACTTCGTTAATTTCATAATTTTATTCTATGGATTGGTAAATCTCAGTGGTGGTGAAATTGTTTTCTATTCAAGTTTTAGCATGTGTAATATGAACTTTTTATGTTCAAAATTTATGCCTTTTAGTTATATATATATATTTTTTTTTACCAAAATGGTGAATAGAGAATAGTTATTTCCTGCTATTAATTCGTCGGAATTGTTCTCTCCTCTTATACATATCAATTAAATAAGTGTTGGCCAAGCTACTAAATCCAACTTTCAAAACACAAAGTGTTTGCAATCAGATTATACTTGCTGGCTGTTTATTCTTACAGTCTCTTTTTGGACATTTCCAAGTTTTTTAGTTTCTTTTCACCCAATATTAGAATTATTGACTTGCTGTTTTTCCATGCAGTCTAACATTGTTTCTTTCTGTTACTTGTCTCTGCTTTTGACAGGACATTCACCCAAGTTAGTGTTCAGTGGCAAGACATTGACTCTATGAGGGAGGAGTTGGATGATTTACAGGTGTGAGAACTTTTCTTGCGTGAACTTATCTGTCTTAAATAATATTTTACCTCTACTGTTTTTGAAGTGACTTTTTTTTTTCCCTTTTGGCTGGCCAAGTGCTGATGTGATATCTTCTATTATTCAATATTAGTCTGATGATATGGTCAATATTAACTGCATTGTTACTCAACTGCTGCAGATATTCTTAAGCACAAGGTGGGCAATCTTATTGAACTTGCATGTCGAGATGTTTCGGGTGAACAAGTATCCTTAATAATTATTGAATGCCTACCAGTGTGACAGGAAAGGAAGAAATACTTAATTTCTTTGTTTGACACAAAAATTTACCTTGCCCGACATAAATTCTTTTATGATACCATCATTCTATGTAGATTATTATCTGTCTGGCTCTTCTCAATGTGGTCCTTGACTTGAAAAAGTGTAGAAGATATTCTTCAAGTTCTGATAGTCTTTGCTGTCGAGTCATTGGAATTGGATTTTGCGCTTTTATTTCCAGAGAGACACATTCTTCTACGTGTTTTACCTGTCCTTGTTGTCTTAGCAACATCATCAGAAAAAGACAGTGAGTCACTGTACAAGAGGGTAAAAATAAACAGGCTGATAAATATTTTCAAGGTATTCTGTTCACATTTCTTGGTGCTCTGGTAATCTAAAATGTCATTGGGCTGAGCTTGCACAAAAGTTTCTTTTTACATGTCTGAAATCTAGTCAATTCATTGATATTTTCTTATTTGTTTGTGATTTGTGGCAGAATGATCCAGTCATTCCTGCATTCCCTGATCTTCATCTTTCTCCTGCTGCAATCCTGAAAGAATTGTCCATTTACTTTCAAAGGTTTTCAGCACAAACTCGTCTTCTCACCCTTCCAGCACCTCATGAGCTCCCACCTCGGGACGCACAAGAATATCCTCTACATTTATTTTTTATCATGACTTGCTGCCTCCCCTCTCTCTATCATTTGCTTTGACCATTATCTTGACAAAATAGGTATGCACTTCTCATCTTTGTGATTGTTTGGACAAGAGGACTTGATTAGTTACCGCCCCCATGTCAAGACAATAGACCATATGCTTCTGTTATATCCATTTTGGAGTTAGAATAATTACTGATTTTTGTTTTGCTCTGTAGCACTTGTATGTGTAATCTTTAAAGCCTTAACATATCGTACTTATCAGAGACATTATCTCATCATTAATCACATTGGAACTATTCGTGCCGAGCATGATGATTTCACAATTCGTTTTGCTTCATCCTTGAATCAGGTGCTTACCCCCACTTCACCCTGCCTTTTCCCCTCCCTATATATGATTTGAGTAAGCTTTATCATTAGCTTTTTAATGCGTGTTTCCAATTTTCAAATTGTGTTCACAGCTATTATTATTGAAGTCAATAGATGGTGCAGATGTTGATTGGTGCAAAGAAGTCAAGGGAAACATGTATGATATGGTTGTTGAAGGGTTCCAGCTCTTAAGCAGATGGACTGCACGGATTTGGGAACAATGTGCTTGGAAATTTTCTCGCCCATGCAAAGAGGCAATCCCTTCAGAATCAAATGGATCTGCAGAATCGCTTTTTGACTATGAGAAGGTATTATATTCTATATTTTATGGGTTTTTTTATTTGGATGGTTGATCCTCTTCAATCGTGGTTGGTATGTATTTGAATGCTGAAGTTCAGTCAGCGATGCTCACTTGAGAAATCCAACAACTTAGAAGGATTTATGTGGGGCCATACTTGTGATAACCATACCTGATATATTGCCTGTATAGCGTACACATTGTTGTAAAAATTCAAGGACTACTGCCTTGACTCAGTATCATTTTATTGTTTGCTTGATTTAACATATAGTAATGCCGAATTAGTTTGCAGGTGGTACGATATAATTACAGTGCTGAGGAGAGGAAAGCACTTGTTGAACTTGTTAGTTACATAAAAAGTGTTGGATCGCTGATGCATCGGTGTGACACATTGGTAGTTGATGCCTTATGGGAAACAATACATGCTGAAGTCCAAGATTTTGTCCAAAACACATTAGCCACCATGTTGAGGACTACCTTTAGAAAGAAGAAGGATCAGTCGAGGTGGGTTTTTTAGTCATTGTTTGTCATTTGAATTTATGGGTAGAGTTTCACAATTCTAAGCTCTCTTTAGAACAACCCTATTATTTTTCTCACCCATCAAAAATTAGGTGCCCATTATTGTCAATATTATGTACTATGTACCATTAGCATAGTATTTTGTTTTTCAAATGATAAATGAAGATTTTGTTAAGAGACAAAGGAATGGGAAATTACTATTGGTAAAAAGTAACTTTTTTGAAAAAAAAGAGATAAGAATTGCCCAGTTCTATTGAACGCAGGCTAAAGACGCTTCTCAAAAAGTTCTACCCTACCATGAAGTGTCTACGAAACCCGAAACCCAATCTGTCCTATTGTATTTTCTGGAAAATGGACCGATTCTTGAACCTTTCGCTCTCCACAAGCATGCATTGTGTCATTTATGGCACAACATGTCTTTACCTTTGCAATCCTTAACCCTCCTAAGGCACATAAAGTTAGCTGGTAATGATTCTGCGACACATCATTGAGATACCATCACTCACATAGACATGGGAAAATGTCAATGGCAATGCTATTACATGTGAGACATTACAGTCATAAGATAATCAGGAGCTACATTCAACAACATTCTCAACTTGTTCTTCCTAATTTTATGCCCAAACTGTTGATATGTTTTAACATGCTAATAAAGATAAAATCTGCTTCTGAATGGTTTTCACTTAAATGTTTCAACCACTGACTATTGATATGTTTTAACTTGCTAAAAAAGATAAAATCTGCTTCTAAATGGTTTTCACTTAAATGTTTCAACTGCTTATTTATTTTATGCAATTGGTAACTTTCAGGATTCTTTCTGACATGCGGACGCTTTCAGCAGACTGGATGGCAAATACAAGTAAGCCTGAATCTGATTTACAGTCACATGGAGGTGATGAAAGCAAAGGGAACTTCTTTTATCCGCGGCCAGTGGCACCCACAGCCACGCAGGTTTTACTCATTTACACCACTTATTCATGCTTTTATGTTTCCAGTCAAGATATAGGAATCATAGTTCTTAGTATATAACATTGTCAGATAAGTGGAGCTCCGGAAGAAAAACCTTTATGATTTAGTTCTCAGTTGCACCACGAAGCTTTGTAAGACAGGGTGACTGAGAAAAGATTTAAGGCATACTATCACTTTTGAAAAAAAGTGGTTAGATACCAACTACCAAGGAAGTTATTTATAAAGTTTGTCTTACTCAAATGTTCAATGAAGATTTTGTTTTAAAACATAATAGTGAGCAATAGAAGTATAAGTGAACAATTGAAATACAACTGCCCAGGGTTGCTATCCTACATAAAAGACAGATGTTAATTGTGCAACATATGGGCTACCACACTATGCTTGCCTCATGGTTTTCTTCAATGAATGAGTTTGGATTAAAATATCATCACTGCATGCATACATATGTGCATGATTAATTAAGATCATCAACTTTCTTCGTTCAGGTCCATTGTTTGCAGTTCTTGATATATGAAGTGGTGTCTGGTGGTAATCATCGGAAGCCAGGTGGGCTCTTTGGCAACAGTGGGTCTGAAATTCCTGTGAGCGATTTAAAGCAATTGGAGAGCTTCTTTTACAAGCTTGGCTTCTTCCTTCATATATTGGACTATTCAGGTATTCTTATCTAGTTGTTTGTCTTTTCCAAAAGAAGAGATTAACCTGTTTTAGGAGTGACGACAATTAGTCATGCTGGTCCAAGTTCTCAGTTATATTTATAATTAGCAGTCTGATGTCGATAAAGACTTTCTTCCCTGATTTTTTTACACTGTTTAGTTGTTGATCTTCTGGTGAATTGTAGTATGCAAATCCTTTTCGTGAAAAACTTTAAATGACTACAGAATTTCCCGGACAAATAAGCTCATAGTAAGCATAGGAATAAGAAGATTCTTCACATGGTATGATGTATCCTGAAATTATCCAACCTTTACATGGTCCACAAGACCAAGATGCCCAATTCTTAAATATCATCCATTTGATATCTTGATTCATTGTCACTAGATCATGCTAATAGGAGCATAGGGACATAATTGTCCCCTTACAGAACCCTTGTCTAATTAGCTCTGTGGGCCTCATAAAAATGAAGAAGAGAGATAGCTTTTCTTCAATGGATATTCTTTGCTTTGCACAGTACAGAAAATGATAATTGGCATATTAGCAGCACATCCATGTTCACGGTGCTTCTGCTTCTTTGAGGATAATATGACTTCTTTTAGGATAGTATAACTAATTTTGCTCCTGTTAGTGTTTTTTATTGGTCCAAGGTAGGTGGAAAATGAAGTACATTGTTCTTTTGCTGCACCAAATTTCAAGTGATATATACTGAAGTTTAACAATTCTGAAAATGTTTGCAGCGACTGTGGCAACTTTGACAGATCTTGGTTTCTTATGGTTTAGAGAATTTTATTTGGAGTCATCTCGAGTTATTCAGGTAAGAAAACAGGATTTCTTGTGGACCTGCTGAAACTCTTCTAAACATGGAGAGAACCAGTCTAACCTTACTAAATTGATGTTAACTCATAAATTGTTTTCTTTCTTATTTTTATACTAAATTGATCTGAGGGAGTGATTAACTTGGTATGAAGGGCTTAGTTGTATTAATGAATTCTTAATTAGAAACTTCAGTCATTTTTCTCTGTTGTTTAACTCCTTTAATTCTATTTCCTTTTTTAAATCATATTGCTTGGGAAAGTTATTAAGTTTCATTCCAATCCTGATTAAATGAGATTTTATTGCTTTAATCGTTTACATCTGGTCATGAACTGGTCCTTATTTTCTCTTTTATGGAATTACCTGAAATGACTTCTGGTGGCTGTACATAGATTTAGACATTTATTAGGAAGACAGTGTGATAAGGGTGTATCAGAACAGAAGAAGGTTTCCAAATGAAAGAAAGTGGCATGTTCAATTGATAGGTCATTAAAATTTCATAAACTCGTGGGAGCTTATTTTAATGTTATAATAGTGAAGTGATAATTCTTTGTTTTATTTTCCTTTCATCCACTTTCTTATTCATTATATTACTTTCCTGATTTGTAGAATTGTTTTTGCTATCCATATGCAGTTTCCTATTGAATGCTCTCTTCCTTGGATGCTGGTGGATCACGTGCTTGAGTCCCAGAATGCAGGTCTTCTTGAAAGTGTTCTGATGCCATTTGACATCTACAATGATTCAGCTCAGCAAGCTCTGGCTGCATTGAGGCAGCGATTCCTCTATGATGAAATTGAGGCTGAGGTATACTATATTTTAGCATTTTCCAGGACTAATTTTTTTGCATCTCGTGTTGGAAATGTATGCATTTTCTATTTGTCATGTGATAAGCTGGCTGTGACCTGTTGAATTTTCGCTCTAACTCAGTGGTTGCAAGTTTTTATAGGTGGACCATTGTTTTGATTTATTTGTTTCAAAACTCTCTGAAATTATTTTCACTTTTTACAAGAGTTGGGCAGCAAGGTACATGCTTTTCCTTCTCTCTTTAATAGCATGTTCTACTGGAAATACAATGTACTAAATCATCTGTCTCCTTGGTTTGCTGTATTCTGTAGTGAACTGCTTGATCCTTCATTCCTCTTTGCCTTGGACAATGGAGAAAAGTATTATGTACAGCCTATGAGGTTCACTGCACTATTTAAGATGACAAGAGTAAAGGTAAAAGTATAATTTTCCTATGTTGTCAATGATTTACTGCACCTGTGGTCGCTGATGTGTTTGGGCCAAATTTGTCTTGCGAAGTATTAATTACCTTCTCCCTCACTGGCAATTGCTAATGACAGTCAGAAATCTTGAAAACATCATATTTTATTTTTTTCAATTTACTCTTTAACCGAGGAGAGGGTACCTCAACTGTGGGATTATTTCACTCTGTTATTTCTCAACTCATGATTTGACCATATATCTCTTCTGTTGTTTTACATGTTTTAATCACCTTTCTCTTTCTTTCTGTCAATCTGAAGAGGAATAGTAATTTAGACCATACTCTCTGATACTACCTCCCTTCATTTGGATGTAATTGTGTACAGCTACTTGGAAGGAACATTGATTTAAGAAGCTTGATTTCTGAAAGGATGAACAAGGTTTTCAGAGACAATATCGAGTTTCTTTTTGATCGTTTTGAGTCTCAAGATCTATGTGCAGTAGTGGTAAGTAGATTGTTCTTGTGTTTCTCATAGTAGTAATACAACTATCATATTGATTAAAAATAAAGTTTGTAGGACGTAGTGTTCAAAACTCTTGTAGTAGTCAACCTTACTTCAGGATGCTTTAACAAGGTTCCTCATGTTTCATCATTCCTGCTGTGACCCTTCAAGATGCACCTTTTCATTGTGCTAAGCCCATCTGCTGGTTTTATATTATGGACAAAGGTTTGCACATCGGAATGGTGCTAACTACTCAGTTCTCACATATTCATAATTATAATGAGATATGGATGTATGTGATGCATGGGCATTTTGACTTACGCGATAGAGCTTTTTGGTTGAATTCTCTAATGATAAACACTAAATCAATAATCCTTTTTCTGGAAAAATAAATACCTTGATTTCGTGCAGGAATTAGAAAAACTTCTGGAAATATTAAAGCATGCTCATGGACTGCTTTCAAAAGATCTTTCAATAGACTCATTCAGTCTCATATTGAATGAAATGCAAGAAAACTTATCTCTTGTATCATTTTCTAGTCGGCTTGCTACTCAGGTTTGGCAAACTATTTCTGACTTTTATTTTATGGGCACATCTCTCTGTAATAGTTATGCATGCTATAATTGTTGAATCATAGTGTACAGTCATGGTATTCTGGGCAGTGTTTCACTCTAATCTCTATTATGGACCTGTCTTATAAATTTCAAAGTCTAGTAATGCAGATAAACTGCTTGGAGTCTCAATTCTTAAGCCTATACATCCATTAGACATAAAGGGAAGAATTGATAGTTTATATGGATGAGGTGGCATTGTGCATCGTTAATCGTATTGTGTAATATGTATACTCTCCTGTCTCTCTGATTCTGGGAAGAATTATTTTAAAGATTAGCATATCTGATGTACTTGTTGAATATCATTTGGGCTTTCTTATTCTTGTTTTGGCAATGAAAATATATCTCACATTGGGGACAGTTAGCATTTTTGCCTGGGGACTTTTATATCTCGTCATTGCCTATGCATTGTCTAAAGGAGACCTTTCATGCATGTTGTATTATGTGGATGATTGAGCTTGACAATCCCTAGTCTTGTGCCTAAAACAAAGCATGATGCATCCTTTCCTATCTTTGAAAAGAAAATTGTTGCTAGAGGATGATATTAATTAGAGAAAAAATCACATCTAGGCCAATTTATTAGCATTTTGGGTTAGGACTTTTATGTTTTGTCATTGTGTATGCATTTTCTAAAGGACTTCTCATGTGACCTTGGGGATTCCATGGTATTGTACGTACATACCAAGAGTGATGCATAATTTTCTTATCATTAACTTAAAGAAAAGTGTAAGAAAAGGTATGATATTGTTAAAGGAAAATTCCCAAATGTGCTGTTTATTTTTATCTTTTGCTTTTCCAAGGAGGTAGTCTCACTCATCATTTCATTTGTGCATGGTAGATTTGGTCAGAGATGCAAAGTGATTTCCTGCCGAACTTTGTCTTATGCAACACTACTCAGCGTTTTGTCCGATCATCAAGAGTTCCTCTTGTTCCTGTGCAAAAGCCATCAGTTCCCCATGCAAAGGCCAACTTCTATTGTGGTACTCAGGTAACGAACTAGAGCTTAGACCATCCTGTGATTGGGTTTTACCAATATGATGCTATTTTGTTTCTCATAATACCTTTTTCTTTCATTCGCATTTAATATTATCTTGGCAGGAGTTGAATTCTGCACATCAAAGCTTT
Source organism: Salix brachista (assembly GCA_009078335.1). Lineage (NCBI taxonomy): Eukaryota > Viridiplantae > Streptophyta > Magnoliopsida > Malpighiales > Salicaceae > Salix > Salix brachista. The sequence goes on from CM018590.1 coordinate 7,267,367, forward strand.
GCTCGTTTGCACAGCGGGTTCTTTGGAATTCCCCACATGTTTTCTGTTGTTAGACTTCTAGGATCCAGATCATTGCCTTGGCTTATCCGAGCCTTGTTAGATCATATATCAAATAAGGTATGTGATGCCTTTGAGAATTTAGTCTATGTTCATTTATTAACACTCAATGTCACGAAAAGATGATCTTGATACTATTTGAATCATTTTATTTGAAGCTGTGTAGATGAATATTAAGATTGAGTTTAATATTTCACTTATTATGTGTTTCAGGTAACTACACTTGAACCAATGACTACTGGATTGCAAGCAGCGTTGCCAAAATCTATTGGACTGCTCCCTTTTGATGATGGAGTCACAGGTACATGGTGGTGTCATGATTCTGATAGTGTCTTCCCTTTCTTTTTTCTTTACACACACTGCTGGATGTGTTAAAAAAGGCTGAAAGAACTTTTATATGATATATTAACCTATGCATGTGTACATGCATCACAGTTGCATTATGCCAACATGTTTTATTATGGATCAGTGAATCAAAGCTTATGGGTGTACAGTGTACTTTAGGAATCAATGCTTGTTTGGAGAACTTCAGGAAGAATCTGGTGTAAAGTTTCCCACATTCAATTCTAACAACCACCAACCTCTAGGATCTTATGCACTCAATTAGTGTCAGTGAGAGAAAAGTTATGTGGGTGCCCAGGTGTGATACATGTGGTGAGAGCTTCCTTGAATGTGAGGTGAAAAAAATCTGTTGAGTGATTTCCAAGTGCTGTAGCCATGAGGGTTTGTCTAAACTGTGCTTGATTGTCATTTTATTCATCAGTGGATTTAATATTTCCATTGCATATGTTATTAGCTGTGAGGGTTTGTCTCAACTGTGTTTGATCTTTTATTCATCAGTGGATTTAATATTTCCATTGCGTATGTTATTTACTTACCAAGTGCCTGCTTACATCATTTTTTTTTTGGTCAAAAGAAATTTGGAATCTACTGATATTATGAATGCTTTCTTTCCTGGAATTTTATGTATGCATCACTTGCTATTTGTGCATGCTTTTGGGTGTGTGTACATTTGTGTTCATTTCCCTATTTTGCGTCTTTAACTTCCGATACAGGCTGTATGAGGGTTGTTAAAGAAAATCTTAACTGGGGAACTAAATTAGAGCTCAAAGCAAAGGTTCTTCGAGGGATTAAAGAGATTGGCAGTGTGCTGTATTGGATGGGGCTTCTTGACATTGTATTGGTCAGTATCCTGGTTTCTTTATTTCATGATATTATATTGAGAACATGTCTAGACGTACTTATTCATGCTCTAAACTGTAGCTGTGTCTGATAGATTCAATCCCTTAGAACAAGAAAGCCCAATTATTTGAGTACTTTGTAGAGCCTTGGGGCACTTTTAGATCAATAGGGATAGCAGGAGTATCACACTATCTCTCATTATAGAGAAATAGTTGCATAAATGTACTCTACCAACTCATCATAGATAAGGCTAATAAAGACAAGACATATGGATGAAATCACACATCATCAAGTGGGACCGTTGGTCTTTCTAGCTATTTGTCTTGTATTTATTGGCCAAGTCTATAGGGGAGTTGATGGACTTTGTCTTCGCTACTTTAAATGCTCAAATCCTAATGGGATAAATGCTGGGTAGACAAAAACAGCAAGCAAATATTGAAGAATTTTGCTTTCTACCAGTTAGCTGTGACGCTCTGCCATGTTTAGTTAGTGTTGGATCATTGTCACGTTCATCTTAAATTAGAGCTCTGAATGTGTGCTTGATCTACTCTACTTAAAAGTCATTGAACCAATCACCCAATGCCAGATGCGCAAATCTCTTTTCACCATCTATCTTCATTATTGGTCATATTTGTTTTGTTATATTTTTGGGACTGATGTCCTAGTGGATGTTAATATTTATGTCCTGTTTTGTTGTAAATGATGTGCAAGTGGATCCAATTGTTATTTGTTGAACTACTGCAGTAATCAATGATGTTGTATGTTTAGATCTTAGATCAATCTTATTGATGGAGTAAAACAATTATTGCTTATGCATTTAGTCATATGAAACATTTTCTTATAATAATACTTCACAGGGGCCTGTAATCTATCTCTATTTTATTTGTAAAATCACATGTGGAATATAACATTTGGTTGAGTAAATGACTATTAATGAAAATGAAGATGAGCATTACAAAAATAATGAAAATAAAAAATAAAATCTGAACTAGGTTTTCATTCACTTTAATTTGGTAAGGCAAAGCCTGGCAGGCTATTTAACCTAATTTTGTATGCCACAATATATTGTTTAGTCTGCAAAACATTAACAAGGCTCATCTGTTGACTTCTGTTATGATTGGGAACCAATGTTTCATGCGGCCTCTAATAGTTGTTTTACATGATTGACAGAGGGAAGTTGATACCATGCATTTCATGCAAACTGCCCCTTGGTTGGGCTTGTTTCCTGGTGCAGATGGCCAAATATTGCATACACAGGATGGTGGGGATAGTCCTGTTGTCAATCTTTTCAAATCAGCCACCGCTGCAATAGTGTCTAACCCTGGTTGTCCAAATCCAACATCTTTTTATACCATGTCAAAACAGGCAGAAGCTGCAGGTGCATAATTCATCTCTTCATATGGTTTTTTGATGTTTGGTTGACCAACTTTATAGAGGCAAAAACACATGCCAGTTCTTTTGTAATAATAGTAGTTAGTCACTGTGCCTGTTATTATAATCAAGTTTTGTTCCATTGGTTTCCTTAATTTTTAATTTTATGGCCTGGTGTCTTCATTTTGTTGCAGATCTTCTTTACAAAGCTAACATGAATGCTGGTAGTGTGCTGGAATATGCCCTTGCTTTTACCAGTGCTGCATTGGATAAATATTGCAATAAATGGAGTGCTGCTCCCAAGACAGGGTTCATTGACATAACAACTTCAAAGGACTTTTACCGTATATATAGTGGCCTTCAAATTGTAAGGAATGACCTTCTACAGTTTATTTTTATAATAACTTCGCACTTGGGTAATATATCTGAACAATAATCGTCTTCAGTTTGTCGAGGTATTAGTTCATATACTAGACTAAGAGTACTGTTAGTTGATACATAACTTTTCTCAGCAGCCATCTCCATAGTGCTGCGGGTGGCACTTCTCATTGATATGTATTTTTGGGCCAAAAATTTCACGCATGAATTATTTTATTTTTGTACTAAAATCTTAGACAGTTGATGGTCATTCTCAGATTCTGCAAAATCACAATCATATGGCAAGCTTTTTACCATCCTGAAATTATTAATGTCTTTTAAAATGTTTATTCATGTGTTTTTTGTTCTTGTATTGTATAAATAAGTCATGTTTCATAGCCTGATTTAATCAGAAAATAATCTTTCTGATTTATCATTTAAATCTTGATTTGATAACCATGCTAATGAGGTACTAACTCCCAGACATGTGATACCCCCTGATGAGCAGCCACAATGATGTTGTGGTGTGGGGGCTGGAGTTACAATCCAGTTCAAGGCCAAGAACTGCACACATCATAGTACTCATTCAATCCCGTGGGATTAAGAGAACCATTTGAGTGGAACATTCTCCTTGCCAATAGTAGCTGTATATTCGCAGCCTTGATATCTGGAGCTTACTACAGTTGTGATAAAAAAACTGTTAGTTGGGCATGTGGACCAATGGTTCAATTAATAAATCATTTAATAGTAAATTATTATCAAAATCTATAACCTCTTGCATTAAAATAATTGACTACTCCTTTAGAAGAATGATGAACCTTTAGGTTTACCTCTTGCTTAGCCACAGAAGTGATATCTTTTCTTTCTGCTAATCTGTTTTGATACTTGAATTGTAGGGACACCTGGAGGATTCTGTTCAAGTATCATCGAATAATTTTGAAATCTTGGGTGACTCAGTTGCATGGGGTGGCTGTACCATAATCTACTTGCTTGGACAGCAGATGCATTTTGAACTCTTTGATTTTTCATATCAAGTCCTCAATGTTGCAGAAGTGGAGGCTGGATTACTTAGCCAATCACATAAGAATCCTCATGTTGCCCAGGTATTAAAATTTATGTCTACACTTGAAGAAGTTTTCCTCATTCATTCGTAATATGCCTGTCTGTAGAAAATCATTGTTATATATTTAAAATATTTTCTTCTGCTGGTGGACATGAACACAAATTCCTCAATTGATGGATTATCATCTGCCAGTTGTGCTGTAACTGATGCCATGTACAATTTTTTTCATTTAGTTCTTTCTTTTATATCTTCTCATACTCGTTATGATGTACGATTTTAATCATTATGTAGGATTAAAATAAATGATTGCAGTTCATCATGTCTTACCATTTATTCTGCTGCACTCTAGGTCATTATGGTGCTTTCCTCAAAAGAACTGAACATTATCTAAATGGCGTCAATTTTTGCTCTCTGCTTTTCATTAAATGTAGTTTAGGACGTGCAGCCAAGTCCACATACCATCTTTGCTTGCTAGCATTTACACGGCTCAGAATCCAGGTTGCAATTCATGTTTTAGGGTTTTTCCCAGCTAATCTGACCATGATGAAACAGTCGACCCATGCCCTTTTGCGGTTTGAATTTGTTAGCCATCCAATTTTTCTGGCGTACATGATTTGCCTGATCACTAGCATGTTGTTCTCACCTGCACAATCTTAGTCATAGTGATATTCACATTCAACGAGTCATAATTCTTGATCGCATTGAGTGGACTAATAACCTGAATCAAAACTAAGCTCTATAGCAATAAAATCTATCATAAATTACAGAAAACATGATGCTTCATAATCTGTAACCATAGAACTAGAATATACAATTACTCATGTTTTCTTCCCTCCAAAGAAGGAACCGCAACTAGTAAAATCAATTTCTAGCTTTGACTAGCGGGGGGAAGGGACTTGTTTCCTTCCTCTGCATCCGGGTTCAAGCCCCACTGTGCACTCCTGTCACCCCCGCAGTGCCTTACCTACCCACTGGGCTTGCAGGATGTTCAGTGAATCTGGGGCGCGTAAGCTGACCCGGACACCCCGGTTATCGAAAAAAAAAATCTAGCTTTGACTGCACTTGCAACCAAGTGCAACGGAAACAGTGCCTGCTAACATTTTTCATGCTTTGATTGATTAATCCTGTCTCTTAGCTTATTAAAATTCTTTTTTTTTGCAAAGGGATGGGAAACCCTATTAGAAGCAATGAAGAAAGCAAGAAGATTGAACAATCATGTTTTCTCGATGCTGAAAGCCCGGTGCCCACTTGAAGACAAGATTGCGTGTGCTATCAAGCAGAGTGGGGCCCCTCTGCATCGGATCAAGTTCGAGAACACTGTTTCAGCATTTGAAACATTGCCTCAGAAAGGTGCCTGAACTAACCCTAAACTTCTATTGCTTTTTGTCTCATCTTGTAATATCCATGCATTTAGTGTCATCAACTTGTAGTTTTATTACCATTATCGTTATTTATTATCAAATTGTAGTTGGTAATGTGTTCCCTGAGATACTGAATTCAATTTGTATATTATCTACAATCACACATGGGATTTATTTCCATTTTTGTTTTTTAAATGGACATCAATCTTTAATGCAAATGAGAAAGCGTTGACCTTTAATTCTTGAGGGTTTATTGTTTTTTTTTTTACAATTATGCTACAAAAAATAAACCCAGCAAGACAGCTACTTGGAGACCTTGTGGTGTTGTTGATAGCTTTTGTTTTTTTATAATAGAAAAATCATTTAGCTGGCTACATAATTTTTGTTTTTTTATACTAAGACTATATACATAATTGTGCTTCAAATCTTTATTTTGTAAAAGTTAAAATATTTTTTTTATATGTAAATATATAACTCACAACAGTTTTATTTAAAAATATTTCTTTTTAGTTTTATTTTCAAAAAATCATAACTAATAATATTTTAAAAAAATACCTGAAAACTCAAAAGCTACTACAATGTACTACAATTAGTGTACTGAATGTCTAATACACTTGTCAGTACCATAAAACCCTGAATGACTAGAATGGGACATGGTCAAAGAAAGAAAAAATCAACGCGGGATTATATTTTTGTATGAATATTGTCTTATGATCCAACAGCTTTGCCACCTAGAGTCCGTTAAAAAAACTAAATAAAATAAAATAAAATAAAAGAATGCGAAATTGCAATTATTGATTTTCAAGTAGCTCATGCACGCAAGGGATAATTAAGAGATGGAAAGACAAAAATTGGGTGTTATGAGTAATTTTATAAGACAATTTATTAGTCTTTAGTAATCCAATGGCTTGAACAAATATAACAAAATTAGTAAAAAAAAAAAAAGTATAGATATAATTCTAATAGATCCAATAGTCTATAAGATACAAAGTGGTTTTCCATATAAAAGTTGCTTGTAGATTCACTTTAAAAAACTAGTCTTATTTAATTGTAAAATTTTCCATTATTTAATTGTTATAATAGATACAAAGGTATTGTGATTGTGATTATTTTTCAAAGTATTTTTTACTTCAAAATACATTAAAATAATATTTTTTATTTATAAAAAATTATTTTTGACATCAACATATCAAAATAATCTACAAACACATAAACAAATTCATTTAAAACAAAAACAATATTTAAAAAAAAAACACTTTTTCAAAGCTCAGTACACTTTGATTTAAGACACGCAAAGTGTATTTAGATTAGATTCTTATATAACTATATTATACAGTCATTTAAATGCTCAGTACTTTATGTTATCATTAAAAAAGTGTTATGATTTAAGACATAACATACACGTAATAATTATTTTATTTAAGACAATAAATTTCCTTGAAAAGTTACTATGTAATAAGATTTAAAATACTACTCATTATAATAGTATAATTACAAATTTATTCTTGAAAAAAAACTATTAAACTAGGCATTGAAGATAAAATTATCTTTCAACTAGGTGTTAGATTTATCATTTTAATTTTTAGTGATAAGATTATTGTTTTAGCCTTGAAATAAATAAAAAATCCAAAGTTTTCCATTGAGCGGTGTTTTAATCATTTTATTTATTTTATTTATTTTCAAAATAGTGTAATTACCTTAGAGACAAAAACAATATGAGTCTCTCTAGGAGTTTTTCAATCATATTATATTGTTTTATTATAAATTTAAATATTGCTTAGAAGTATTATTTTAATTGACACGTGTTAAATATTATTTAAAACAACATGTTGACTCGTGTGATACATGAAAAAATACATGGATACCCCCGTATCATTCAGGTGATATATATACCGCTTTTTTATTACTAAAAAATTGCTTTTTATAATGATATTTAGAAGATCTAGACACTCTTTCCATGTAGTGGTGTTTTGATGTTTTGTTAATCAAGTGCTAATTTGTGTTTATATATAAGGAGATTTATTTTAAATTTGTTCCAAATGTAAGGTATTGAATCCATCCAATCAAAATGGAATTCTACGTGGAGTGACAATAGCAAATTGGGTGGTGGCAGCAAAAGACTAGGGTGGGCGGGCACATTACTCACGAAAGCTAGCATCTAACTTCAAATGGATAATGATTAGGGTAGGATACAACTCATCCCATTAGCCTTTTTTTAATTGAGGTGTATTGCGGTTGGATTATTTTTAAACTAGTTACAATTTTAAAATTATTTAGTTTTTATTGTTTAATTATGTTTTTTTTCTTTTAAATTACAGTGAAATTTTAAAATTAAAAAGATTATTTAGTTTTCACTGTTTAAATTGCTTTTCATTTTAAATTTGGATTTAATAGTTCTTATTTTTTAAAATCTATTTAAAAAAAAAACATAACAACAAAAACTAACACAATATTAAATATCTTTTATTTGTCAAGGAACTATCTCATCTAAAAATTTAAAATGAGGTTCCAAAATTTGATTTATAATATTATTCTAAAAATATTTATTTATTCAATATATATATTCGCAGTTGTTATGTACGAGTATTAATATTTTATATTTAATTCATCATAATACAAAATACTTGAAGGGTTATTATAAATTTTAGTTTTGATTTTTTATATAAAAAATATTTGTAATATTGACTTTTTTTTCCATGAAAAATACCCTTTCTAATTCCTATTATAAGAATTAGGAAAGAAAATGAAACTATGAATAAAAAAGCAAAATCAGCCACCCCCTTCATTTTTTTTATATTATTCATTATTAACACAACATACAATTCCAGCCCTACCTTTTAAGGTAAATCCCTTCTGATTTGCAAAAATTTGCTATATAATTCCTTCACACAAGTGCTATACTTCCACTACTCCACCAAACAAAACAAATTATTCCTAACTATACAAGTGATTTAGTGATACAAACTTGTGATTCAGTGTTTTACTCCCTGTGATCTCAAATTCAAACCCTGTAATTGATAATATGATAATCATTGAAGATTTATATGATCATTGATCTCAAGACCTATAAGATTAGTCGAAATATATATAAGTTAATCGAGACATCCATATTAACAATAAAAAAATATTCTTATCTATGTTCATGCAAATAAGAAGTTCAAGACTCCCCCCTTCGTTTCTAATGTCAAAAAGAGAGTCAGATAATGTGGGTGCCTCTTCACTATTGCACCACCTTGAGAGGACCGAGTTAACCATGCTATGACCTATGAATAAACAAATCTCAAACAGTTTATAAAACTTGCAAGAATTATAAAATATCACAGACAAGGTAGAGTTTTTGTGTGTGAGTGAGGACACAGACAAGGTATAATATATTAGGGTTGGTGATCATGAAATATTCATCGATCATAAAATTATTAGGGTTGCCACAAGCACCATGACTCATGGTGTGTGAGTGAGGACATCAGCAATGACATGGAAATAAAATTATAAAACCCATCCAATATACATATAAAATTGTGGGGTTATAGAAATAAAAAAAAAAAATTTTAATATATTTTAAAGGAGAAAGTATTTTTTTAAAATATTATGCACCATGATATAAAACACGTAATTAAGAATATAATTGAATAAAAGGAGATCATGTGCTCTCAAAACCATTGCTCATGTGAATAGTAGTAGCTAGGTCAAGAAACATCAATTGGAGAGTTTGCATTATTGAATTGAAATTGTGCATAGACTAAACGAAGAACTTGAAGACAAAAATGGTGGATTGTAGAAAATTCACAAGGGATCTGAGATTATTGGATATCTATAGTCAATGTGATAGAGTAAACAACTTACGTAGGTAGAGAGCAAAAAATAAAATAAAATAAAAAGATACTTTTGAAAAAAAAAGATTTTTTTTAAATTTTTTTACTTTAAATGATTTTTTTTTGTGTTTTTAAATCATTTTTATATGTTGATATTAAAAATAATTTTTTAAAATAAAACAATATTATTTTAAATGCATTTCTGAACGAAAAACACTTTAAAAAATAATTTTCAATCACACTTCCAAACAACCACTAGACGAAGAAGAGAAAAATAATAAAAATAAGAAATCTCTCCAACCAAATATTTTTTTTTTATTGTTGTTGTTATTTATACTCGAATAATAACTAAACTTGTATGACTCATATTTAACTGCTACAAATAAAAAATGATTATTTTTTTATCCCAAGAATACCAGTAATGTATGCATGTATGTATGTATAATTGTATAATTGTATGTATGTATGTATGTATGCCACTAGCTTAAACGTGTACATGACAGCAAAACATTATATTAAGCTAACAAAAGCTTGAAGCTTGAAAGAGAGAAAGAAAGAAAGGCAATATACTTTCAGCTTAGCTTTTCGAAGCACTAAAATAATGTAGAGGAGTAAGATGAAAGTGTCATCATGCGTGGTCGGCCATCTCTCTCGCATACATCCATACATAACACACAGATGAATTATATGCAATAAAAAAAAAGTATAAATATGAAAATGGTCGATCTATGAAACCTGTAGGAAATATTTTGTTAATCATTGCACAGAAGACTAAATAGAGTCCGAAGTTTCTGCTATCCTTCATGATAATAAAAAGAACTTGACAATTTGCCGCAATTCATTGCACACTTCGAAGACTTACAGCTCAGGTTTCAAAAATATTTGTTCTATGCTTTACTCTTTACACGCAAAACGAGAGATCCTCCTTGTGGGAAATTCACTGTGAAGCTCAAGAACTCTTCTTTCAGTCCCGACAAGGTAGAGTTGTTTTGCTGGGTTTGGTCCCTTCTTCTTCTAATAGGCCATTGACGTTTAGAGGTATGTAGCTCTGGAGTCATTGGTTTTCGTTGTCTTTGTTCATATTGTGGAGTTTGAATCTGGGAAGGGCTGATGTTTTGGTCCTGTTTCCACTGTTTTTTCTTCATGTGAATGCAGCTAATTTCTGGTTGCAGGCATGGCGAGAATATCATATAGGTTGCTCCCGCTCCCTATATTTGTTCTTGTTGTTTCCCTCTTGTTTTATCAATCTGCGGGGCTTAATTCTGAGGGGCAATACCTCTTGGATATAAAGAGTAGAATTGGTGACACATATAACCATCTTAGCAACTGGAACCCTAATGATTCCACCCCTTGTGGATGGAAAGGTGTGGATTGCACCAGTGATTACAATCCAGTAGTTTGGTGTCTCGATTTGAGTTCAATGAATCTTTCTGGTTCTTTATCACCAAGTTTAGGTGGATTGGTTCATTTGACACTTCTTAATCTTTCTTTTAATGCTTTGTCTCAAAATATACCTGGTGAAATCGGGAATTGTTCAAGTTTGGAGTTTCTTTATCTGAACAATAACCGTTTTGAAAGCCAAATCCCAGTGGAATTAGCTAGGCTTTCTTGTTTGACAGCTTTGAATATAGCCAACAACAGAATATCAGGTCCTTTTCCTGATCAGATTGGAAACCTTTCCTCCCTGTCACTGTTGATTGCATACAGTAATAACATCACCGGACCATTGCCTGCTTCTCTTGGCAACCTTAAACGTCTGAGGACTTTTAGGGCAGGGCAGAATTTGATATCCGGAAGCTTACCTTCGGAGATTGATGGATGTGAGAGTTTGGAGTATCTTGGTCTTGCACAAAATCAGTTAAGTGGTGAAATACCAAAAGAAATTGGAATGCTCCAGAACTTGACAGATTTGATCCTTTGGTCTAATCAGATTTCTGGGCCTATTCCAATGGAGCTGAGCAATTGCACCTATTTAAGGACCCTTGCTCTCTATGACAACAAACTTGTAGGGCCTATACCCAAGGAACTTGGTAATCTTGAATGTCTGAATAGGTTATACCTCTACAGAAATAAGTTGAATGGGACAATTCCAAGAGAGATTGGAAATCTGTCTTCTGCATTAGAGATCGACTTCTCGGAGAATGAGTTGACTGGAGAGGTACCAATTGAGCTGAAGAACATAGCCGGGCTGTCTTTGCTTTATATTTTTGAGAACAAGCTTACTGGTGTCATCCCAGTTGAGCTCACAACTTTGGAAAACCTGACAAAGCTTGACCTATCAACCAATTATCTCACTGGTACTATTCCTGTGGGGTTCCAGCATTTGAAGCAACTGATCATGTTGCAGCTTTTCGATAACTCATTAAGCGGTGTCATTCCTCAAGGACTTGGAGTCTACGGCAAACTTTGGGTGGTTGACCTGTCAAACAACCACTTAACAGGAAGAATACCGCGCCATCTTTGCAGAAATGAAAACCTGATTTTGCTGAACATGGGGTCAAACAATCTCACAGGTTACATCCCAAGTGGGGTGCAACATTGCAAGCCTCTGGTTCAACTTCATCTTGCAGAAAATGGCCTTGCGGGAAGTTTCCCGTCTGATTTGTGCAAGTTGGCGAACCTCTCTAGTCTTGAATTAGATCAGAACACGTTCACTGGGCCAATTCCTCCAGAGATTGGTCAATGCCATGCTCTGCAAAGGCTGCATCTCTCTGGTAACTATTTTACTGGTGAATTGCCAAAAGAAATTGGCAAACTGTCTCAGCTGGTGTTTTTTAACGTTTCAACGAATTCGCTCACCGGAGTGATACCAGCAGAGATTTTTAGCTGCAGGATGCTTCAACGGCTTGATCTCACCAGGAATCATTTTGTGGGTGCTTTACCAGGCGAGATAGGAGACCTTTCCCAACTGGAGATTCTCAAGCTTTCAGAGAATCAACTCTCTGGGAACATACCTGTGGAAGTAGGAAAATTGTCACGCTTAACCGACTTACAAATGGGAGGCAACTCATTTTCTGGCGAGATACCCGCTGAGTTGGGTGGCATTTCAAGCTTGCAGATTGCCCTGAATCTTAGTTACAACAATCTCACCGGGCCAATCCCCGCAGAGCTTGGAAATCTTGTATTGCTGGAATTTCTGCTTCTCAACGACAATCATCTGAGTGGTGAAATCCCAGGCGCCTTTGATAAATTATCTAGCTTACTTGGATGCAACTTCTCTAACAATGACTTGACAGGGCCTTTACCTTCCCTGCCACTATTCCAAAAGACAAGCATCAGCAGCTTTCTTGGGAACAAAGGGCTTTGTGGTGGACCTCTTGGAAACTGTAATGAATCTCCACAGTTGTCATCTCATCCCTCAGATACTAAAGGGACAAGTGTTCGTTTAGGAAAAATAATTGCTATTATTTCTGCAGTCATTGGTGGGATTTCTCTCATTTTAATTATAGTGATTATACACTTCATGAGACGTCCGGTCGACATGGTTGCTCCTTTGCAAGATAAACCACCATCTTCTCTAGTTTCAGACATTTACTTCTCCCCCAAGGATGGCTTCACTTTCCAGGACTTAGTTGTGGCAACTGAGAATTTCGATGATAGCTTCATTTTAGGGAGGGGAGCCTGTGGAACTGTATATAAGGCAGTCTTGCGATGTGGTCTTATCATCGCAGTTAAAAAGCTGGCGTCTAACAGGGAGGGAAACAATATTGATAATAGCTTCCGTGCTGAGATTCTGACTCTGGGAAATATCAGGCACCGGAATATTGTGAAGCTGTATGGTTTCTGCAATCACCAGGGCTCCAATCTTCTTCTTTATGAATACCTGGCAAAGGGAAGCTTGGGAGAATTACTCCATGGATCATCATGTAGACTTGATTGGCGGACAAGATTCAGGATTGCCCTTGGAGCTGCTCAAGGTCTTGCTTATTTGCATCATGATTGTAAGCCTCGGATATTTCATCGAGACATAAAGTCCAATAACATTCTGCTTGATGATAAGTTTGAAGCTCATGTCGGGGACTTTGGTCTCGCAAAGGTGATTGATATGCCGGAATCGAAATCAATGTCTGCTGTTGCCGGTTCTTATGGCTACATTGCTCCTGGTAAGATATCCAAAGTTCATGTACTCATGAAATGCTCCTGCATTTTCCAACATAAATCTAACTGTTACTTGGATTGTTTTTGGTAATGCAGTTCAATTTATTTTCTTAAAATGTTTTTCAAATTATATTTTATCTTAAAAAAAACATCAAATTCATATTTTTTTGAAGAAAACTATATATTAGAACAGTAATTTCTTCATTTGAGTGAATATATTAAACAATTAGTCATTTCTTTTATTAGATTAGTCAACCTCCAGTGATCATCAATGAGTATGGAGATTCTTTTATATATTAGAAAACTATATACATTTAGCTGGGATTTCAAAAGTAGTAATTTCTGCATTCCTATTGAAACTCTTTCTTACAAAATTGAGTAAATGAATCATGCAAGATTGCCTTGTTCATCAACATATCAAAAGCTTGAGCTCCAACTGATATTGAACATATGAGTTTCAGGAAATTCATAATCTCTCCAAGAACTTTCTTGCTCTCCCAGTAATTCTTCCTTTATATTGCTGATGAATATTTTTCATCTCAATGACAGAATATGCGTACACCATGAAAGTCACCGAAAAATGCGACATATATAGCTACGGCGTCGTCTTACTCGAACTGCTAACCGGCAGAGCACCCGTGCAACCACTAGATCAAGGAGGCGATCTTGTGTCATGGGTGAGAAGCTACATTCAAGCTCATTCCTTATCACCCGGAATGCTTGATGAACGAATCAATCTCCAAGATCAGAACACAATCCCTCACATGATTACCGCCATGAAAATTGCTCTGCTCTGCACAAGCATGTCTCCCCATGACAGACCAACGATGCGAGAGGTTGTTTTGATGCTCATCGAGTCGAATAAACTTGAAGGGCACTTCGATTCCTCCTCTTTCTCATCGTCTTCGTCGAGCCACCATGCCAGTTCTAGCGATGAACTTATCATAAATGTGTAAAAAGCTATAGTGTTTTGATTTTCTTAGTAGCCAATTTATCCTTTAGTGCTGCATTGTATATTCCTAACACCATGATCATATTTGCTCACCTCCATTTTGGTTGCCTAGCTAATGAGAAGTACCTTCAGAGTTGCAAGGTAACTTTTGCAAAAATAAGTTTAAGAAAGAGTTTTTAGTTGTACATGTAAAAATATAATCGTGTTAATTAACTACATATTTTTAAATTTTTAGTGGAGACAAGACATACTTGGCCAAGAGGATTTACTTTAATTGATTCACTGTCAGGTTAGTTATGGGTGTCATCCTTGGTGTCAAGTTTGTTAATTTCGTTTCGGTTGGTGCATCATTTTTTCAATTAGAATGAAATGTTTTGATTTCGGAGTATTTCGACGCGCTGTTTCAGAGTTTTATTGTTTATATGTGTGTGCGTGTGTGTATAATTAAATATATTAATTCAAAAAAAAAGTTCAAATTCAAAAATAAAATTATTTAGCATTGTGCAATCTAATATAAAAAGACACAATAGAATGATTTTTCTGAACAAAATTATGAACATGTATAATATTACGAGAATGTCATCATCAATCTCGCAAGTTCATTATATTCTTCGACTGCTCTGAAATTTTAACATAATATATATAAATATATTAAGAGACTCTTCGTAAAATTACATCTCAATCTAACAGTCCGATTAAGAGATATGATTGATATTATAAATTATTCATTATTTAAAAAAAACATTATTTGGCCGAAACAGAACAGGCATAACAAAATCGGAACGTTCTGGCCAAAATTTGAGCGGAATTTCCAGATCATGTTGAAATTTTAAGTGAGGTAAAAACCACGCCGTTTTATCTAGTTTTTTTACTGGTACGAAACGTTTCAGCCGAAACGAAATGAAATTAACAACAATGCTTGGTGCCACCCCTTTTTTTAGTAGAGTGGGTGTCCGGGCTAGCTTGTGCGTATCTCGACTAATCCCACGTGCTCTGAAGTTAACGATCATGTAAACCTCCAGTGGTCATCATATTAGTAACCACGAGACTCGAACCTGATATCACATGCGAAGCAACCCTTGAATTCTAATATTGTACTAGTATGTCACTCACTAGATGGTACTGTCTTTTTTCTTTCTTGATTCTTGCTTGTGTGCAACACTAGTACCTCTAATCTTGGTTGTAAGGTCATCAAATTTAGGGGTATTTAGGAATGATTTTGAAAAAAAATATTTTTTTATTTTTTTAAATTAATTTTTTAAATGTTCTTAGAACATTTTCATGTGCTAATGTAAAAAATATTTTTTTTATAAAAAAAAATATCATTTTAATATATTTTTAAATAGAAAATACTTTTAAAAACAACCTCAGCTATACTTATGAACATTATCTTTAACATTGATGTTATCAAACTGAGTTTGCATTTACTTCTCTAAAGCTGTTATCGTTGTTCCAAGGTTACATACCAAGCTCCAAGGTTACATACCAAATTGTAGAAAAATCTAAAGAAAATTCTTTGGTTTTTTTATTGAATCTAAATAATAATTTTCGTATTTATATAAAAAAACTAGGCATTCCTATTTTTATTAGTTCTAAACTCTTTTATAGAAAATGATTCCCAATTAAAACTTTCCTAACTAATAAAATTCTTTTAACATTAGGATTTAATAGTGAAATATTAATTAAATTAAAATACCTAAGCTAATTAGAAAAATAATAATCAAGATTCAAGATTAACTACTAAAATAATAAAAACAAGAAACTAGTATCTCTTAGTGTTTTGCCTGGGAAGTGTGGCCTAGCTATGGCAAAACAGCTGGAAACATTTAAAAAGAAAGTTGATGTAACATTTAAGGGTATTGAGATAAAATATCTAATTTCCAAAAAAATAAAATATAGAAAAAAATCTATAATTAAAAAGGAAATTTGTACTCTAAGAGTTATTTTTAGCATAATATATACATTTTCATGCTAAATAAATTAATGTGAATTTTTAATTCTAAATCACAATAAGACTAAATAAATTACTAAAACTCTCTCTGTTGTTTTTTTCTCCAAAATTCCTTAGCATAACGTTTGCTAATTAACCCATTTAGATTTTGTTTGTTAGTAAATGCGATTAAAATTGCTTTTCAAAATAATTTTTATTTAGAAAAGTATCAGAATAATATTTTTTATTTTTTAAAATTATTTTTGACATTAGAACATCAAAATAATCTACAAATATAAAAAAACTTAATTAAAATAAAAAAATTAATTTTTTTTTTTTCAAAAGCAAAACACATTCCCAAATAGCCAATTGTTGTGCAACCCCAAGTTGCGCAAAAAAAAAAAGAAAAGATTTTCATGCTCTTTTATTATTTTATAATTGTGGTGCACCACAATAATAAATTAGCATTTAAAGTGTATATATATATATATTAAAAAATATATTTTTAATCATTTTGATCTATTTTTAAAAATAAAAAATATATATTATTTTAATATATTTCTAAAAAAAATACTTCTTTAAAAAAAATATATTAATATAATACATTAAAGGTTTGTCTCTACAGGCTATGGCTCCCAACAAGGAGTAGTCGAGTAAAAAAAATAAATCGCAGTCATCCTACCAAAAATAGTGTCATAAGAATTGCACAATTAAAATTGAAAAACAAATAAATTGTAGGAACTAAATTGAAACTATCTACATAATCTGGGCACCGATTTGTATGTTCTCCAAGGAAATAACTTTACACATCACCTAATAAAATAAAAACTATAAGAATATTTAATTTATTTTAGGCAAAACAATTAAAAAGAAACATATATATAAATATATAGAAACTTTGATAGCGTTAGTCTATTTACTTTTTGTAAAATTGTGTTTCATGATTTTTTAAAATTATATTTTTGATATTTTTATACTAGTATTAAAAATATTTCCGTAAAATAAAAAATATTATTTTAATATATTTACAAATAAAAAAATATTTTTTAAAATAAACGGAGCAACAATTTAAAGCCCTGTTTTAAGACAAAAGCCAGCTCAGCAAAAAGAAGCTACATAGATATGTGTCAGAACTGACCGCATCTCCTTTGACGTTACTCCAATATAATCGAATCACTACCGTACAGTTCAACGGCTCTGATCTCTCCTAACCTCCCTCCATCCGCACTATATAATCCGCCACCCCACTCTCTCTCCTCTCTAGAAAACTTCAAAAGAAGCGAAAAATCGGAGGAGCAAAAAGCTCGAATTTTTTTATAAAAAATTCTAATCCTTAACTAGCTGCTCAGGGTTTTTTATTTGTAAATCGAGTTCCTCAGAATTTTTGTGTGGGTGTTTATCATCTGTTTGATCTGATCTGGAGATCTTGCTGTTTCATTTCATGACTTGAATTTGATCGGTGAGAAGAGAGATCGAGATCGAAATGATTTCGTTGCAGAGTGGTGGTCGCCCAGCTGCTTTCAGTTCGGCTCGCGATGACGCCGTCGGTGGCTTCCAGCTTCAGCTGGAGCCGTCGGCTTCTTCTTCGGCTACGTTGAGTCAGTTGCATTTTAAAGGCCGTGATTCTCATCATGAAGGTTAGTCAGTTTCCTTTTAAAGGCCGTGCTTTTCATCATCATGATTCTCTCTTTTTATTAATTCTTGTCAAAAAAATTTTGCCTTGAAGAAGTTTTTGATTTAGAATTGTATTTTTTCTGATCGCTTAATTTTGAAAAATTGGTTCTTTTGCACGCAGTTGTTAATGAAGACGCACACTTGGAGCTGGCGCATAAGCTGTACAAATCTGGGAATTACAAACAAGCGTTAGAGCATAGCAGTACTGTTTACGAGAGAAGTCCACAGCGGACTGATAATCTTCTTCTTCTGGGTGCTATTTATTATCAGGTTGTTTTCCATTCTGATCTCTTTGCTAGTTTTTTTTTTTATTTGTTCTGTTTTGGCTAAAACTGTAAATTATTTACCTTTTTGCTTGCAGTTGCAAGATTATGATATGTGCATTGCAAAAAACGAGGAAGCTCTTCGACTTCAGCCGCGTTTTGCGGAATGCTATGGAAACATGGCAAATGCTTGGAAGGTAATTAATATCACGTGGATTTGTGTGGAATTATGGATGTGTTTGATCCCCTAATAAATGATAGGGATTGGTTACTGATGAAGGTGATATTTTGTTTGATAATAATACAGGAAAAGGGCGATATTGATCTTGCAATTCGATACTATTTGGTTTCCATTGAGGTTAGTGTGCAGATACTAAACTTTTTCTCCCTCAACTAGCTCTTTTTTTTACACTGGAAATGAGTTGTTTAGGAAGTTTTAAAAATGAACACGGTTTTTTAGCTGATTTAAATTCCATGGATGCTTACTTAATACAGGCATGTGATAGTATTAAGTTCATGTGAACGTCTCTTCCTTAATCTTGAGTGTTAGGGTAGAACTACTATTGGGACATGCTGGCAGAAGCCTGCAAAGGTCCTTACAAGGTGTCTTTTAAGAATGGTTGCAATATATTTGGCACATGGCTGATGGTGGGAAACTTAGTTGGAAGCTTGAGTTGTTTATAAGGGTATTTTGGTAATTTCAGATATGGAAAATCTGGACAATTATAGTCTTGGTATATTTTTGTTTAGTATTTATTTTATTAGCTCCAAATTTATTAGGCTTTACAATTCTAACTTCTAAGTAGGAATAGTTATGTTGAAGGTTTAGTCATCCATGTCCATACTGGATTTGGAACATTGAAACTCTATAAATATGCAAGTTGTAATCTTTCGATGGTTCAATTGGAGTAATATTAAATAATTTCACATTTTTTTTTTATTGTGTGACTCAATCTCCTCTTGGGTGTGAAGGTGAGACTCCTAGAAATCTCTCCTGCACCAATCAAGCCTTAAACAGCCCCTGTAACTCAGATACAGAACAGCTCCCAAAGCACTGCATCATTAGCATGTTATCTTAACCTTTATTTTCTCCCCATTCTCGTATTTGAGGCATTGAGACAGAAACATCCATAAGTGCATGCATGCATGCATGTGTTTCTATATACATGGGAGAGTACATGTATATAAATATTTACAGAGAGAAGACCCCATCATGTGAAGCACAATCAGTTGGTATAGAGCTCAATTGTCAGCAGTCATCTTTCCATTATTATCATGGGAATTTAAGTATTGTGAGTCCTTGCTTACAAAATATAATGTTGGTAGGGATTCACCATCAAATTCGCTCATACTAATGTGGCCTGCATTATTGTAAAATTCGCACATGATCTTGATTGTCTAGTTGAACAACATCCTTCTAATTTTCTTCTATAACAGCACCACCTTAATTCGCTAGCTTCTTGTATATGATAGTAATGATGGTTGTGTTTGCAACTTGGTTGCAGCTTCGACCCAACTTTGCTGATGCTTGGTCAAATTTGGCAAGTGCATACATGCGAAAGGGAAGACTTGATGAGGCGTCACAGTGTTGTCGTCAGGCCCTGGCATTGAATCCTCTTCTGGTATATTTTGGTCTAACATGGTTTTATGATGATCTGGCTGGTTGCCTATTAGATGGGCTTGAGGAAAAGAAAATTTATAATTTCAGTGCTCTTTATTGCTTGCTCTATGCTAGCAACCAGGCATGGATGGTATTACAATTGTGGTGAGGGTTCATTACTTGCTTGTTTTCATCAATTGTCTTGCAGGTGGATGCTCATAGCAATCTTGGGAATTTAATGAAGGCTCAAGGATTAATGCAAGAAGTAAGTGTCAATGAATGAGTACTACAACCATGTTTTGTTTGTTAGTCCTTGTTACTTTTAGCAATTAGCCCAGATGTAAAGTATTTGAGCAATGGTATATGGTCTACTAAACTGTGTTGATACCTTCTCTGGCTGCCATGCCATATAGCTAGGAGTAGGATACCACTCCATTGGAAATTTGGCACTCCAGTTTGAGTGAATGAGTGAAAGCTCTAGTAGATTCATCTGGCCCAACTTCCCCATCTCACTTGTGGGAGGGAGGAGGTCATTGTTTCCATGTCTATGTATGTGTAGTATGCGTCTGTCCTTTCTGGCAAAGTTACTGATCATTATAATTCCTGTGTGGGACTGTGTCTTAATTCACAGTTCAATACAGATATCAAGTTGTTACCACAGGCCAGGGCTCAGATGATGGTTGATCTAGTTGTAACTTCCATGTGAAGACACCAAATTGTCAGAATCTAACATTTTGTGCAGGCATACAGCTGCTACCTCGAGGCTCTACGGATACAACCAAATTTTGCTATTGCATGGTCAAATCTTGCTGGTCTCTTTATGGAGTCTGGTGACCTTAACAGAGCACTTCAATATTATAAGGTACAGCTGATCTCTACTTCAATTTCCAGCCTTTTTCTTTTTTAAGTTGAGTTTTGCTTGTTTTCCCCTTCTCTCTAGAGTTTGCTTTGACAATCTGCTTCAACTGCCACCAGTTTTTAAACTTTTCATTTTTTGCTGGAATATTGCATCAAATTTTATGCAGTCATCAAGTCTAAACATTGACAAAAATTATTCTTTGATTGCTTTTTGTAATCGATTTCAGTCATTTCTTTCCTTTTGGAGTTAGATTTTGACTGTCGATTGTGAGCTATGAATGCAACCAGTGTCAATCTGAATTTATTTGGTCACCATATATCATATTAAATTTTGTTAATCATCTCCATTTGTAAATGTTCTGGTTCTGTTTCTTTCTTAACTGTTATAATGCTTGCTGATTGCTTTTTGTAATACTAAAATTGCAGGAAGCTGTAAAGCTTAAACCTAAATTTCCTGATGCGTACTTAAATCTTGGAAATGTTTACAAGGTAACTGTCATGTTTTGTGCCCTTAAAGTGGAGCAGTTGCTGCCTGGTCGGGCATTGGTCTATGTAGGAAAATACAGTTTTTCATTGCCCTTTTCAGGCCTTGGGAATGCCTCAAGAGGCTATTATGTGTTATCAGCGAGCAGTTCAGACACGACCAAACTATGCGATGGCTTTTGGTGAGTCTCCCTTGCTTTGCTGAACATTCCAAATTTTCAGCACTAGACCCTTAAAATGCTGACTGGATATTTGTATTTCTTAACTTGTATTATTGCCATGTCCTTTTTTTGGTGCGCTTTTGGATTCTCTTTTTACAATTGTTGGGTTCTTTTTTTGTTATTGTTGCTATTAAACTATCAATACCACTATTTCGTTTATGAAAATGTAAATAATGTGACACAACGTATAGCGAAGATAAAACGAGGGTTCTCAAGCCCTAAGGTTAAATACCAAATCGTAGAGAAATTTGGAGAAAATTCTCTGGTATTTTAATCTGAATAATAGTCTTAATCGCCATTAAATAAACTAGACATCCCTATTTATATTTGTACTAAAGGATTTTCTAATTAAAACTTTAATTAATATAACCCATCTAGCATTAGGATTTCTAAATAGTAAAATATGAATTATATTAAATGTTCTAAGTTAAGTAGGAAACAAATAATTAAAATCCAAAATTAACTAGGAAAATAATTAAAACAGAAAACATTAACCTCACGCTTCATATGAGATGCTTCTGCATTTCTCTGCAGACTTAATTTCAAGTTTAGCCTTGTCAATCTGGTCCATAAACTCGTGGGATAATTGTTCTATGTCATAATGGTTTTTAGCAAATTTTGTGGTTGTGACTGCAGTTATGCTTAGACCGGGACCTTTTGCTTCACAACTCTCGTAATTCTAGTTGTTGCTTCTTTCATGCCCATTCCTGGTTTTTCTTTTGTTTTATTTGTTATTTGGTGATGAATATATATGGAGAATTTATCTTTAGGGGAAATTATTATTGATTTATTGGCTGAGTATCCTTTTTTCCATACATTGGCAAGCTGAGTGTTTGGTATGGGGTTAAAATAAAAAACATTATGACATAGAATTCTCCCCTTGAAAAGTCTTTTACTTCCATCCCTCCAAGGTCAACATTTAATTACATTTTAACCTCCTTTCTCAAAAATGTTCCAAACATGAGTAAAGGTGAAGAAAAATTACAAGGTTAAGTTTGCACCTCCTTTATCCTTGTACCAAACATATTCTCTGGAGTAATTCTGCTTGAAGGGTTGAATAACTGTTATATTCCTCAAACTTTTCTGTGACTGTTTGGCTTGTAATATGGTGCAGGAAATTTGGCTAGTACATGTTATGAGCGAGGCCAAGTGGAGCTGGCGATTCTTCATTATAAGCAAGCCATTGCTTGTGATCAGAGATTTTTAGAGGCTTACAATAACTTGGTTGGTCTTGAGCTAGCAGCCTTTTATTAGCCTGAGTTCTTTCAATTTTCAATCTCATTTTCTTTTATATTCACTAACCTGACTTTTGGATTTATTCTCTAACTGGAAGGGCAATGCATTGAAAGATGTTGGTAGAGTGGATGAAGCACTCCATTGCTATAATGTAGGTTGACATTTCTTTTTTTCACCTTCTGCAATTTGCTTGTCTTAGTAATTTCTAACCTTCATTTCTTGTTGGCTTAAGCAATGTCTTTCGCTACAACCAAGCCATCCTCAAGCACTTACCAACCTTGGAAATATATATATGGAATGGTATATGATCTTGAATTCTTGATATTTTATTTTTATTGAATGTTTTTCTTTTTGTCAAATAGATATAGGATTTGAAGTAACTTGGATCTATATGAAATTTTTTGAACATGCAGGAATATGTCTGCAGCTGCTGCTTCATGTTATATGGCCACTCTGGCTGTCACAACGGGGCTGTCCGCTCCTTTCAATAACCTTGCTGTAATCTATAAACAACAGGTAAAGACAGCTGAAATGCTTCCAGTGAGCATTTCTCTGATGAACTTTCCATGAAATGAAAGGACATCTGCACAACAGTTGTCCCCCCCAATACTATGTTTTGATGAAAGTGGATTTCCATTGTTCCTTCTACATTCCTGTCTTTGCTTGTCAGGGAAATTACTCAGATGCTATATCTTGCTATAATGAGGTTCTTCGGATTGAACCCATGGCAGCTGATGGACTTGTAAATAGGGGCAACACTTACAAGGAGATTGGTAGAGTAAGCGAGGCAATTCAAGACTACATTCATGCTATCAATATCCGGCCAACCATGGCAGAGGCACATGCAAATTTGGCTTCAGCTTATAAAGACAGGTACATGCTAGTTACTAGTTTGAGAATCCAATGCAATTAGAATAGCTTTTACTGGTGGTGCTTGGTGGGTGGAGAGAAAAGGAATCACTTAGTCGAGTGAGTCTTGATTACTTTCCCTAGTTTGATCCTGTAATGGGAGTCTCATCATGTTTGATTTGCTATTGCTTGCTTTTCATAAGGTTTTTCAGAGAGCTGTTTATTTAGCTCCTTTTTCATCAAGCTACCAGGTTATGTTATATTTGATTTGCTGCAATTTTGCTGAAAACTATCCCAAATGTTTCTTTAATTGCACTTGAGTGGAGCAAAATATCTAGCTAGAAATCATCTATTGAGTTTGAATGCATCAAAAGTTATGGTATTGAAAATATTCGTGTTGGCCATGAAAACTAGCTAACTGCTGTTGAATTTGGATTTGTGTTGCATGCAGCGGACTTGTGGACGCCGCTATAAAGAGCTATAGGAAGGCACTGCTTCTGCGACCAGACTTTCCAGAAGCAACATGTAACCTTTTACATACATTGCAGGTATTCTTTAAAATTGATGCTCATACAGCACTGTCATTCTAGAGGGTTTAACCTGGATTGGTATCGATTCAATGTGTTAGATTTATAGTGTAAAAGCAATACTGTTTGACTTGCTGAACTGAGCTGCTCATTTCCTTTTATTAGTTGCCTTGTCCTGGTCAATACTGGTTGTATTCTGTATGCATCGAGGATGTGATTGATTTGTGCAGAACATTCTCTGTGCACAGTTCAATGTTTGGTGTTGATTCTGATGAATTCACTGTCAAATATGCTGCTTCTCTCTCCCCCTCCTCTATCCTTCCATGATTATGTATTTGTTCATACAATTTTCCTTTTCAGCTTGTTTAAGCTAATAAGTTGGATGTTGAAGCACTTTGTTTGCTACAAGAAAGTTTTGAGCTGATGTCTTCCTTATTTCCCATTTCCTATTTTCCAGTGTGTCTGCTGTTGGGAGGATCGCGATAAAATGTTCAATGAAGTTGAAGGGATTATTCAGAGACAGGTTTCGGTAAGAATTTATGATGTTTGTTGATGTTGTAAAGTTTTTTTCCTCATTTTTTTTAGCTTTTGAATATTGTTACATGGAGTTACCAACGTTTCTAACTGCCATACCAATTTCAGATTTCAGTTCTTCCTAGTGTGCAGCCTTTTCATGCTATAGCATATCCCATTGATCCCGTGCTTGCACTTGAAATCAGGTCTGATTGTTTTGACTTGGCTTCACTTGATCTGTATGATCTAAGCCTTATTGTTTACACCTCTATTTTACAGTCGCAAATACGCAGCTCATTGCTCCGTAATTGCATCTCGTTTTGCACTTTCTCCCTTCAAGTATCCTGCCCCTCTTCCTGTTAAGCATGAACGTCAAAGTGGGAGACTTAGAATTGGATACGTGAGCAGTGACTTTGGCAACCATCCTTTGTCACACCTTATGGGCTCTGTATTTGGTATGCACAACAGAGAAAATGTTGAGGTTTGTAAATTTAATTTGCCACTGCAAGGGCTATCTATTTTTTTCCCCTACATTTTTTCACTACAGATGCATGTTATGACTTAACAAGATGTGCAGGTTTTCTGCTATGCTTTAAGTCCAAATGATGGTACTGAGTGGAGGCAGCGTACTCAGTTTGAAGCTGAGCATTTCATAGATGTATCTGCCATGTCATCAGATATGATTGCCAAACTAATTAATGAGGACAAGATACAGATCCTCATCAACCTTAATGGGTATACCAAGGTATGCTCAGTTCATAATTTTCCTAAAAAAATCACCATGTGCTGTGGTGATGAAGAAAGACTATAAAGGGAATTGTTCCTTGATTATTTTTAAGTTTAGAGCTGCATGATTATTTTATATTTTTGGTGTTATTTTGAAATATTAGTATTTATTATTCAGTAGTTAGAGTAGAATTTTTTTACTTTCCTTTTTGAATTCGGACTATTCAGTGTTTTCCCCCCTAATTTTATCTTCATGTTTCTATAAATACACACTAATCTAGACATTATGTTATTGTTTATGGCTATTTGTCAAATACATTAAGTTTTCTTAAATAATTGGCAATCTTTATTTGTGTTCTTGTTGGTGGTTCTACTCCAATTTTCTGAGGATTTTTATAGGTTGCATGGCATTGTGTCATTTGTTTTATTTATTTTGGTGGTGTAAACTTTTGAGAGGATCAGTCTTTAAACATTCTAATGGTTTTATCCATTCTAAATTTGCAAATCATTGAGTTCCAGCTATAACTTGCTTTCCGTGTATGTTCATCCAGGGGGCCAGAAATGAAATATTTGCTATGCAGCCTGCACCTATACAGGTTTCATACATGGGATTCCCTGGGACTACAGGAGCAACATACATTGATTACTTGGTCACTGATGAGGTTGCAGGGAACAAGAATCTAGATTTGCATCACCATCTGCTGTGTTATTGTTTGTCTTTGCTGTCTGAATTCTGATGCACCTGCTCCTTCCTTTCAGTTTGTTTCACCGACCCGTTTCTCACATATTTATTCTGAAAAGCTGGTTCACCTGCCACATTGCTACTTTGTGAATGATTATAAACAGGTTAGTCCCAGACTATGTACTTCGCTTGCTTTGTTGTGGAACATGAATATTTAAAACCACTACTGTTGTTTTCAGAAAAATCTGGATGTGTTGGATCCAACTCTCCAGCACAAGCGATCAGATTATGGTCTCCCTGAAGATAAATTCATATTTGCATGCTTCAATCAGTTGTACAAAATGGATCCTGAAATCTTTAATACTTGGTAATCCAAAGTCCTAGGGACAGCCCTTACATTTAATTCATTTTTATAACTGTGCAGGACTGTAATACATGGCAAATTCATGTTTATTTTTTAATATTGCAGGTGCAACATTCTTAAACGCGTACCCAACAGTGCACTTTGGCTCCTTAGGTTCCCTGCTGCCGGGGAAATGAGACTGCGCGCATGTAAGTGAAGTTTTTCTCACCCTCACAAGGATCACAATAGCATTAAGCTTGTGGCATTATGTTAATGAGCTTTGGACATTGTTCAGATGCTGTTGCACAGGGGGTGCATCCAGACCAAATTATTTTCACAGATGTTGCCATGAAGCAAGAGCATATCAGGCGCAGTGCTTTGGCAGATCTATTTCTCGACACGTAAGTATTACTCTCCCATTCATTACTGAATGCTGTCATTACGTTGCCCCGGGGCTTCTTCGATGTTGATGGTTGGATTTTTCTCGTAGGCCATTATGCAATGCACATACCACAGGGACAGATATTCTGTGGGCAGGTTTGCCAATGGTGACCATGCCCCTTGAAAAAATGGCTACAAGAGTTGCTGGATCTCTTTGCCTTGCCACCGGACTTGGGGACGAGATGATTGTTAGCAGGTACGGTACAAAGATGAATTGAGCTGGCATCATGTTTCCATACCATTCACTTTGATTGTGAGATTTGTCTTCTCATTGTTCTGACAATGTTTACAGTATGAAAGAATACGAAGAAAAGGCCGTCTCTCTTGCGATAAATAGGGCAAAGCTTCAGTCTCTGACAAACAGATTGAAGGCAGTCCGTCTGACTTGCCCTCTGTTCGACACGGAACGCTGGGTAAGCGTAAACAGAACCTTTATTTTCGCAGCCACCATGCTTTTGATTCTGAGGAACAAATGCTCAATCTCTCCATGCACTTGCAAATGCAGGTTAGAAACCTGGAGAGGGCATATTTCAAAATGTGGAATATCCATTGCTCAGGCCAGCAACCCCATCACTTCAAAGTTGCAGAAGATGATTTTGACTTCCCATACGATAGATGAGAGCAGGTTCGATAGACGGGATTGTAGATAAGAGCAAGAGAAAATAATCAAAGAATATTTAGGGATAAAAAAAGAAGGTTGGTCAATTATTCAGATGAAATTGTGATGTGCTTACCATGTCCATGGATGAATTCAGTTATCTAAACACACACTAGTCAAGAAATGAAATGATGAAATTTGTGCTTGCTGATTCTTATGTGCAGTATGTGCTTTTGCAGAGAGATTACACGTGCATCATCTTTGGAGGTAATCAAGAATCTCACAGCATATAGTCAGTTAATAAATGGTTTACAAGCGAGAAATATTTTACATATAGCCGAAAAGAACCTGAAACCAATAATAACAATTATTATTATTATTATTATTATTATTTAAAATATATTTTTTATACAAGAATTAAGACAAATATATGTATTAATAAGATATAAATATCCTAGACCATGCGAAATTTTTATATTTCAAACATGTTAAATCTCTTGTATTATATACGAGATTAAAAAAAAAAACAGTTACTGGGCTTTCTGTCCAGGCTAATACGTTTGGGTCAGTCGAATAATGTTCAAGATTGGGCTCAACTACTCGTTATGGTCAAAGAGCTTGGTACTAGGCCCATGATGCAAACTGGAGCCCAGACCCATTTTCAAACTTCTCTTCGACTTAACCCTTGTTAAACTGAATTTAGACCATTATATATATAGATGAGAAGATGAAAACTACTGACAATTAAAAGCAAGGTTGTCAATACTGTTCCAGTTGCTGTTCTGGTTTTTCTATTGGAACGGAATGTTTCGGTTTCGGAGCGTTTCGGTGTGCCGTTTTGGGGTTGTACTGTTCATATATAATTATATATATATATATATATATATATATATATATGAAAAAAATTAAAATATTAATTTAACAAGTATAATTTAAATTCAAGATAAATTAACTTTAAATTATACAATACAAACACAAAGTCAAATAAACATAATCTCAAAATTAGAAACATCTCTAAAATTCCAAAATATTATGATAGTAAAATGTTCTAAAATAAAAGAAATATTATGATTTTGAGCCGGAAAGGCACGGCCGGAACAGTACCGAGGCGTTCTGGCCGGAATTAAAACCGAGACGAAAACGACTCCGTTTCGTCTCAGTTTTTTTAATGGCACGGAACGTTCCGGTCATTCCGGCCGGAACGGAACAGAATTAACAAGCCTGATTAAAAGTGTTAGTAAAAGAAAGGTGGATAGAAATAAGTAAATATAAAATAAGATATGAGGGTTGATAGATAATCCAAGTAAATCAAGAAAATCAAATAAAGTAAAATAGTTAATATTTTAAGATAAAAATTCCAAGAAACTACGAAAGTGTGTTTTGATTGAAAAACTCCACAAGAAAAACGCTAATAAAATAGTAAATAACGCTGCAAAGAGCAATAAAAAAAAAGCCAAACTAAAAAAGCATAAAGTCGAAAATTACCTATTATTGTTTTACTCATTTTTTATATATAATTAAAAAAATAAAAAAGAATCCACATAAATATATTTTTAGTAAAATTTAATTATTTAATAAATTCAACACACTTTTAACCCCAGCAGCCAACAAGATTGCATTACGCCATAACCCACAGCCTCAGCTTCCCACTATTCTACCAACGGAACCACCAAACACATAAAAATGCTTCTCCGCTCCACAAAACCTCTCCATCACCACCTCTCCGCCACCAAACTCCTCCTTCTCCGCCACCTCAAAACCCTCCCCTCCTCCACCACCACCACCAAAGACGCCTACTTCTCCTTAATCCACAACATAACAAACATAATCCGCAAAGAAGTCTACCCAGAGCGCACCCTCAACAAACTAAACCTCCCCATCACTTCAGAACTCGTTTTTCGTGTCCTTCGAGCTAGCTCTAACTATCCTTCCGAATCCCTACGTTTCTTCAACTGGGCTCGCTCTTATTACTCTCCTACAACTATAGAATACGAAGAACTCATCATAACCCTTGTACGTAACAAGAAATACGCCTCAATGTGGAAACTCATAGCCCAAGTTAAAAACAACCTCGGCGACAAATTTTCTGTTTCTTCTGATACTGTTTGTTTTATCATCGAAGAGTATGGTAAACATGGTTTGATTGATCAAGCGGTTGAGGTTTTTAATAAATGTAGTTGTAGTTTAAACTGTCAACAAAATGTTTGTGTTTATAACTCTTTGCTTTTCGCTTTGTGTGAGGTTAAAATGTTTCATGGTGCTTATGCTTTGATTAGGAGAATGATTAGAAAGGGGATAGTGCCGGATAAAAGGACTTATGGGGTTCTTGTAAATGGGTGGTGCTCGAGTGGGAAGTTACGAGAGGCGAAAGGGTTTTTGGAGGAAATGAGTAACAAGGGGTTTAATCCACCGGTGAGAGGGAGGGACTTGTTGATTGAAGGGTTGTTGAATGCAGGGTATTTAGAGTCGGCGAAGGATATGGTTAGGAGGATGATGAAGGAAGGGTTTGTTCCGGATGTTAATACATTTAATTCATTGGTTGAGGCGATTTGTAATGCGGGGGAAGTTGATTTTTGTGTCGATATGTGTCATAGTGTGTGTAAGTTGGGGTTCTGTCCGGATATAAACAGTTATAAGATTTTGATTCCAGCTGTTTCAAAGGTGGGTAGGATTGACGAGGCTTTCAGGTTTTTGCATAATTTGATTGAGGATGGGCATAAGCCATTTCCTAGCTTGTATGCGCCAATAATTAAGGGGATGTTTAGGAGAGGGCAGTTTGATGATGCGTTTTGTTTCTTTACTGAGATGAAGGTCAAGGGACATCCTCCGAATAGGCCGGTGTATACAATGATGATAACAATGTGTGGACGTGGAGGGAAGCATGTGGAGGCGGCAAATTATTTGGTGGAGATGACTGAGATAGGTCTGGTGCCAATTTCTAGGTGCTTTGATATGGTTACTGATGGGTTGAAGAATTGTGGGAAGCATGATCTTGCTAAAAGGATAGAGCAGTTGGAAGTGTCTCTTCGTGGTGTTTGAATTGAAAGCTGCAAGCCATTACCAATTTCTTCATTGAATATGGATATTGGTATTGTTTAAAAGCACCAAACTGAAGGCTGGTATGATTGCTGCTTAAATATGAAAAAGCTGGCTAGTATCAAAAAGGTATATTTCTATCATGCTGCTCTTAATTCAGCATTTATGGTTATGAATTCTCAAATATTGGCAACATTTAAGTTCAATTTTACCAAGCTTGTGTCTGCTGACATGCACTTTTTGTCCCTAGACATAGAAACTGAGATGTTTTTCTTCAGAATAATTACAGACTGGTCACGTTAGCTTTATTCCATTCTATTTTAATGCTCTATTTCTTTGCTAGCAAACACAGTCGTGGGCATTTGTGAATTTCTTGTTTTTTTCTTCTTACTGCCTCACAGTAGATAGGCTGTGAATTTCTTTGTTTTTTTTCTTAATTCCTTATCCAAGTGCCTAGTTGATAGGCTGTTGTTTGATGCGATGATTAGCAGTTGTTCTCAGCATCTTCAGTAGATAAATTCATTAGTTATGCTAATAGGTTAAAAATGCTTGCATTCTTCCACTTATTGAATTGTCTCCAGTCATTCAAAAAAAATGTGTCGACGATTGGCATTTGCAAATGTTGATTTACAGTTGGTTGTATTTTCTGAACAAACTGTAGATGTCACAGAAGCATCATTGAGGCTCTGTTCTCTGTCAAGATCTTATTTCATGAGAGGTGAACTAGCAAGGGGAAGAGCGTCCGTCAACTTTCAAGACCTGCACTGCTTTTCTGATCTCACAATTCCCTGCAGTACCTCATCTTAGTTTTCAATGTTCATCATTTCAGGTTTCTCTTCTATTACTTGGCCAGATATCATTTTGCAGCTACAGGAAATATGCTCTAATGTCTGGATATTCTAGATAGCTCACATGACTGATCAAGCATATGCCAAAGGGATATGAATGTGCTACTTTTCTCATCTATATTATTTTCCTAGATATCAATGGCTTGCATTCAGCCTCTTTAGTACACAGAATTTCTGATTCATGGCATCATCTTTTAGCGTTGTCTAGGCAGTAGATGAAGTGTTGAGATGAGAGTACAGAGCAATTTCACAGCATGTCTTTTGAATGTTGATGCATCAATCTTCAAAATTGAGTATGATATATCCAATCTAAAACAAGTTATTGTCTACACAAGTAATTTGCCGATTGACAGTTCTTGATCTTTTAATTTATATGCCCTGTCCATAATCTTCACAAGTCAATGTTTGGAACTTGCTATTAATTAATGGTTTGCTAAGTGGAGTGACATGCTTTAGTTGCATGATGAAAAAACAAAGCAAGAATAGACTAGAGTTGTACGTAAAAATAAATTGGTTTGTTAAAAGATTGGTTGTTGATAATGACATTAAATACACAAAAACAAGACATCTGTTATGGATTGCCATGTGGGGGTGATAATGAAATGAAATCCCATGAAAATTTATGTTTTTGCAGTGATCTCAGAGACTAGGTTGTAAAAGCTTCACCTTATTTTTGTATCTCACTAATATATAGTGACTTGTTAGAAGTTGCATATAATTGCCAATGCATCTCCCTAGTTTTGACATCTGTACCCAATCATGTTTTGAAATAATGTCTTAATATTACTCTAAACAAATATTGATCGCACCATATCTTTTCAACCTCCAAGTTGCCAGCACTGAAAATTTTAATGATCATATTTTTTGCAGCCTGTCTTTTTTTGATGAATTTCTTTTTCCCAAGTAACCACAAGTCTCGCATCTGAAGCTAGACTGCAGAAGTAAAAATCATTATGTTTTAGTGGTATCTGGACTTTTCTGCCTTTCTTTAAAGATGTATGGTGGAATATAACAAAAGTATATACTTTCAAATTTTAGCTTTACTGCATATCAGTGGGAGTTGATTAGATGTCTGTTTCGTAATATGATGCATACGCACCAATCTATACTGTCCTAGTTTTGGGGACTATGCAGAAACGAGGAACACATGACAAAGACGGTTGGTGAGAACCCTGATTATTACTTGTCTCGCACTCATAACATTCTTTCCCAATTGGAACGCGTTGGTGAGAACATCAGGGTTAATAGGTGGATTAGACCCAAAGACGGCAGTTGCAATGGTGATGACCCCAGGATTTTAGCCACTCAAAGCAGCAATAGCAACTGCATTAGCCAGTTGGAAACACGAAAACATCTCCTGGGCTCAAGAATCTCGTGATAAGAAGATTATGTGGATTAGACGTGACAAAACCGACATGGAGGGTGCCCACCAAAACTAGCTGAATCTCTGTTGCTCGACGGTGAATGTGGGGTGGGTTCAAGCCGCCATTTGAGGAAAAGACAAGCCCCAGGAACTTGATCAACATTCAAGAGTTACATATGATCCAACTCGATTCCTAGTGTTTCTAGGAATTTTGAGCACCGAAAATAAAAAGATGTTTGACATTTCGTTTCAAAAAATAATTTTACGAATACCTGCCGGAGGAGAAGAAGAGATATGCCAGATTTATTTTCAGTGAAATCAACAAAAACGAAGACGGGGAAATTAACCTATATGAATACGTGGATAAATTTGATAAAAAAATATAATAGTTATAGAAATTCCTTTTACGCTACGGCAACAAATGCTTTTTTTCACAAAAACAAATTATATAATATGCATTAATCATAATAACTTAACCAATATGTAATTTTAATCAAGTATTGACTAGGAATATTTAGAAACAATACTTTTGTGCAATAAAAAAATTATGATTTTTTTTAGAGTAATTTTATCCAATGAATTTTATCTCTACTCTAAATTTATTAATTAAATAATAATTAATTACTAGTAATTAATTAATGAATATTAATTAATGAATTTACTTCAATTCTATGTTACATTTCTTTGTTGTGTGGTCTCTTGTCATTACTATAGATCACTATCGAACAAGTTTCTACCCCCTACTTCACTTCAATTCTATTATATTTCTTCATTTATGGGTGGGAGATGGAAGAATTATCATAGACGTCAAAGTCTCCACAATTTAATTTGAATTGTTTTCAAAATGTGGAATATTCATTGCTCAGGCTAGCAACCCCATCACTTCGAAGTTGCTGAAGATGATTTTGACTTCCCATACGATAGATGAGAGCAGGTTCGATAGACAAAGAATATTTCTTCATCTCGTGTTTGGTTGGTCAAAACCTTCTACAGCCAAAACCCACGGCATCTCAACCCAGACCGCCACCAACAAACCAACCTTCTCCCTCGCCAGCCGAAGACCATTCTCCACCATGACCAACAAACCAACCTTCTCACGCTTTCAAGTGAAGGAGAAGAGATGCAGAGATGAGAGAGATGCAGGGGATGATTGATGAGTGTGGAGATTGAAGAAAAATATGTATGTGTTAACTGTAATTTTAAGAGCAGTGTGTAGTCATAAGAACGCAGCTGTTTTAATTTTTTAGTGGGACTCACAGTTAAAAACTGGGGTCCCCGTTTGATTATATTTGTTTTTGAGGCTGCGGTTCAACGCACCACAGGTTGAACCGCAGCCCCAAACACCCACTAGTTGCAGATAATAAGTCATGGGGACGGTGGAATCAAAGAAAAGATCTCCAAATTTGCGGGGAGCTCTCATAGTAGCGGAGTGGCGGCTTCAACTTGAAAAAAGAAAAGGGTGTATGGCTGGTGTCTATATATTTATAAATAAAAATTAATGTAAAAAATAACTTCTTTTACGTTTACAATAAACAAAAGGTCCCATGTACAATAAAACTATCTATAGAAATATATTTATAAATAAATATTAATGTAAAAAATAACTTCTTTTACGTTTACAATAAACAAAAGGTCCCATGTACAATAAAACTATCTATAGAAATATATTTATAAATAAATATTAATGTAAAAAATAACTTCTTTTACGTTTACAATATACAAAAGGTACCACAATAGCAAATATTTAAATGAAACTATCTATAGATGCTAGTGGTACGAGTTTGAAATTAAAAGGTTTGTTTCTCTTACGATTTCAGGTTCGATTCATATGGCTGTTTATATGATGATCATTAAAAATTTATATTATCAAAAATTTCAAGACTCGTGAGATTAATTAAAATAAACGCAAGCTGACCAGATATCAATGTTAATTAAAAATATATATATTTTGATGAGTTTAGAAGACAATGATGTTCCACACCGAATTCACTTCAATTATTTAATATTTCTTCATTGTGGGGTCACTTTCCAGTACTGTAAATCAATGTCGAACAGGAGAGCTTTATAATCAGATGTAGTTCCAAGGTACCTCTTCCATTATCCTCTCAAATCTCCTTCCTCTTAAACATTTCACGCATAATTATAAATGGAGGAGATTCGCCGGGCTGCTGGAGCTGTTTTAGAACATCTGTTCGCAAAGGATAAGAAATTGGCCAGAAAAAAATTCAAGGCCATGGAGGAGATTCGCCGGGTTGCTGAAGCTTATTACGAGCATCTGCCGGCAAAGGATAAGAAATTGTTAAGAAAAACTTTCAACGCCATGGATGAGAACAGAGACGGGAAAATTAGCCAAAGTGAATACATGAAGTATTTCAAGAAAGAAAAAGCTGAAGGTTTTATTCATCAGAGTATCTTTAGCGCGATGGGCAAGGACGACAATGGAAGCTTGAATTTTGAGGAAGCAAAAGTCTTGCTCTACATCATGGAGAGTGGAAGGGCTGTAATCTGCATGGCTTGCGAGAAGTTCATGGCCGGAGCGTACTTCAGTTGCTCTCAATGTTTCTTTGATGGTGCAAAGAGCAAATTTGATATTTGCTGTGATTGCTACGGTGGTAATAAGTTCAAACACCACCGTGGTGCCACCTTCTGTGATAACTATACTTTGCTAAGTGAAAGCAGGAGCTCGGCAATAGCAGCTCCCGCGGAGGTAAATAATCTTCGAAAATGATATCAACTTCGATCCTGTTAGAAAGAAATACTTGAGATTGATTAAGATTTCCAATTTTTGGAATTACCACTAATTATGTTTCTTTAATTTCTGGATTTGCTTGTTCATCGTTAGGAATATATCTAATCATATGCTTCGTTATCTTTGTTTCAGAAGCGACGCGATGTGCTTGGGACAATTGATAAGATAGTGGGCGTTGCAAGCATCGCTGTTGCTGCAGGCTGTATCATAATGTGAAAGAACGAATGATAAACTTGAACCGCTTGATTAGGGACGGCTATTATTATTATTATTATTATTATTGTTATTGTTATTATTATTGATGGAGTAATGAAAGGTGCGAGAACTTTCTAGAAACACCACCCTCTAGGAAAATCTATTTTGAACCCAAGTTAATAGCGAAGCAGTGTGCTTGGGAAAATTGAAATGATAGTGGGCGTTGCAGGATTTTTAACTGGCTGTATCATTATATGAAAGAGTAATTTCATCTAATAAATTTTATCTTTACTTTAAATTTATTAATTAAATATTTAATGAATACTAATGATAAATAAACTTTTATTATCATTAAATATATTTACAATAACAAAGTTAATGGCACGTGAATCAACTGATTGAAACTTGAACCGCTTGCTTAAACCCAAGTTAGGGCCTGTTTGGCACAGCTGTTGCTAGCTGTAACTGTTGTGGTTGAGGTTGATAAAAAGCTGGTTTCTGAAAAGCGCTTTTAGCTGCGGTTCATAACTGAAATTTGTGTTTGGTTAAAACTGTGGTTGATGTTGAGTTTAATGAAAAGCAGTTTTGTGTGTTTGGTTACCATGCTTTTCAAATTGCTGTCAACTTGTTAAATTAATTAAAAATACACATGTATAGACATACACACACATACATTTATATAAATATTTTGTTGGAATAATATTTTATATTTATTAATAAATATAGTAACAAAATGTTTCAATAATTGACGTAAATTAAACACTTGCAACTAATTATTCTCTCATTAAACTACTTGCAATTCCATCACGAACCAAATCCATACGTGAACGTGTCTGTGACCCCTGACTATTTGATCGAGGAACAACATCTAGTAAAATATCTTCAGGAACAAAATTAGGATTGCGATCATATTCAGCAAAAGTAATATCATCTTGTGATCTTCTTCTAATGTAGTTATGCAATGCCATTGATGCAACCACAATCTTCACCTGTGTTTTATATGGATAAGCAGGCATGTTTTGCAAAATTTGCCACCTCTGTTTCCATACACCAAATGAGCGTTCTATCACGTTACAATTTTTTTTTTAATTTTTTTTAATAACTTTAAATTATTTTCATATATATATATATATATATATATATATATATTGTAAAATACAACAGTATATGTTGAAAAAACAATTCCAATCGCAATCTATGTTGTCATTGCCTCATTGGTGGTAAAATACACGCACGTTCCTTTTTTTTTTTTTGCACTTTGAATTTAGGTGTGAATGTGATTAACTATAATTTTTTTATCAAGATATCTTTTGCGGATTTCGGACTTTTTATTTTAAAAGTATAAAAATAAAAATTTATTATAGAAATAAATTTATTTCTATAATGATTTCTTCAACAAACATGTCTCTATTTCCATGGTGTACCCTCCATTTCTGCAAGCTAACAAGAAAAGAAAAGATAACATTGATCGATGATTCATGGAAAATCCGAGAGGCAGAGAGGGAGACGAGAGGCAGAGAGGGAGAAGGATGATCTGCAATTTCTCTGTGTGTGTGGGAGACGAGGGAGTTGTGGGAGACGAGGGGGCTGTGGGAGACGAGGGGCGTTTGCAGAGATGAGAGATGAGGGAGATGAGAGGCAGAGATGAGGGAGAGGGATGATTTGCAACAGAGACTGTGTGTGTGGGAGACGAGGGGGCTGAGAGAGACGAGGGGCGTTTGAGTTGATGAGAGATGAGGGAGACAAGAGGCAGAGAGGGAGAGGCAGAGATGGAGACAATGATCTGCAATTAATTTGGCCGTTGTGGATTTCACGTGATTTTTTCTTTTGGCAGTGTATTGTCATTCACTGGGTGTATGTGCCGCGGCTGCAAAAGCAGCTCTCAGTAGCTTTTGCAGTCGCAGCGAGTTTTCAACTTTAATGGTGGGACCCCCAGCTAAACGTTGGGATCCTGTTTGGTAAAATCAAATGTTGGGGCCGCGGTCCAACGCAACAACAGGTTGGAACGCGGTCCCAAACACCCACTTAATTTACTCCATCATTTTGTTGTATTGTTTGGTTTGATTTGATGATTCTCCTTATGGCATAAATGATTGGGATTGTTAAACATATGTTTATTTTGATTTAATGCTATTTGTTAGGGTAGTGCTTTTATTTTTTGTGGTTTTATTATCATAGGTGGACAACCAATAAAATAACAAATTAATCTTAGAGGGTTTTGAAAGAACTATAGAATTGTATTAATATGTTTGTATTAGAACACTGCAATTGAGCAGAATTTATACAATTTGTAGAAACTATTATAGGAAAGCAAATAATCTATAAATGATTTACATAAATAGAAGTGCTTTTTTACCTATATTTTATAGTAATAATAATAATAATAATAATAATAATAATAATAATAATAATAATAATAATAATAATAATAAATTAATATAAGGAAACCATCATCGTCAAAGACAGGTCTTGGTCATCAAGTGATGGGATTAATGAATGGATATAAAAATCAATTAGACTTCAATACGCATCCAGTCCACACCCTCCTTCCAGCACATGGAGGCATATAATACTGACTTTTCAAAGTCAACTCTTCTGTCTTGTGAAAGTGTCAGTATATATGATTTTTTTTTTGGTTTTCAAAATTAATATGAAAAATATCAAATTACAATTTTTCTAGTGTATTTTTAAGATTTTATAATAATAATAATAATAATAATAATAATAATAATAATAATAATTAATAAATTAATATAAGGAAACCATCATCGTCAAAGACAGGTCTTGGTCATCAACTGATGGAATTAATGAATGGATATAAAAAAAAAATGAATGGATATAAAAAATCAATTAGACTTCAATACACATCCACACACTCCTTCCACGGCACATGGAGGCATATAATATTGACTTTTCAAAGTCAACTCTTCTGTCTTGTGAAAGTGTCAGTATATATGATTTTATTTTTTTATGTTTTTTTTCTAAATTAAAATGAAAAATATCAAATTAATTTTTTTATAAATAGTTGAGGTTATTTTTTATAATTATCGTATTGCACATTTGTTTATGGTTTATTGATATTTGACAAAACAGATAGCAACAAATTAATTTATTATTTTCATAGTAAATTTCAAATAATAAATAGTTTATTAAGTTATTTTTCAAAAATATTTGAGAATTATTAACATTTTAAATTTATTATATTACACATTTTTCTCTTTAGTTGAGGTAGAGTTTTTTATTTTTATTTTGCTAAGTTTTTCCAGGTTCCTTTATGAACCGAAGAATTTTGAATGGCTTGATTTTCCAGTTTGAATGGCTTGATTTTCCAAGTAAACTCCCATGGACCAAAAGCAAGCTTTCAATAGGCTGAGAGAGATAGATGGAAGAAAGCATTTCAAATGTGAACTTGTTCGCTTGTCAATAGGGTGGATATTGCGTTTTCAAGCATAAATGATTTTTTTTTATGTTTAATTATAAAGTTTCTTCAGATTATCTTGGATGTACTATACGATATAACTAGACTAATTTCCTTTATGTTTTTCTCATGAATTATCAGGAAAAAAAAAAGCTTTTTTTAGCCAACTATTAAATAGTTAATATGATTTTGGTTAATATATCGTATGAAAAAAAAAAAACATAAAATTATAAAGTTAAGAGGATAAAAAAACTAAATGTATCTTTAAAATGGTTTTGAAAAAAGTACTTTCAGTAAGGTGAAGAACATGTTCCTTTTATTTTTTGTGGTTTTATTATCATAGGTGGACAACCAATAAAATAACAAATTAATCTTAGAGGGTTTTGAAAGAACTATAGAATTGTATTAATATGTTTGTATTAGAACACTGCAATTGAGCAGAATTTATACAATTTGTAGAAACTATTATAGGAAAGCAAATAATCTAATCTAGGTAAGTCAATCACAATAATTGTGATTTACAGCTAACACATCAGGAAGAGTATAATTTACAATCAATTACAATTATTGTCAAATATCATCTTTTCTTTCAACACTTCCCTTTTAGTTGGAGTATGAATGTCGACTACACCCATCTTGCGGAGATGAGTTTGGAACAAGGGTGTAGGTAGAGGCTTGATACAGATATTTGCGACTTGAAATTGTGTTTGAACATGAGCTGTCTTGATTTCGTTATTTTTTATTTTTTTATGAACTGTGTGACAATCTAATTCGATGTGTTTAGTCCGTTCATGGTAAACTGGAT
This sequence comes from Salix brachista, assembly GCA_009078335.1. NCBI lineage: Eukaryota > Viridiplantae > Streptophyta > Magnoliopsida > Malpighiales > Salicaceae > Salix > Salix brachista. Next base: position 7,306,978 of record CM018590.1, read on the forward strand.
TGGCTGCAATATAGAGTGTTGCTTTGTTGTCACATAGTAAGGTGGCAGATTGGTGGTGTGGCACTTGCAAGTGAGTTTACATGCGCTGACTGCCATGAATATGTATTTAGCTTCTGCACACGACATTGAAACAATGACTTGTTTCTTACTTTTCCATGATACGAGGGACCTGCTAAGAAAAATACAATATCAGTAACCGAGCACCTTATAAAAGGACACCATGCCCAAATACATCACAATATGTAGTCAAGTGTAGTGGCATTTTTTAGGAGAATAACAACCCTTGACCAGGAGCTTCATATTTGCATACTTCAATCAGCTGTACAAAATGGATCCTGAAATCTGTAATACTTGGTAATCCAAAGTCCTAGGGACAGCCCCTTACATTTAATTCATTTTTATAACTGTGCAGGACTGTAATACATGGCAAATTCATGTTTATTTTTTAATATTGCAGGTGCAACATTCTTAAACGCGTACCCAACAGTGCACTTTGGCTCCTTAGGTTCCCTGCTGCCGGGGAAATGAGACTGCGCGCATGTAAGTGAAGTTTTTCTCACCCTCACAAGGATCACAATAGCATTAAGCTTGTGGCATTATGTTAATGAGCTTTGGACATTGTTCAGATGCTGTTGCACAGGGGGTGCATCCAGACCAAATTATTTTCACAGATGTTGCCATGAAGCAAGAGCATATCAGGCGCAGTGTGTTGGCAGATCTATTTCTCGACACGTAAGTATTACTCTCTTCCATTCACTACCGAATGCTGTCATTACGTTGCCCCAGGGCTTCTTTGATGTTGATGGTTGGATTTTTCTTTTAGGCCATTATGCAATGCACATACCACAGGGACAGATATTCTGTGGGCAGGTTTGCCAATGGTGACCATGCCCCTTGAAAAAATGGCTACAAGAGTTGCTGGATCTCTTTGCCTTGCCACCGGACTTGGGGACGAGATGATTGTTAGCAGGTATGGTACAAAGATGAATTGAGCTGGCATCATGTTCCCATACCATTCACTTTGATTGTTTGATTGTGAGATTTGTCTTCTCATTGTTCTGCCCATGTTTGCAGTATGAAAGAATACGAAGAAAAGGCCGTCTCTCTTGCGATAAATAGGGCAAAGCTTCAGTCTCTGACAAACAGATTGAAGGCAGTCCGTCTGACTTGCCCTCTGTTCGACACGGAACGCTGGGTAAGCGTAAACAGAACCTTTATTTTCGCAGCTACCATGCTTTTGATTTTGAGGAACAAATGTTCAATCTCTCCATGCACTTGCAAATGCAGGTTAGAAACCTGGAGAGGGCATATTTCAAAATGTGGAATATCCATTGCTCAGGCCAGCAACCCCATCACTTCAAAGTTGCTAAAAATGATTTTGACTTCCCATACGATAGATGAGAGCAGGTTCGGTAGACGGGATTGTAGATAAGAAGAGCTAGAGAAAATAATCAAAGAATATTCAGGGATTAAAAAGAAGGCTGGTCAATTATTCAGATGAAATTGTGATGTGCTTACCATGTCCATGGATGAATTCAGTTATCTAAACACACACTAGTCAAGAAATGAAATGATGAAATTTGTGCTTGCTGGTTCTTACGTGCTTTTGCAGAGAGCATCATCTTTGGAGGTAATCAAGAATCTCACAGCATATAGTCAATGATAAAATGGTTTACAAGCTAGAAATATTTTACAACATGTCACTTGTCATATTGCCAAAAAGAACCGGAAACAACAGTACTGGAATTATATCGAAATGAATGACACCGTAAAGCTAATTAATCTTAGATAAATTGATTTAGTTCTTTCAAGAATTAAATAATACAAAAATCACTCACACATAAACTGAAAAATCAAAATGACATTATTCAATGATTACTGAATTTTAGATTTACAAAGAGTTTAAATAATTTTAGAAAATAACCCAAATGGATCTAACATTGTGGACTAAATTGGCTCGCTTATTAAATTGACTCAAAACCAATACAGATAAGCCTAAAAAACTAATCCAAACAAGCCTTGGAACTTAACTAAAAATAAAGTATTAATTAACAAGCCTTGGACTATAGTTGAAATAATAATCAAAAAACCATAATTTAATTCCCTATGCTGAAGTGCGAAAATAAAAAGAAAGAAAACAATACAATTCTGATATAAGGCTCATGTATAGCCTACAATGTCATCCATGATCCTAGAAAACAAGGGAGAGGTTGACACCCTTACAATTTCCCGGATAGAAAAGAATTCTAATTGTAGCCTTGTATTTATCTTTTTCTTAAGGAAAAGTTGTTCCCTTTTAATTGTTTCAATTTTTCTGCCAATTCATTGTCCTTCCATCACTTAGAAAAATAATTAAAGTTACTGAAATATTGTCCTTTCAAATCTAGGAAACTTTGTCGCCACGTGTCCCCTTTTAAGCATGGATTCTCTATTTTTGTTTTTTTAATAGAAACTAGTGCAAAATTAAAAGCCTTGTTGCTAAATGTTTATGGCCCAAGTAAGATGGGATCTGACTCCTCTTGGACATGAACTAAATATATCAAGGCCTCCTCTTGAAGATCTAATGGATCTCTAATATATGCCTTGGCTAAAACTTGCAAGACTAGTCTATTTAACGCTTCGATGCCTTTTGTTTTAGACCTTGTAATTGGTCCATTTAGAACATTTTATTGATACTTTTGGTGTTCTTGGGTTATTCCAGTCACTAGAAAACTCTAATTAGTCTCTAAAGTTGTAAGATAAGGGGTTTAAAAAGGTAAATAATCTTCAAAAATGATATCAACTACGATGCTATTAGAAAGAAATACTTGAGATTGATTAAGATTTCCAATTTTTGGAACGATTTATTACCTCTAATTATGTTTCTTTAGTTTCTGGATTTGCTTGTTCATCATTAGGAATATATCTAATCGTTTGCTTCGTTATCTTTGATTTCAGAAGCGACGCAGTGTGCTTGGGAAAATTCATATGATAGCGGGCGTTGCAAACCTCGCTGTTTCTACAAGCTGTATCATTATGTGAAAGAACGAATGGTGAATTTTATCATCGCAATTTTAGTATAATTTTGTAAAGGGTGAAACTTGAACCGCTTGCTTAGGGACGACTATTATTATTATTGATGAAATAATGAAAGGTGCGAGAACTTTCTAGAAACATTTCATGTTTAACTATACATGCACAAGAGAGAGTGTCACTCTCATTTTACACCACCAAAGCAAAACATATTATGTTTTTTAATGCAAGCTAAATTTAATAAAAATAATAATAACAATAAAAATTAAAGATCTAAACTAAGAGCAGAGTTGTATATATACAAACAAAAAATTAAAAACTATCTTAGAAGGACCAAAAAAATCAAGGGATCGAAACTAAACCAAAAAAAATAAAAGAATAAAAATCAAAACACAAAACAAAAAATTATATATGTTAAAACTAGATAAAAAAAAAATTAATCCCTGCGGTGGTGCGTGGATTTATGGCTCGTGTAATCTAAAACAAGTTATTGTCTGCACAAGTAATTTGCCGATTGAAAGTTCTTGATCTTTTAATTTATATGCCTTGTCCATAATCTTCACAAGTCAATGTTTGGAACTTGCTATTAATTAATGGTTTGCTAAGTGGAGTGACATGCTTTAGTTGCGTGATGAAAAAACAAAGCAAGAATAGACTAGAGTTGAACATAAAAATAAATTGGTTTGTTAAAAGATTAAGAACCCGTGGAATTAATTAAGTTATATACAAGTTATCTTCGACACCATGTTAATTAAAAAATATATATTTAAATGAGTTTAGAACACAATGATGTTCCACACCCAAATTCACTTAAATTATATATTTTGACATGATTTCTAAACAACATGGATGAGTTTTAAAAGCTTAACATAAATATAATATCTTGCAAGTTAATTCAAAATGATTTTATTTTATTTAAAATTATTTTTATATTGATTTAGTTAAATTTGAATGCCTTAACATATTCATTCATAACTTAGTTATATGGTGTCTATGTGAATTGTATTTTGATGTTGAAAAACTAATTGCTTATGATTGTGTGAATTATAGTGCATTAGAAAAAGGAGTTGAAAATGGCAAAAAAAACTATTCCAAACTATCTCTATTAGAGAAGTCAAAATATCTTGTACGATAATCATCTAGTAGATGGTCTAGTGGTTCAAGATTGAGACTAAGAGGTTTGCTTTCATATGGTTTAAAATTCGATACTTATGGTTGCTAATATAATGATCACTGGAGGCTTATATGATACTTAACTTCAGAGTCCGGGAGTTTAGTCAAGGTACGCGCAAGCTAGCCGAATATCAAATTAATAAAAAAATACCTCTTATGACACATGAGTCATACATGATATTTATAAATTAGAACTGACGTGCCTGTAGACACAATTTTGTGCACCTGAAATTAAACAAGCACACGTGTACAAATATATGATTTTATTAAATATATGAATGGGTACAATCTCTACGTAATATATTCTATCAAAAGAATATGGCAATCCTCTGATTCTTCCCTTGGATTTGATGTATGGTGACTTGATTTATTTGAGTAATCAAGCTAAGATTTGTGCTTTGCAAGAACGCGAATTTGGGCGTGTATTGCGAAGCGAGATGTTGTGATTTGATGCTTTGAAGAGTACCTTGATTTGTCTTCAAAATGTTGTTGAAGAACTCTTATGGGGCGTTTTGGCTTGATCCAACAGAGCTTCGTTCTTTGTAGACTTCAAGCGTAGATGAAGGAGGCTTGAGAACTCTTTGAGAGAGAGCTTCCTTGCTTGAAGAGCTTATCTTGAAGAAAATTTGTATCCCCAAGAATCCAATCTCTTGCCTTTAGGTTGAGGCCCTCTATTTATAGAGATCTTTAGGGGCTCTAAGGTCTTTTTCCAATGCCACGTGGCATAATTTTATTGGTTGGTCTTTATTGACAGGATCTTGCCTTTATGTCCGTCTTTATTGACGAAATCTTGTCTTTATGTCTGTCTTTATTGACGAAATCTTGCCTTTATGACAAGATATCTTGAATATCTCATCTCAAGTGTCAACTTTTTATTGGCGAAGAAATATTTGAATGACTCAAATATTTATTGACGGAATCTTGCCTTTATGTCTGTCTTTATTGACGAAATCTTGTCTTTATGACAAGATATCTTGAATATTTCATCTCAAGTGTCAACTTTTCATTGGCCAAGAAATATTTGAAGGCTCATTTGTTTTCCATGTCATTTATTTCAATTTTATTTTATTCTTTAAAATAAAGAATAAAATAACACATGGTGAAATTTGATTGGCGGAAAATTTGTGTTTCTACAGATGCCCCCTCGAGACAAGTTCACTTACTTTTTGGAACAAGTGGGCATGTCTCGAAAAATATGGATGTGAGGGTTTTATATTTCCGACTAAAATTTGATTTGATCATATTAGATTTTTACAACAAGCAGATAAATCTTATTGTGAAAATAAAATATGATAATCAAAAATTGAAAATTTATGGATCGATCTTGATTGAGATTTATCAGATCAAATGATAGAATATTCAGGTCCAATTGTTCATTTGAAACTGCTGCATATGCAGGACCAAACAAAATTTATCTTTATGCCCGAATAACAACCCACACTTTGACCGGGCTGCATGAATTTTTTCTTCTCATTGAAAATGGTCACTATAACATCTTGTTTTAAAGATCTCGTTATTCTGAATCCAATAACGCAATCTGTTTGTGATTCCGAGTAGCGGTCAACAAGTTATGAATTATGAAAGTTGCAACTCCCTTTTCTCAATGCCTTGGTAACCGTGCCCTCCCTTCTTAATTAATCTTGACCTTTTCCTGGAAGGATGTTCAGAGAGCAAAATAATTCATTCACGTAAATTGCTTTGTTTAAAATGACTTTCTTTTCTAAATGAATGGCTGCTAAGAGTAAACAAAAGATTATCCCATGACTGACTTAGCTTAATTGACCCCTTTTTTTTTTTTTTGAATTGTCCAATGTGAATGAATTATTAAGAAAGGAAACAACATAATTTCCTGTACTGGAAGCCGACTTTGCTCCCACAGAATAAGAAAAGATTTTGTTTTAGATTAGGAAAGAGTCACTTATGTGGCTATAAAAGAACATTATATTGCTCTTTTCCTGTTACCCACCTCGCAGCACTTCATGTTGCTCTTTTTTTAAACGCTTGGCATCAACCTGACAGCCAAATTTTCTGGAGATTATCTTGAAAGTTGTCCAGTGTCTGTCAGTATCTACGGGTAGAACTGGTGATATCATTGAACCAAGTGTGGTACTGCTCAAGTTTGGATTTGATTAAAGGTGCAGCCTCAGCCTAGCAATGCTCCTGTTTCTTCACTGACAGTCCAGTCTCTACACACCAGTCCCGGTACGCACGTCTCATTCCTCTTCTTATTTTATGACAACCGCACCTCTTTTTATTTTGTGTGTATGCGGGATATAATTCTATAGGTTTTTTTTTTTTTTTTTTTTTTTTTGAATCTATAAAACTGGATGTATTCGTCTGTTGTAGATAGATTCCACATGCTTTACATGCAGGACCTTATCAAATACTGAAGTTTGGCTGCCATACATATTCCATTTTTCATTTTTCTTACTGTTATCCGCATTGCCAAACTTTCAATCTTGGATGTCAATTGTGTTTACAAACCAGTCGAAGCAGAATTTCAACTTTGTTGTTTCAGCCTGTGAACTGGTTCCATTCATGTAGTTTCTCAAGCTTTACGTGTGAATTTACATGATCTTTAAACCAGTGGTCCAGAACCGCAAATTTCTTGCTCATCAGGCATATTCATGGTCGAAGTTGTTGCAAGGGATTTAACGTCCTTGTCACCAGTGTTTCCTAATCATTGCTGCCATAAATTATGATATATCCTCAGCCCCGAATTGATAGCTCTTGTGGTGTTCTCTCAACTCTGGTTTATCTCTGCAACCATCGAGAGTCCAAGGCAAGTTCTCCCATTGCTTTAGCATTCATCAGACATCAGCGCCAAAACAATTCTACCAGCTCTTATAAACAAAAGAGCTTCCTGCTCAGCTTCTGGATTCAGGAAACCTTGCAGTGACGGAAAATCTTGTTGATAAGTCAATGCTTTGGAGGTTCGCATGGATTGGGCAAACGCAGAGTTGACTGCTTTACGAATCAGCAGACATAGATAGTTGTGATCGCTATTCACTATGTGGTGCAGATGGTTTATGCAATATCCAAAGTTCTCCAGCGTGTGAACGCTTGAATGGATTCGTACCTATCATTCCGACAGACTAGGCCGTGACAGTATGGCCAAGTGGCTGTGTTAGAAGGATTCCACTTAACTGTTCTGGAGATGGATTCCGAAAGATCTCGGGAGTGAAAACGCTTTGTTGCTCGTATTTGCTGAGAAATATAGGTGTCTTTGACTTTGATCCTTCATTACTGTAATGTGGTTGTATAGAGTCTGGTGCCAATGGCTTCTCTGCGTGAGGATGTAAACTTGTTCTTTAATGTCTAACTTGTGAAGTTGAACCGAACCTTGAAGAATCGTGTAGATGGCACTATGATCTAGCAATTGATTCCAAACACCCAACAGAATTTTAAGTATCTCTTCTTTCAGAAAGCCTTATGCCAAGTATTTCATTGCCATTCTGAGCAGGAATTTAAAGTTGAAACTTATCAAGTCTGTCGCTTCCAGAATCTTTTCAAAGTTTTTTTTTTTTTACTTCCCACATTAGAAATCAACATTGTTCGTACGCCTAGCTTTATAAATTCTTCCTGTAGCCTTTCAATGTTGAAGAAAAGCATATTGTTGACAGGTGCTAAGCCTGATTGAGTTATTGGTGAGCCCATTTGCTTCTATTAATCAACATCTATTTTTATTGCAGGGCCGCAGGTTTCTTTGGATGATTCAAATTTTCTTGCCATGATACTTCACGAGTCTTGCCGAGTTGTTTCTTAAGGGTCATGGTTGCTGTCTTTCCCGCATCATCAATTTTAGCAAGTCACAAAATTCTTTAACATTGGAGCATTACTGTTCTTTGGCTCTTCATCAAGGTAGGTTCTTATTCTCTCCCTCTTTTTCATTAGATTTTTTTTTAGGACATATAAATATCATGGGATTTATAATTTTGTCCCTCTCTTTTTTAAATATGCTTCTAATCCCTGCATTTTTATGTCTTCCTTTCTTTTCTTTGTTTTTTTAGATGGTGCTTTTCAAGAATTCTTAAACTTCCACTAAAAGATTCTTAGTAATTGAGGAGAAGTATCGTCGGACAAGCCTTCGCGTATATGAACCCGCCATTGGTCCCTTTGCTAAGAAGCTGCCTTCCGAAAGCATCAAGCATTTGACTTCCTGGTCATCGGAGGCTTCTTATGAACTTCATGGTCACGGTGGTTCGCCTCAATCAGTTTTACAACTTCAATCCTCCTTTCCACATTCAACAACTTTTTTAGCTGATCTTTCGTCATTAGACTATCATAAACGTGATGGAAATGCTACTTGCAAGGATTATTTCCCAATCTTCGATGCACTTGAGTATACTCCCAAGTATTGGGAATGGACGGAAGATGTTTTGAAACATTACGAGCCAATCCTCGAGAGGGCACATATTCGAGACACTATTTTTGCATCCCTTTTTACATATGACTGGCAGATGAATGTTATCCTTTCTTTTTATAACCATTGGAATCCTGCTACCAACACGCTATCTACCCCGAATGGCGAGGAGTCTATATCTCTTTGGGAGCTAAAATCATGTAGCGGCCTTCCTATTTTTGGCACTTTTTATGATGAAGTCATCCCTTCTGCTGATGAACTTAATGAAGCTGACAAGAAAGGACGTTCTTTTCTTCCAAAGAGCTGCAAGTACCTATTCATCGCCTTTCATAAAGAATGTCAGACTATTGATGGTGACCATGTAATGACCCTTCAAGATTGGGTAGATTTCTGGTTTCGAGATGACTTGAGATACAAGGTACCTTTTTCTGTGGGCAAGTCCAGCGGCTCCAACAAGACTAACTATCCTTCTGGCTCAATTGATAAGTCTCGTGTTCGCTCCAACAAATTCATTCGTCTTTTTAAGGAGCTTAATGTCCCTTCTCATATTCAGGATGAAGTTTATTTAACGACTTTTCTTTCATGTTGGCTATGCAAATTTGTATTTCCTAGTAAGGATGTTGGTTTCATTCGTCCTAGTACTTTCAAAGTAGCATCCATGATGGCAGCTGGAAGGCAATTCTCCCTTGTGATACCAGTTCTAGCAAGTATCTTCAAAGGTATAAAGGAAGTCCAATCCGCATTAAGTGTGGCCGCACGAGACATTCCTTTTCCTATTCATTTTCTCAGTGGTTGGCTTGCAGAAAAATTTGGCACCCATCAAACAACAATTAGCCCTACCAAGTTAGCTGGGATGACAAAATATGCCGGCGTGGGGTTGGCAAAACATTTCACTGAATCTCAAGCTCATGCTCTTTTCAAAGATCCTAAGAGAGTCATATTTCCTGCGTTACTTCCCCTGACTAAAGTTGGGGTCTTATATGATGATGGCAACTTGTCAATCCTCGAGAGTGACTACTTTATGTGTATTCGATCCGGCTATTTGACTCTTCGTTATGATGATACTTTTATTATTGAATCTTACTGTCCTGATAGATTCAGTAGACAATTTGGGTTTTGCCAACATATTCCCCGTGACTTTGGAGGGAGAACTGGAGTCCCAACCTTGGAGGATGTATCTCAACTTTGGCATAGTTTTACCAAACTCAACATTCATTCCCAGTGCAAGCTTCCGTTGCCCCCAAATGATAAACTTCCTTTGGTAACTAAACGTTACATGGATTGGTGGACTCCGAGGTGGTCCAAAGTTTGTTCTTTAGAGATGAAGATCATTCTTAAAAGTCCTGCTAATGTTGCCATAGTATCACGAAGGCCAAAAGAAAAGAAGAATGACCCTCTCTTAACCAAAAGGAAACGATCTTCTCCTACCTATAAAAGAGACAAGCGGGTAGTTGATGTTGATTCAGGCAAGGAAGATAGTACTCGAACATCTTCCCACATAAACAGGACACCACTTATGATTCCTAGTGTAAAGAGAGTGAGTACTTCAAAAGATCATCTTAATAAGAAATCTTCTAACTCCTCAGGGGCAAAGGAAAGGAGTACGCAATCCTTTTCTCCACAATCGGTAAATAAGTACTCGTATCCCTTTTTTTATGTACCTTATTAATTTCCTTGTTTTTTTTTTATCGAGATGCTCGTAAGGATATGCATGTAGCAGGAGGAGGAAGATAATGTTGAGGCAATCTTAAATGTTGAGGACAGTGAGCATGAAAACAGTGATCATCATTGGAAACGTTTAAAACGTACCAAAAAAAAATTCAATCCTTGCGGCTCGGGTTTTCTTCATGGAGTCCCTAGTGCATCAATCATGCCAGACAATATTGATGAACTGGTTTGACACTTTCCCTCTTTTTTAGTTCATGTTATTTGTCATATATTAACCCCCTTTTTTTTTTCTTTTTTCTTTTTTTTCAGCTTGGTCAACAAGACTTGGGATGAGTCTAACTCAGTATTTTTAAAAGAGTATTAGAAGGATACGTAACAGTGCATCAATCATGATTTTTAATTTTATCATTCACGAGATTGAAGGGTATACAGACTCAGATTGGGCAGGAAACCAGACTGATAGGAGATCGACATCAGGTTACTTTACATTTGTAGAAGGCAACCTTGTCACTTGGAGAAGTAAGAAGCAGAAAGTAGTCGCTAGATCAAGTGCAGAAGCAGAATTTTGAGGTATGGCTCACGGTGTGTGCGAATTATTATGGGTAAAACATGTATTACAGGATTTGGGAATCGATTATGAGATGTCTATGAACCTACACTGTGATAATAAAGCGGCTATCGAGATTGCCCACAATCCGGTACAACATGATCGTACGAAATACGTCGAAGTAGACTGACATTTCATCAAAGAAAATCTTGATCGGAAGATTATACAATTTCCGTTTGTTCGGTCCGAAGATCAGTTAGCAGATATCCTCACAAAGGCTGTTTCAGGAAGAATTTTTTATAATGCTATTAGCAAGATGGGCATGATAAATATCTACGCTCCATCTTGAGGGGGAGTGTTAAAAATATAGCCGTTGTAAAGTAGCCGTTAGAATATAGCCGTTAATATGGCCGTTAGAATATAGCCGTTGTAAAGTAGTTTTTTAGTTTTGTAATTACTATATAAGTTCATTCTCAATTGTAATGAAAGATAACTCTGGAAATATACGAATTCATACTTTTAACATTATTATTATTATTATTATTATTATTATTGATGAAATAATGAAAGGTGGGAGAACTTTCTAGAAACACCACCCTCTAGAACAATTTGGATGTATTGTTTGGTTTGATTTGATGATTCTCAATATGGAATAAATGATTGAGATTGTAAAACATATGTTTATTTTGATTTATTGTTATTTTTTACTGACGTAGTAGAAAATCGCAAGGGAATATGACCAACATCAATATTTCGTAAATCAAAGTTAACGAGAGGAACTCTCAATCAAAACTCAATGTTTATTCAATAAAATGATAGCTAAGTCGGCCGGAGGCTTTACAATGATACTTAAAGTAAAAACCCTAGCCTAACTCATGACAGAAAAGGAAACGACAATTAAACAATAAATTTACTATAAATGGAAAATTTGAGATAAATGCACAATATGAATGGCCTATAAACCCTGAGCAAGGAGCAATTGACGAAAGTCAATTCGGACTCACGAATCAAGAGTTATGGCTAAAACGAGACTTTCCTAAAATAGCAAAAATGACTATTACGGGGCCTAAACGATGAAATTTGGCCAAAAAATGGTGGACATCAGGGGCTATGCCCCTGAATTCTCCCGCAAACGGTGAAACGCATCGACTGGGTGAGTTTCGCGCCATTCCGACTTTGACGACCCAGCTGCCGAAATTCAGTTGCCTTTGAATTTCGGGTGACCCTTCTTGAGCATATAGGCTTCCGCTACCTGTTCTACATCATTTACACTAGATAGGCTGTGAATTTCTGTGTTTTTTTCTTAATTCCTTATCCAAGTGTCTATTTGATAGGCTGTTGTTTGATGCGAAGATTAACAGTTGTTCTCAGCATCTTCAGTTGATAAATTCGTTAGTTATGCTAATAGGTTAATAATGCTTGCATTCTTCCACTTACTTGAATTGTCTCCAGTAATTTAAAAAAAAACAAAGCAAGAATAGACTAGAGTTGATAATGACATTAAATACACAAAAACAAGACATCTATCAAACTTTCCACACCCTACTCTCCTTCACTTCAATTCTATTATATTTTTTTGTTTATTGGGTGTGAGATGAAAGAATTATTAAAAACGCCAAACTCTCCACAATGTAATTTAAATTGTTTTTTATATTAAATTTCGATAACCCAATGCATTAAAGGGTGTTTGACAATGCATTTCAAAAAAGTTTTTTTTTTAATTTAATTTTTTTTTTAATTTTTACTTAAATTAATTTTTTTTTTGGTGTTTTAAGATCATTTTAATGTGTTGATGTCAATAGTAATTTTTAATAAATAAAACAAAATATTATTTTGATATTTTTTCTAAAGAAAAAGTTCTTTTAAAAATAATTATAACCGTACTCTCAAATAATCACATATTCCATTACATAATGAATTTAGCCGAACTTGAATAATCCAAATTCAATAAATTGAAAAAAAACTAAAACGACATCATTTTAATAATACGAGCCATAAATCCTCACTTTGCCGCAGGGATTAAAGTTTTTTTATGTAGTTTTAATATATATATATATATATATATATATATATATATATATATATATATAATTTCTTGTTTTGTATTTCAGTTTTTATTCTTTTAATTTTTGGTTTAGCTTTGATCCCTTGATTTTTTCAGTCCTACTAAGATAGTTTTAAATTTTTTGTTTGTATCTATACACCTCTGCTCTTAGTTTAGATTTTTAATTTTGAATGTTTTTTTTATTTGTATTAAATGGAGCTTGCGTTAAAAAACATAGTAAGTTTAGGTTTGGTGGTGTAAAATGAGTGAAACTCTCTCTTATACATGTATAGTTCAACGTGAAATGTTTGAAACACTCTGTAGGTAACTCTCTTTTTGTCTTATTTGAGGCTACAAAAGTTACTTTACCGTACACTAAAAATGTGAAATCACCGGGACATCCCCACTGACAATTCTTGGTTTTTATCTTATTTGAGGGTATTATGGTTATTGTACTATGCATAAAAATGAATTTTTTTTTGAAAATACCTCTGATGCCATAACATTATTTTAAATGTGTTTTACATAATAAAATGAATATACAAAAAACTAATATACATTTTAAGACGTTCTACGACACTGCACCCGCATTCGAAATGTGCGCGAGTTCAGAAATTGATGGTGCGCCCAAAGACGCACCCACAGTACCGTGACAAAAAATATAATTAAAAATTAGTAAATTACCAATACACCCCTATAGGGAACTCTTGGATTTTGTCTTACAGGGGGATATATACGTATTTATACAACTTGCGGTGCATGTTAGCTGACCCGAACATCCCGGTTATAAAAAAAAAAAAGGAGTCCGAGGATTAGTCTTGGTGCGTGCAAGCTGACTTGGTCACCCCGATTATTTAAAAAAAATCGGTTCGGGGATTAGTCATTGTGCGCTTAAGCTGGCCCGGAGACCTAGTTATAAAAAAAAGTATATAAGTGAAAAAAAAAAACAAAAAAAAGTATAAGGGGGAAAGAACTGTAGCAGTCCATATTTGTTTTTTTTTCTTAAATCAGCTTAGGAAGTAGTCGTGGTGCGGCTAAGCTGGCCCAGAGACTCTGATTAGAAAAAAAATGTATAAGTGAACAAAAAAAAGTGTAAAAAAAAAACAAGGAAAAAGATGTATCAGCGGGAAAGCACTATAGCAAAAAAAAATTGATCTGGAGATTAGTCGTGGTGCGACTGAGCTGGCCTGGACACCCTGGTTATGAAAAAAACTGGGTCTAGGAATTATTCGTGGTCCGCTTAAGCTGGCTCGCACACCCAATTTATATAAAAAAAAATTATATGTGGGAAAAAAACACAAAAAATGTATAAGTGGAAAAGCACTGTAGCAATCCACAGTGCTTTATGAGGAGATGAAAACTGGCCCGCACACCCCCGGTTATAAAAAAAAAGGTTTGGGGATTAGTTGTGATGCGTTTAAGATGATTTGTACACCTAGTTATATAAAACAAAAAAAATGTATAAGTGGAAAAAGAAAAAACATATAATGGGGAAAAATGTGAGAGAAAAAAAAGAAAAAAAAGAATAATCAGAAGAAAAAAAACACTGTAATGGAAAGCATTGTAGCAATCTACAGTGTAATGTGTGGGGAGATACAATGTTGTCCCCACACTGTTTGTATGTATAATAAAAAAAAATCAAAACTTTAAAAAAAGATGAAGAAAGAAAAATAATCTAAAATTATATCAAAGAATAAAAAAGCCTCAAACTCTAAAAAAAGACCAAAAAATAAAATATAATAAATGATAAAAATAAATTAATATCATTAGTTAAAAAAATAAATTTATTTTTTATTAAAAATATAATTAAAAAAAATAATAGAAAGGACAAAGAAAAAAACTAAGAAATATTAATTTTCCAATGATAAAAAAAACAATCTAAATTCGAGAATAATTTTTTTTAAAAAAATATTAGCTAAAAAAGGATGAAATAATAAAAACTAAAAATAGAGGCAATTGAAGAATTTTTGAAAACAATAAAGGACGTAAATATAAAATTTAAAGTATCAGGGTTGAAATGAAAACAAAACATATAACCAATTTTAATCAAAGAATAAAATTGAACAAATAAAAGCTTCTAGACCGAAAATATTAAGAGATTTCAAACCAAACCGAAAAAATAAAAGAATAAGAACTTAAATGTGAACGAATTATACAATTAATTTGACTTGAATGACACAATTGAAACAAATCAAAACTTATATCATAGCAATAAAGACCAGAATGCATAATTCAAAGAGAAGGGACTACTATGAAATAATCATAAACAAAAGGGATTTACGTGTAATTTAGTATGCAGGAGAGAAATGCATAGAACCAATTTCAACCGGCCACCGTCACTATCGGGCCACCGATCGATGACACACGCAACACCGCCCAACAGAAGACATGGCGGTGCATCCAGTGAGAGGTCGGACGAACATTTTGATGACTGATAGCCCCCGCACGCGTCGTCGAGCAGGAGCGTGTGCTCAAAAAGGTTTGACTCCTCAAAGGATGCGCCACACAGTAATCCAAATTAAATATTTAAAAACAAAGACGAATTACCTAAATACCCATGCCTCTATTTCTTCTATTTTGTCTTTTCCGAGGCTATATGCGTAGTTATATATTTTTCAAAAAGTGAAAACCCGAAAATAGCTCCTAGGCAAGCCCTCTATTTTGTCTTATTAGGGGCTAAAACCGTTATTGAACTGTGCACATAAATTGGGTAATTACCGGGGCACCCCGCTGGTTTTTCTTGTATTTTGTCTTATTCGTGGGTATTTCAGTTATTATATTGTGCATGGTAATAGAAAAAATTGAAAATACCCCTGACTCTAAAGCTTAAATGACGGCACATAGAGAGGAAAAATAATAATTTTACTGTTCCAATCCACGACTATAAGTATTGCTACAATGGAAACGCCATATGATTTAGTTTTTTCTTTAATAAAAATAGACCCGAGTTTGTCATACTCCTTGGACAAATGCTAATGATTGAAGACGTCAAAGTTTACTTAACTTCAATTCTCTTACATTTCTTCGTCATGTGGTCCCTATCAAACAGAAGGGTTTCTGGACAAATTAAATAATTCACGGGTACCGTGGAATAAAAGAAACGATATTGTCTCCACATCAGAGAGGCGGCTTCAACTTGAAAAAGAAAAAGGGTGTATCCGTGAATGGCTGGTGGCTAGAAGGACGGAGAGAAATAAGGTTGTAAGGTGTTTTTTCTTTTACAAAAAATAATATTATTTTAATATATTTATAAATAAAAATCAATTCACAAAAGGTCCCATGTCCAATAGCAAATATTTAAGTGAAATCATATACTAGTAGGTGATCTAATGATACGAGTTTAAAACAAAAAAAAATGTTTTTCCTGTAATTTCAAATTGGAGTCCTGTGATTGCTTATATAAAGGTCAGTGGAGACTTACATGATAATTAAATTCAGGATCCGTAAGATTAATTAAGGTATATGCAAGTTATCCTCAGCACCACGTTAATTAAAAAATATATATTTAAATGAGTTTCAAACACAATAATGTTCCACACCCAAATTCATTTCAATAATATATTTTGACATGTTTCAAAACAACAACTATGAGTTTTAAAGGCTTAACATAAATATAATATCTTGCAAGTTAATTCAAAATGATTTTATTTTATTTAAAATTATTTTTTATATTGATTTAGTTAAATTTGAATGCCTTAACATATTCATTCATAACTTAGTTATATGGTGTCTTTGTGAATTGTATTTTGATGTTTAAAAACTAATTGTTTATGATTGTATGAATTATAGTGCTTTAGAAAAAGGAGTTGAAAATGGCAAAATAAACTATCCCAAACTGTCTCTATTAGAGAAGTCAAAATACCTTGTACGATAATCATCTACTAGATGGTTTAGTTTGAGACTAAAAGGTTTGCTTTCATATGGTTTCAAATTCGAGACTTATGATTGCTAATATGATGATCACTGGAGGCTTATATGATACTTAACTTTAGAGTCTAGGAATTTAGTCGAGTACGAGCAAACTAGCCGAATATCAAGTTAATAAAAAATACCTTTTATGACACATGAGTCATAAATGATATTTATAAATTAGAACTGGCGTGCCACTTATGATATCTATTAGAATAAAGTTGCAGATAATATTTATAAATGATATTTATAAATACTTAACAAAATATTTTTTTGTAAGGATTGCCAACTTACCAAAAACTCCATCATGGCTAGTCTGTCATGTTCCTTGGACAAATGCAACTTGGCTTTTCATGGCTTTGATGCATGAACCGGGGATGTGAGATGGAGGAATTTTTGAGGATATCAAAGTTTTCACACCCTACTCTACTTCTCTTCAATTCTATTATATTTTTTTGTTTCTGGGGGTGTCAGATGGAAGAATCAACAAAGACGACAAAGTCTCCATAATTTAATTTAAATTGTTTTTTATATAAGTAATTCATGGGGACGGTGGAATCAAAGAGAAGAAACTGCCACCAAATTGCGGGGACCTCTCATGGTAGCTGCAGAGTGGCGGCTTCAACTTGAAAAAGAAAAGGGTGTGTCCGTGTATGGCTGGTGGCTACCAGGACAGGGAGAAATTAGGTTGTAAGGTTTTTCTCTTTTATAAAAAATAATATTGTTATTTTTTTTTTAAGAAAAAAGACTTGAGTTAACTCGGAAATATAAAAATTAACCCAATAATTCGTAGATTAACCTGCATCTCAATTCTTGGATATAAATATAGTTCAGATCATTGAGCAATGGCGACAAGAGGCAGGTTCTTAGAGTTGATCCACATCCATTGAAGTCCCTTTGGAGTCTTGAAATTGTAGGCCAAAGCTATCTTCTTATTAAATATGGAGTCGATTCGCCGCGCTGCTGCGGCTTATTATGAAAACCTTCCGGTGGCGAATAAGAGATATGCCAGATATATTTTCAGTTCAATGGATAAAAACGGAGACGGGAAAATTAAGCTCAAAGAATACTCGGAGTATCTCAGCAAAGATAACAAAACGGCTCTTGCTCATCCAAGCTTGTTTAGAGCGCTGGACAAGAACAACAATGGAAGCTTGGATTTTGAGGAAGTAATCGTCTTGTACTACATCACGCAGAGTGGAAGAGCTCTATTTTGCAAGTCTTGTGATACGTTCTTGACAGACGTATACTTCAGTTGCTCTCAATGTTTCTTCAAAGGTGATGGAGTCAGCACCTATGAAATTTGCTGTGATTGCTATGGTGGTAAGAAGTTCAAGCACCACGATGGTGCCATCTTCTGCGATAACTATACTATGCTAAGTCGAAGCAGGAGGTTGGCACTACAAGCTTCCAAAGAGGTAAATAATGTTCGAAAATGATATCAACTTCTATCCTGTTAGGAAGAAATACTTGAGATTGTTTAAGATTTCCAATTTTTTGAACGATTTATTACATCTAATTATGGGTCTTTAATTAATTTCTGGATTTGCTTGTTCATCATTAGGAATATATATAATCGTATGCTTCGTTATCTTTGATTCCAGGAGCAAAGGAGTGTGGTTAAGGAAACTGATATGATAGCGAAAGCTGCAGACGCAATGAAAGAGACACTACAAGCTTACAAAGAGGTATAATCTTCGAAAATGATATCAACTTCGATCCTGTTAGAAGGAAATACTTGAGATTGTTTAAGATTTCCAGTTTTTGGAACAATTTCTTAGTATGTTTCTTTAGTTTCTGGATTTGCTTGTTCATCATTAGGAATATATCTAATCATATGCTTCGTTATCTTTGATTTCAGAACACAAAAGAGTGGTTGAGGAAATTGAAATGATAGCGAGCGTTGCAAACCTCGCTGTTTCTACAGGCTGTATCATTATGTGAAAGAACGAATGATAAATTTTATCATCGCAATTTTAGTATAATTTTGTAAAGGGTGAAACTTGAACCGCTTGCTTAGGGACGACTATTATTGTTATTGATGAAATAATGAAAGTTGCGAGAACTTTCTAGAAACACCACCCTCTAGAACAATTTTGTTGTATTGTTTGGTTTGATTTGATGATTCTCAATATGGCATAAATGATTGGGATTGTTAAACATATGTTTATTTTGATTTATTGTTATTTTTTAGGGTAGTGCTTTTTTTGTGGTTTAATTATCAATGGTCGGCAACCGATAAAATAACAAATCTTAGAGGGTTTTGTTTTTAAAAATCAATTGAAAAATGATAGTAGGATCGATGCAAAAAAATGTAATAGTTATAGGAATTATTTCTCCGTAAATTTACGCTTTTTTTTCATAAAAATAAATTATAAAATATGTATTAGATGCCTTTTAGCAACGCGGTGCAAACTGCGTTTTAAGGAAAACACAGTTTGCACCCGTTTGGTAATTAGAAAATCGCAATTTTAATTGCGGTGGGACCAACTGTTTATGAGAAGTGATTCTTTTGGATGCGTTTTGTTTCGGGTATTACCTGCGTTTCTTGCATTTAACAGATATGAACTTTCATTTATTAACTGCCATGTCCATTGCGTAAGGAGTAGCCGTTGCCTTCCTCTCATCGCCGACGATCTTTCTCTCTTTCCATAGTCATGGCCCTATCTCTCTCTCCATGACCACTGCTTCCCTCTCTCTCTCCACGGTCACTGCCTCCTTCTCTCTCCTCCATAGTCACGACAACTCCCTACCTCTCTTTCCACAGTCACGGCAACCCCAACGTAAGTAGAACAAGCTGCAGCAACATCAGTTGCAAACTTCAGGTCCTCCTCCCGGCCACCACAAGGCATTATTTGCGACGCCACCACCACAGGAAGAACCACCTCGGTCTCCTCAACCCATCAGTATCGGTCGATGACCCTCTCGTCACAATCGACCATGTTACTGTTCACATGTTACGTGAACAGTAACTTCGTGAATGAATTCACGAAGAACACAATGCACCGTTTTGTGTTTTTTTGTACAATCTTAACTTTGGGCTGGGCTGCTTTCGGTCCAGCCTAAGTCCGGTAGGGTTGGTCCTTTGGCCCAACTTGGCAGGGCCGACCCATTTATTTGGGCCAGGCCCAATTTGATTTTTTTTTAAAATATATATATTTAAAAAAATAAAAAAAAAGTGTAGATAGACATTATTCCTGATGAAAAGAAAAGGCACGTTACTTCGTTTCACACCACAACACTTTTGTTTTTTGATTGATTATGAATCAGAAACTTGTAACTGGATTTGGCCTTAAAATTATATCTCTACAATGGCATTGCAGATGTTGATAGTAATGATATTGTTACCAGATCTTGTTCATCCATCAAATAGCAAGGGATCGCAGAGGCATTAATGTATCGATTTAGTTTGTGATGAAATTGAAAGTAGTTTGATGAGAGAATAAAAACAAATATCTAATTTACTTGAATTATTAATTGCATTTTATTGTTATGATTATTAATCTATAATAATTAAAATACAATATATATATGTGTGTGTGTGTGTGTGTGTCTCCTTTAAAGTAATTTCACAAGTTGACATCAATATGAAAAACATGATAACCAAACACACAAAACTACTTTTCATTAAACTTCAAACTCAACCACAGTTTTAACCAAACACTTCAATTTCAGTTATGAACCGCAACTAAAAGCGCTTTTCATGAAACTGTTTTTTTTCAACCTCAACCACAATAACAATAGCCATGCCAAACAGGATCTTAATCTCAACAATTTTCATTAATATTTAATTTTAATTCAGCATTGATCAATAATATTTAGAAACAATATTGTTGTGCAATGAATTTTTTATAATTATAATAATTTTATAATTTGTTTTTGAGGAGATTCTATATATTGAGGTTACATTGGTAAGCCTATAATAGTAGCATCCTCTGGCCAATAGTGATAGAAGCCTATCAATAACAAATGTATACAAGTGGTTCGATCAAGTTGCCATGTTAACATGGTTACTCTCAAACACAATCCTACCTCTTGTTTGATTTATAATGATGATAATGATAATGCAACTTATATGTTTACTGTACGTACTAACATATTCAATTATGCAATAATAACAATATTTTCAAATTATAAATATTTGTTTGTAGTTTTATCATCATAGATTGATATTGGATAGAAAAAACCCTAAAATAAAATTTTCAGGGGCATTTAATGTTTCTTCTCCCCACTAAAATAGGC
Source organism: Salix brachista (assembly GCA_009078335.1). Lineage (NCBI taxonomy): Eukaryota > Viridiplantae > Streptophyta > Magnoliopsida > Malpighiales > Salicaceae > Salix > Salix brachista. The sequence continues at coordinate 7,327,936 of CM018590.1, forward strand.
AAATCATACTACACACCAGAGTAGGTCTCACCGACCAACAAACCTTACAGCCAACCTTAACACCACACTAAAGTGGCCAACCCAACCGACTTTTAGCAGTCAATTTTGACAAATCATGATGACACCTTTGAGCCAATACTTAGAATCCTTCCCACCTGAATCAAGAAACAAGATTTGTCCTCGAACAAAATATCCTTCTTCCACCCTATAAATGGGGATGGATTCTAGGTATTGACGAACAAGAAATCAATGTTTAAAGCTGAAAAAAATCAGTCTTCTGCCTATTTTTTTCCATTATCGTCATTTTCTTCTTCTCCTTCACAACTTTAGCTTCTCAAGCCACCACCACCTCACCCATGTTGTGACTAACAATGACTCAACCTCCTTCACCAAATCATCTTTTCTCCGATAATTGCAACACCTACATCGATATCAGCTTCTCCTCGTGACAAGTGAGGAGAATACACAACAAAAGGAAATAAAGAATTCATGCTTAAAAGGGGACAAGGTGGCGACAAAGTTTCCTAGATTTGTAAGGACAATATGTCAGCAACTTTAATTATTTTTCTAGGTGATGGAAGGACAATTAATTGGTAGAAAAGAGAAACAATTAAAAGGCAACAACTTTTTCTTAAAAAAAAGAAGATAAATACAAGGCTACAATTAGAATTCTTTTCTATCTTGGAAACTATAAGGGTGTCAACTTCTCCCTTGGTTTATGGTATCATTGGACGACATTGTAGGCTATACATGTGCCTTATATCATGAATTTAATTGTTTTCATTCTTCTTATTTTTTCACTACAACATAGGTAATTAAATTATGAATTTTAGTTTTATTATTTCAACTATAGCCTAAGGCTTGTTTGTACTTAATTAATGCTTTATTTTTAGTTAAGATCTAAGACTTGTTTGGATAAGTTTTCTAGGGTTATTAGTACTGGTTTTGAGTCAATTTTATAAGCAAGCCAATTTAGTCCCCAATGTTAGATCTATTTGGGTTATTTTCTAAAATTATTTTAAACTTTTTGTAAGCCTAAATTTTGTGGTCATTGAATAATATCATTTTGATTTTTCTGATTATGTGTGTGAGTGATTTTTGTATTGTTTAATTCTTGAAAGAACTAAACCAATTTATCTACGATAAATTTTCTTTGCGGTGTCATTTGATATAATTCCAATAATATTGGTGTCTTGAGACAAGTTTTCATTGTGTCACTCCTATCAAACCTATTTTGATTTTTTTGGATTAGATTTCAATTTGGTTGTGGAATATCATTGTATTCTAAACTCATTTAGTTTTATTTTTTAATTAACGTGATAGCTTGCACGTAGATTAATTAATTTCACGAGCCCTAAGTTAATTATCATGTATATCTCTAGTAGCTATTGTATTAGCAATCATAAAACTTCAACCTGAGATCACAAGGAAAACAAACCCTTTAATTTTAAATTTATACCCCTAAATCACCTACTACATGGTTTCATTTAAATATTTGCTATTGGACACGGGACCTTTTGTATATTGTAAATGTAGTACAATTTATTTTTTAAATTAATTTTTATTTATAAATATATTAAAATAATATTACTTTTTGTTGAAAAAAAACCCTACAACCTTATTTATCCCTGTCCTACTAGCCGCCACCATACACGGATACACCCTTCGACGTCTACAAGGTGAAGTAGGGTGGGGAAACATTGACGTCTACACTCATTAGCATTTGTCCGAGGAACATGACAAACTCGGGTCTATTTTTATTAGTAAAAGAGCTAAATGAGAGTGGTGGTTTTTTGTGCACGGACTGTTCACACACGCCAAGATCTACTGTAAACTGGTGTGCGTGATCTGTAATGGTTTTTTTTTTTTACAAGTTTTTTTTTTTATTATTATTTTTTTTACAGGCTTTTTTTTTTTTTTTAAACCAGGGTATTCGTGACAGATTACGCTTATAACGATTATTCTCCGGATCTATATTTTTTTAACATTTTTTTCCAGCTTTTTTTTCCACTTATACATTTGTTTTTTTCTCATGACCGGGATGTCCAGGTTAGTTTACGCGGACAACAATTTTTTTTTCTCATTGTTGTTTAAAAAAAGTACTTTCCCTTTGCACTTTTTTTTTTTTTATAACTGGGCTTCCTTTTTTTTTTATAACAGTAATTTTCACTATTCAATACTGTTTGAAAAGGTGTTTTCTGTTTTTTTTAACCGGACTTTTTATTTGTTTTTCTTAAACCGGGGTATCCGTGGCAGCTTATGCGCACCACGACTAATCTCCGGATCAACTTTTTTTTTAAACATTTTTCCCCTTTTTTTTTGGCACTTTTACATTTTGTTTCCATGACCGGGGTGTCCGGGTTAGTTTACACGCACCACGATTTTTTTCCTCATTACTGTTTAAGAAGGTGCTTTCCCCTTACACTTTATTTTTATAACCGGGCTTTCCTGCTTTTGTTTTTTAATAAACAGGGAACTTTTTTTTCTTCTTTTAACCGGGCTTCTTTTTTGTGTTTTTTAACTGGGGTATCCGTAGCAGCTTACGTGCAATACGACTAATCTCCGGATCCACTTTTTATTTAACATTTTTTTCCCCGTTTTTTTTCCACTTATACATTTTTTTTTTCATGACCGGAGTGTCCGGGTCAGTTTATACGCACCACAATTTTTTTTCTCATTACTGTTTGAAAAAGTGATTTGTTTTTTTATAAACCGGGCATCTGTTTTTTTTCTAAATGACCGGGGTGTCCGAGTCAGTTTACGCATACCACAATTTTTTTTCTCATTACTGTTTGAAAAAGTGATTTTTTTTTATAAACCGGGCTTCAAGTTTTTTATTCTAACGAGGTGTCTGGGATAGCTTACGCGCACTACGATTAATCTCTTGACTCGATTTTTTTTAAAAATTTCTTCCTATTTTTTTTTCAATCATATATTTTTTCTAGTTTTTTTTATAATCGAAGTGTTCAGGCTAACTTACGGGCACCACAATTTTTTTTCCCACGTATACTTTTTTTATCTCTGGACCCACGCTTTTTTTTTACATTTTTCTTCTTGTTTTTTCCCCATGTATACATTGTTTTTTGATAACCAGAGTGTCCAGGACAGCTTACGCATGCCATGAATAATCCCCGGAACCACTTTTTTTTTACTTTTTTTTTCTGTTTCTTTTTCACACTTATAATTTTTTCTTTTGTAATGGGGGTGTCCGGGTCAGCTTACGGGCACCACGACTATTATTTTATAGAATAGCTAAAGGAGATAGCAATTTCAAACAGTAATTAACAGTTATTTCAACTGTGGTTTTCGCTTTTCATTACTATTTGAAAAAAAAAACCCTCTTTTTTTTATATATTTCTTACATAATTCTTATTTCTGTCCATGTTTATATGTACATGCTCTTAGTTTTGTTTCCAATTTTTTTTAATTCCACTGTTATTAAGATTTTTTTAATGATTAAATTTTAATTTGTATTGGTAATCATTTAAAAAATAATGTTTGTTATTATTTCTCTTTTTTTTATTCTTCAAGTTAAGTAATTTCTTTAAATATAATTTTTTTTTTTTGTTAATATTGTTAGGTATTGAATTTTCTAATTGTTACAGATAAAACATTCAAAATAATAATAATGATTATTTGTAAGTTTAAATTTTTTTTAAATATCAAACTAATTATATATTTTGATATTTATTTAATATTAGAACCTTAATATATATAAATTACCTAAGTTTTTTTGAATATGATGCATACGCACCAATCTATAATGTCCTAGTTTTGTGGTTCCAGTCTTGCACAGTTGGACTATGCAGAAACGAGGAGCAGATGGCATCATGTCGCTCTTCCAAATTATAAGTAGGAAAAATGAGTGATTGTTTGGTAGTGTGGTTGCGATTGCTTTTGAATTTTTTTTTTTAAATACATTAAAATCATATTTTTTTTTAATTTTTAAAAATTATTTTTAATATCAACACATCAAAATAATCTATAAACACTATTTTTTTTTAATTTAAAGTTAAAAATAAAAATAAAATTTTTTTAATTTTTTTCAAAACTGTTTTTGAAACGCATTGCTAAACACCATCTGAGGCATATTAGGAAACTATTTTTATGGTCAAGACTATAATTTACCGCATTCTTCGTCATATTTCTCCGGGCATTCCATTCTTGTTTGATCATTGTGTGAAAAGACTAGGATAGAAAACAGCACAACAAGAACATATTAAATATATATTCAAAGGTTAGTGATCTTCTATTGTGCCTTTGTCATCCCTTAATTGAATGGTTTTTGCCCCAAATAACTCCTTTAAGCGAGCAGTAAATGACTTGCTTCCTTTCAGGAGAGTGGAATAAAAAGAAAAGTTTAGTTTCGTAATGTGGGGTTTTAAGCTGGACCGGATCAAAATTTGAGCAAAAAATTCAGCACATAAAAGCACATAAGAAACCAGATGATGTATTAGGGGTGTATATGACATGGTGAGGAAATATTGCCAATCATAATCAAATCAAGCTGCCAGTTTATGGAAGTTCTGCATGTTTGTCCTTACCAAAGTTTGTCAATTCTGTTTTGTTGGTGTTTTTTTTTTTTTCAATTGGAATGGAATGTTTCAGTTTCGAAGTGTTTTGGTGCGCCATTTTAGGGTTGTACTGTTTATGTATATATATAATTAAATATTAATTAAAAAATAGTTCAAATCCAAAAATAAAATTATTTAGAATTGTGCAATTTAATCTTAAAATGATTTTTCTGAACAAAATTATGAATATGTATAATATTACAAGAATATCATCATCAATCTCACAAGGTCATTACATTCTCTGATTGCTTTGAAATTTTAACATAATATATATAAATATGTTAAGAGACTACTCGTAAAATTTCATCTCAATCTAATGGTCGAATTAAGAAATATAATTGATATTATAAAATTATTCACTATTTAAAAAAAATACTATTTGGCCGAAACAGAATAGACAAAACAAAACCAAAACTTTTCGGCTAGTATTTGATCCCAAAATCTGGAATGGATCAGAATTTAAATTAAAGTAAAAATAATGTTGTTTTTTCTTTTTTTTAACTGATATGAAATTGACAATCTTGGTTCTTGCTTGTTTCGTACTCACTACATTCTTTCCCAATTGGAACGCCTTGGTGAGAACATCAGGGTTAATAGGTGGATTAGACCCAAAGACGACACTTGCAATGGTGATGACGCGATTTTGGCTACTCAAAGCAGCAATAGCAACTGCATTAGTCTTTGCAACATGAAATTGAAAATGAACTAGGCCAGTTGGAAAGACGAAAACATCTCCTGGGCTCAAGACTTTCGTGATAAGAAGAGTATCTAGATTAGACGTGACAAAACCGACATGGAGAGTGCCCACCAAAACTTGCTGAATCTCTGTTGCTCGACGGTGAATGTGGGGTGGGTTCAAGCCACCATGTGAGGAAATGTTAAGCCCCAGGAACTTGATGAACATTCCAGAGTTACATTTGATCCAACTCGATTCCTAGTGTTTCTAGAAATGTTGAGCACCGAAAATAAAAGGTGTTTGACAATGCGTTTCAAAAATGTTTTTGAAAAAAAATGATTTTTTTAATTTTAAATGATTTTTTTGGTATTTTTAGATCATTTTGATGTGCTGATATCAAAAATAATTTTTAAAAAATAAAAAATATTATTTTAATATATGTTTTTAACAACCATATTCATATATAGATACTAAATCATTTGTTGTGGCAAGCTTTGGGTACATGCAGAACTTCCCATTCACAAACGCTGTAAGAAATGATAAAAGCAATCTCTTAATTCAAAGAACTCTGAAAAAAACTGAAAATAAACGTTGATGGTAGTTTTCCCTTGATTTTTTTTTTCCAGTCGTTTAGGCTTGGCTCAAATGATTGGAATTTTCAGCCAAAATCCCATTCCACTTGGTGTTAATCTTAGTTGTCCAATTCTGCTTGACATTTCTTTTATACATTTCTCCAATGCAAGTCAATATAAAAAACAATTTAATTAAATTGTGGAGACTTTGGCGTCTTTAATAATTCTTCATCTCACACCCCCCATAAACGAAGAAATATAATAGAATTGAAGTGAAGCAGGGTGGGTGTGGAAACTTTGGCGCCTTCAATCACATCCCTGGTTCATGCATCAAAGCCATGAAAAGCCAGGATGCAGTTTTTTTTGGTAAGTTGACACCTTTTCAATGATATTATTGGGTAGGAATAACAATAAAATTAATAATAATGATAATGATGGAGTTTTTGGTAACTTATCAGTTTTAAAAATTATTAGTAGTAGTAGTAGAAATATTGACATAACAACAACAATAATTATTATAATAATAATCCCACTGAAATTTTATTTATCTTATGTTAACATTAACAAAAAATTATGGTTTTAATATTTTTTGAAAAGATTTTATTATTATTTTTGTTGATTTCTTGAGGGTTTTTTTCATCCAATATCAATCTATGATAATAAAACTACAAACAAATATTTACAATTTGGAAATATTGTTATTATTTTTTTGAAGTGGCTAAAAAACAATCAAGGTTTTTTTTTATCCTATATCAATCTACGATAATAGAACCTCAAATAAATATTTAAGGGTTGAAAATTTATTGGATGAAATTACTCTTTCACATAATGATACAGCCAATTAAAAATCCTGCAACGCCCACTATCATTTCAATTTTCCCAAGCACTCTGCTTCGCTATTAACTTGGGTTCAAAATAGATTTTCCTAGAGGGTGGTGTTTCTAGAAAGTTCTCGCACCTTTCATTACTCCAATAACAATAACAATAACAATAACAATAACAATAACAATAATAATAGTCGTCCCTAATCAAGCGGTTCAAGTTTATCATTCGTTCTTTCACATTATGATACAGCCTAAATTACCAGCGATGTTTGCAACGCCCACTATCATTGCAATTTTCCCAAGCACACTGCTTTGCTCCTGGAATCAAAGATAACGAAGCATACGATTAGATATATTCCTAGTGATGAACAAGCAAATCCAGAAATTAAAGAAAAATAATTAGAGGTAATAAATCGTTCCAAAATTTGGAAATCTTAATCAATCTCAAGTATTTCTTTCTAACAGGATCCACGTTGATATCATTTTTGAAGATTATTTACCTCTGCGGGAGCTTCCACTGCCAAGCTCCTGCTTCGACTTAGTAAAGTGTAGTTATCGGAGAAGATGGCATCACCGTGGTGCGTGTACTTCTTACCACCATAGCAATCACAGCAAATTTCATAGGTGCTGACTGAATCACCATTGAAGTAACAATGAGAGCAGCTGAAGTACGCTCCTGCCATGAACATCTTGCAAGACTTGCAAAATAGAGCTCTTCCACTCTGCATGATGTAGTACAAGACGATTGCTTCCTCAAAATCCAAGCTTCCATTGCTGTTCTTGTCCAGCGCTGTAAACAAGCTTGGATGAGGAAGAGCCGTGTTGTTATCTTCGTTATGATACTCCATGAATTCTTTTAGGTTAATTTGCCCGTCTCCGTTTTTGTCCATTTCACTGAAAATAAATCTGGCATATCTCTTCTTCTCCCCCGGCAGGTTTTCATAATAAGCGGCAGCAGCGCGGCGAATCTCCTCCATATTTAAGAGGATAGCTTTGGCCTACAATTTTAAGACTCCAAAGGGACTTCTATGGAAGTGGATCAACTCTAAGAACCTGCCTCTGTCGCCATTGTTGAAAGATCTGAACTATATTTATATCCAAGAAATAGAGATGCAGGTTAATCTACGAATTATTGGGTTAATTTTTATATTTCCGAGTCAACTAAAGTCTTTTTATATATAAAAAAACAATATTATTTTATTTTTAATATATTAATATCATAAATACGTTTTTTAATAACAATAAAAACCCATCATTCTCCATTTCCTCATACTAGCCACAAGACACACCCTTTACTTTTTCAAGCTGACTCAAAGCCCAAGGAAACATGATCTATTCTATGATTCCACCGTACCTGCAAGTTATCACCTTTTAAAAAATATATTTTGTAAAATAATACAAGCAAAAAAATATTTAGATATATAAGTATAGTCTAGAGTATTAAAAAATATTTTTTTTATTTTTTAAAATTATGTTTTATACAAAATATTAAAAATTAATATATATTTTTTTTAAAAAAAAACTCTTAAACGCTACATTAATTTGTTAGAAAAATATAATTTAAATCAAATCCACCAAAATTAAAAAACATTTTTAGAAGTATTAATTTGTTTAAAAAATTTGAAATTTTAAGCAATCGTATATTATCTCATGTATTTCTTTCAAGCATGCCACTATATATCAGGGATCGAACTTGATATCATTTTCAAACATAAATACCTTTACACAGGCTTTTTGTATCAAACACTTGCTTTGACGTAGTGTGGTATAGTATTGTTATCGTAGAAGATGACATCATCATAGTGTGTGAACTCTTACCACTATACCAACCACAATAAAGATTATAGGTGCTAACAGAATAATCAAGACAGAAACATTGAAAGTAACAAAAGTATACTCTTATATATCAAGAACAAATCACAACAATTGCAAGTTACAACTCTTCCACTATGCCATATGTATTACAATACACAAGATTGGATATGAAAATAATTATATTTTATCCATTAACTATTGGGTAAGGTAACTATTCATATAAACCCCACTCATTGAGGTAGGTTAAGGTCAATATTCATCGAGGATTTAATTGTTTTCACTAGTTTAAAATGGTTAGGTAATCATGCTTCTAGTTTTAGGGACTAATATGAGTGTAACACAATATTTTTAGCTTTAAAACTTGTTTAATAGTGAGTTAAAGAGCTTTTCATCAATGTTTCCTTCTTTTTTTTTATTAAGCTTTAATTTTAATGGTTAGGTTGATGAGTCTTCTAGATTTAGAGATCGATGTAAGACTAGCATGGTGATTTTAATATAAATAAATAAATCATTAAGTTTAGAGATTCTTGATTGAGCACGTAATTAATGTAGGTTTTGGCTTTTAATTAAGAAGAAGAAAAATATTTGTAGGCTCAAAAGGTGTTTAAGAGATTTCAAGACTAAAGATCACTAATGCTTGTTTCCAAATCTCCTTTTAGTCCATGGATTTTTTTACTTGTAAAATGGTCTGTCATGCCCCTTTAGTGTCAAGCTTGGGCTTTTCGTCTTTGTTTTTTCTTCACTTGGTTTTGAGTAGTATCATCATATTTTCTATTTTGTTTGGTATGCTCAAACCTTTTTGGTTTTTTGAATATTTCTAACTTTGTTTGACTCTTTTTTAGTCATCGAGGATCATTTCATATATTTGGATTACTTTTCTTATTTTTGCACTTGCCCCACCATGAGGTATGATCTTAGCCAAGGTTATTTCACAAGAAAAATATATTAGGCTTAATCAGAGATTGCAAATCATATATTTAGTCTTGTGAAAAGATTATCAAATATGATATTTTATCATTTCAAATGCATGTATTAAGGATCTGTAAGCCTTGTTTTCTTTCATGTGATTGCAAAATGGCCTCTCATTTTTCATACAACTAGAACTTAGCTTTAAAGTTATCTTATAGTATTTGGGTTTTTCTTATGGTTTTTAAGTGTATGGTCACTTTTTCAAGAGATCACTTGAATTCCTAGAACTTGTTTGTTAAAACCAAACACCATTTTCACTTACTTTTGTACTAAAACTTTAATTTTCCAAAAACCTATGTGAAAACATGAGATCATGCATGTTTTTAATGAAAACAGGAATAATACCAAATAATTTTTAGTGCAAAGGTTTTGTGAATCGATGGAGCTTTTTTCAAGATTTCTTAAAGTATAAGGCGTAAGTGTGTCATTTACATGAAATATCAAAAAGAAAGTTAAGGCATATCATAAATACAAGAAAATATATGATTTTATTAAAAAGAAAAGCTCATTTGACAGAAATCATCTTGCAGATTTATGAGTCAAATTATCAATAAGACTAAAACAAGTTAAAACATGACAAAGTCAAAACAATTTTGCACACATGATCAAACAAAAGCAATTACTTTTTGAACATAATAGGAGCATGCTTCATCTTTCGATTTTGGTACACTAATTTGGCTAGTCTTCTCATGAAAGCTCTTATAAGGATCTCATCAATGTTGTGAATAGAAAGATGCGGGAGAACTTTGTCTTTTATTTTTTATTTTGTTCCCTTAGTTTGTTCCTTATCTTGGCATTCTAGAGTACTGATGTAAAGATCTATCATATCGGATTATATTACTTCTATAGACTTTAGAAAAGTTGCTCAGAGTGGTGGGGAGACAAGTTTGTATTTCTCTGGCTCTTATCCTTCAGCCTTTATCATTCTCCCTTTTATTCTTTGCAGCTTGTTTATAATGAATTGCACTTGGCACACTTCTTTGCTTTTATTGGATACATCCATCTTGGACAATTCTCTATCCATTGATTTTTCAATTCAAAAAACCCTTCGAATTACCATTTGTATCACCTTCTTGTTGAAGCCTTCACATTGGTTAATCATGTGACCTTTTCAACAATAATACTTGCAAAAATTCATGATATCTTCTCTGTACCTAGCTTTTATTATTATCTCATAAATTTCTTTTCATTGATACTTTTAAACTGCTTAGCTCTTCTATTTTTAGTATGTTTATTGACCCATTACCCAAAACATGTTGGGGTAGGGGTTTTGTACTTATGTTTAGATTTTTTTTCTAATGTTATCCACCCTACTTTAATTAATCACAAGATCTTCTTAAAGGCATTGCAAGTATGATTGTTATGTCTTACAATGTCAACATAGTATTCGCAAGTGAGGTTTCGTGTGTACCAATTGGGGTAAGAGGTTGCAAAGGTGCGGGAGGATCTAGAGCTACATGTCTGATGCGTAACAGCTTTTCATACATTACGTTTAAAGATAGCGGTAACGGGGGTAATTGTTTTTGAACTTTTGATAATTTTTCTTAGGGAAAATTTTGTTCTAGTTTTTAACTAGGTTATTTTAAGGCTCAGGTTTTCTAGCAGGAAATAAAGAGGTGAAGTTAATATTGATAATTTAGGATGAAGGGAATGAAATGCAGTAGTTTTAGAATTGTTTTCTATATTATTTTATGAGTTATTGTTATTATTACCATCAAAACCATAATTATTAACACCACAAGGACTACAACCATTATAATAAATAATAATTTCTATTATTATTATGATTAATAATGTCACTATTAAATCATGATTATAATAAATAAAATTATCATTACTATTACTGCTAAAATAAAAAACATTATTAAATTACCTGAGGAATAAAAAAATCTCAGGACAATTTGCGGAAGGCCAGAAAACGAATGAAGAAGTATGCTGATTTGAAGAGAAAGCCACTAGAGTTTGAGGTAGGAGACAAGGTGTTACTGAAATTAACACCTCAAATATGGAAGAAGATTACAGGAAGATTGGCTCACGCGGGTTAATACCAAGGTATGACGGGCCTTTCGAAGTTAGGGAGAAAGTGGGGGTTTTTGCGTACAGGCTGATCTTGCCAGAACACATGAAACTTCACCCCACATTTCATGTTAGCTACTTGAGACCCTACTACAAAGACAAGGAGGACCCGGAGAGGAACAAGACACAACGTGCTCCACTAACAGTTCGAAAGCAGTTTGACGATGACATTGCAAGGATAATGGATGATCGTAGACTTGGGCAGCATAGAAAGAACCAGAGGACTGAGTTTCTAGTAAAATGGGCTAGAAATGAAGAGGTTTCATGGGAAAAAGATACTGACTTGTGGCAGTATGAGGACAAGGTGCGAGATTACCTCACATCGATTCCGACGAGGGCGTCAGACTCTTTAGGTGGGGGTGGTTTGTCACAGTCCTAGGCGCGAGGGCGCGCAAACAAGAACACTATTAGGATATCAGCAACATGTATGGGTAGAGGCAGATTCGACAGCAATGCGTAACGGGTGCGTGTGAACATCGACAACATATTCGGCACGACTTCAGACTTGGATAGAGGGTTGTCCAAGACATGCAGAAGCATAACTAGGTTGCAAAGGGGCATGTGGAGGTAGTTTTTCAGCAATTACTGTTTTGTCCAAAATGGCCACCTGTATAGATCTGTCTAGGGGGACGGTTTTTAAATGTAACTTCCATGTTCTCTTGAGATAAAAGGAAACCAAGAGGGTGTAGCCTGCAAGCAGATTTGTGCAGAGCACACACAACTACTTTTTGTGTATCCTTTGTTTCGGAATTAATAAAGGTTGGGAGTGTTTTCCAGTAATCCATGCTTGCGTTTCTGATTTGCTTACTTGTGTTATTCTTGATTGTTTATTGCGTGAAAGGATTCGGGGAAAGTGCTTTGGGTGTGTGAAACACCTTAGTGATAGGCTAAACACGAGTTGGAATTGTGAGGAAGGCTGAGTCTAGTGCGGGACTAGACTGCTGCGCTGGGAATAAAATCTTGTCAAAAATTTTATCCCCGTGTCAGCTAGTATGTCATTTTCCTTTGACAAATGCAACTTGGCTTTTCATGGCTTTGATGCATGAACCGGGGATATATACACTAATAGATGCTTCATTTATATGTTTGTTGGTTTAATATCATAAGTGAACAATAGTAAAAAAAATACTCAATGAGTTTTATCTGTATAAGTCAATTTCAAAATAATAATAAAAAATATTTTCCACCCTTAAATATTTATTTGAGGTTCTATTATCATAGATTGATATAGGATAAAATAAACCTTGATTGTTTTTATCCTTAAAAATCAATCTAAAAATTATAATTAGACCACTTCAAAAAAATAATAACAATATTTCCAAATTGTAAATATTTGTTTGTAGTTTTATTATCATAGATTGATATTGGATGAAAAAAACCCTCAAAATAAATTTATCCTAGAAATCAACAAAAATAATAATAAAATCTTTTCAAAAAAAATTAAAATAATAATAATAATTGTTTGTCAATGTTAACATAAAATAAATAAAATTTCAGCCAAATCAACCAAATTATTATTATAATTATTATTGTTGTTAATATTTCTACTACTACTACTACTACTACTACTACTACTAATAATAATAATAATAATAATAATTTTAAAAAATGATAACTTACCAAAAACTCCATCATTATCATTATTAGTCAATTTATTGTTATTCCTACCCAATAATATCATTTAAAAGGTGTCAACTTACCAAAAAACTGCATCCTCGCTAGAATGAGTTGTCATGGCTTTGATGACTGAACCGGGGATGTGATTTAAGACGCCACACCCACCCTGCTTCACTTCAATTCTATTATATTTCTTCGTTTATGATGAAGGATTATTAAAGACGCCAAAGTCTGCAAATTTAAATTGTTTTTTACATTGACTTTGTTAAATTTAGATGACTCAATGTATTAGTCCCTTACTTAATGAATTTAGACGAACTTGACTATGTCTAAGTCAATAAATTAAAAATAGACCCGAGTTTGTCATGTTCCTTTGACAAATGATAATGATTGTAGACGTCAAAGTTTCCCCACCCTACTTTACCTTTTCTTTCTCGTGTGGTCGCTTGTGAGTACTATATAAATCACTATCGAACAGAAGGGTTTGAGGACAAATAAATAATTCTTGGGGACGGTGGAATCAAAGAAAATATATTGTCTCCCAAATTTGCGGTGTATATATATATATATATTAGTTATGGCACCCGTGTTTTTTTGCAGCTGAAACCATATTTTTTTCAATATAAAAAAATATTAATTATGTATAATTTTTTTATTATAATGTATGAAAATGGGTGTTTGGTAATTTATTAAAAAGCTGAAATAGTTGTATGGACCAAGGTAGTCAAAATCGCGAGCCAACTCGCAAAATCGTACGATTTATTTTTCTATGGTCTCAGGTATAGAGACCTGTGATTGTTAATATGATGATCATTGGAGACTTATATGATCATTAATTTCGAAGTCTAGTGAGATTAGTTGAGGTGCGTGCAAGCTGACCCACATATCCAAATTAATAAAAAAATATTTTTTTTGACACATGAGTAGTAAATTATATTATAAATTAAAACTGGCATGCCACTTGTAATATTTGTCATAATAAAGTAGCAGATAATATTGTGTCTCGGATAACAACTTTACAAAATATTTTTTTGTAAAGATTGTCAACTTACCAAAAACTCCATCATGGCTAGTATGTCATTTTCCTTTGACAAATGGAACTTGGCTTTTCATAGCTTTGATGCATGAACCGGGGATGTGAATTGGAGGAATCTACTGATTGATAACAGTATATATACACTAATAAATGCTTCATTTTTATGTTTTTTTTTTAATATCATAAGTGAACAAAAGATTAAAAAAAAAAATACTCAATGAGTTTTATCCGTACAAGTCAATTTCAAAATAATAGTAAAAAAATATATTTTCAACCGTTAAATATTTATTTGAGGTTCTATTATCGTAGATTGATATAGGATAAAAAAAAAACCTTGATTGTTTTTATCCTTAAAAATCAATCTAAAAATGATAATTAGACCACTTCAAAAAAATAATAACAATATTTCCAAATTGTAAATATTTGTTTGTAGTTTTATTATCATAGATTGACAATAGATGAAAAAAACCCTTAAAATAATTTATCCTAGAAATCAACAAAAATAATAACAAAATCTTTTTTTTAAAATTAAAATATTAATAATAATTGTTTGTTAATGTTAAAATAAGATAAATAAAACTTCAGCGGGATTATTACAAATCAACCAAATTACTATTATAGTTGTTGCTGTTGTTGTTATGTCAATCTTTTTATTATATTTCTTGGTTTATGATGGAGGGATTATTATTGACGCCAAAGTCTGCAATTTTATTTTATTTTTATTGACTTTGTTAAATTTTGATGACTCAATGTATTAGTCCCTTACTTAATGAATTTAGACGAACTTGACTAAGTCAAAGTCAATAAGTTAAAAATAGACCCGAGTTTGTCTTGTTCCTTTTCTCTTTCGTGCTCGTTTGGTATTGTGGTCCGGACGCAGGTTTAAAAAAAGCAGTGCATATGTTGTTTGGTTAAATAAAAAATACAGGTTTTGTGGCATGGGATCCACCCCAAAATATTTACAAACCGCAGGTTTACGGAAAGCAGCTAGGGAGCGGGTTTGGGGGGGCCCGAGAGAGAGAAATATGAATTTGGGGCAGGCTTTTGGATGTTAAAGGACGGCAAATTAATGATGTGATGGCCATGAAATATTTTGTCTTGCTTAATAACACACTCTTAAATATATATTAGGCTGGGGGCTGGGAGAGAATAAATATATATTAATATATTAATATTAAATATATTTTTAATATTAAAATAATCTAAAAATTAATTAAAATATAAATAATGTTTATATAATATATGTTTATTAATATAAAGAATATATTTTTAATATTAAAATAATCTAAAAATTAATTAAAAACAATATAAAAGCATGATAACTAAACACACAAAACTATTTTTTTTTCAACCTCAAACTCAACCACAGTTTTAACCAAATACTTCACAACTTATTTTGAACCGCAGCAAAAGTGTTTTTTTTTAAACTACTTTTTTTCAACCTCAACCATAACAGCAACCGCAATACCAAACAGGCCCGAAGAGCCGTCTCTTGTGAGTACTAGAAAGTAGAAATCACTATCGAACAGAAGGGTTTGAGGAAAAATAAATAATTCTTGGGGACGGTGGAATAAAAAAAAATATATTGTCTCCCAAATTTGCGGGGACCTCTTATAGCAGAGAGGCGGCTTCAACTTGAAAAAGAAAAGGGTGTATCCGTGTATGGTGGCGGCTAGTAGGACATGGAGAACTAAGGTTATGAGGTTTGTTTTCTTACAAAAAATAATATTATTTTAATAAAATTATAAATAAAAATTATTGGAATATTATTGGAACTATATCAAATGATACCGTAAAACTAATTAATCTTAGATAAATTAGTTTACTTCTTTCAAGAATTAAATAATCCAAAAATCACTCACACAAATAAATATAATATCTTACAAGTTAATTCAAAATTATTTTATTTTATTTAAAATTATTTTTATATTGATTTACTTAAATTTGAATGCCTTAACATATTCATTTATAACTTAGTTATATGGTGTCTATGTGAATTGTATTTTAATGTTGAAAAACTAATTGTTTATGATTGTGTGAATTATAGTGCTTTAGAAAGAGGAGTTGAAAATGACAAAATAAACTATCCCAAACTGTCTTTATTAGAGAAGGCAAAATACCTTGTACGAGGTACAAACTTGAGGCTAAAGTGTTTCTTTTCTGTGGTCTCAGGTACAGAAACATGTAATTGTTAATATAATGATCATTGAAGGCTTAATGATCATTATCTTTAGAGGCTCGTGAAATTACTTGAGATGCGTGCAAGCTGACACGAACATCAAAATTAATAAAAAAAATACTTTCAATGACACATGAGTAGTAAATAATATTTAGAAATTAGAACTGACGTGGCACTTGTGGTATCTATCATAATAAAATAGCAGATAATATTGTGTAAATATTGTCATAACAAAATAATATTTTGTAAAGATTGTCAACTTACCAAAAACTCAATCATGGCAAGTTTGTCATGTTCCTTGGACAAATGAAACTTGGCTTTTCATGGTTTTGATGTTAACATAAGATAAATAATAATAAAATCTTTTCAAAAAAAATTAAAAATAATAATAAAATCTTTTCAAAAAATAAATAAAATAATAATAATAATAATTGTTTGTCAATGTTTACATAAAATAAATAAAATTTCAGCGGGATTTATCCTTAAAAAGCAAACCAAATTATTATTATAATTATTGTTGTTGTTGTTGTTATGTCAATATTTCTACTACTACTAATAATAATAATTTTTAAAACCGATAAGTTACCAAAAATTCCATCATTATCATTATTAGTAATTATATTGTTATTCCTACCCAATAATATCATTTAAAAGGTGTCAACTTACCATAAAAACTGCATCCTGGCGAGAATGAGTTGTCATGTTCCTTGGACTAATTCAACTCGGCTTTTCATGGCTTTGATGCTTGAACCGGGGATGTGAGTTGGAGGAATTATTGAACACCCACCCTGCTTCACTTCAATTCTATTATATTTCTTCGTTTATGGGGGTGTGAGATGGAAGGATTATTAAAGACGCCAAAGTCTGCACAATTTAATTTAAATTGTTTTTTATATTGACTTTGATAAATTTCGATAACTCAATGTATTAGTCCCTTAATGAATTTACCCGAAGTTGACTAACTCAAAGGCAATAAATTAGTATATAATTAAAAGAGATCACCAATTGAAACAATAATGAACACTGATTTTCACTGTTCATTACTGTTTGAAAAGGTGCTTTCTCTTTTTTTTAAACCGGCTTCCTTTTTATTTTGTTTATAATCGGGTTGTCCGGGGCAGCTTACGCGCATCACAACTAATCTCCGGGCTCATTCTTTTTTTTTTACATCTTTTTTCCTGTTTTTTTTTCCACTTAAGCATTTTTTTTGGTTTTTTTTTTATAACAAGGGTGTCTGGGTCAACTTACGCGCACCACGATTTTTTTCACTGTTCATTACTGTTTGAAAAGGTGGTTTCCGTTTTTTTCTTAAAACCGGCTTCCTTTTATTTTGGTTTATAACCGGGGTGTCCGGGACAGCTTACGTGCACCATAATTAATCTCTAGGATAACTATTTGTTAACATTATTTTCCTGTTTTTTATTTTCACTTATACATTTTTTTTTGTTTTTTTATAACCATTATTGTTTGAAAAGGTGCTTTCTGTTTTTTTAAACCGACTTCCTTTTTTTTGTTTATAACCGGGTGTCTGGGCAGCTTATGTGCACCAATACTAATCTCCGGGCCCACTTTTTTTACATATTTTTTCCTTCTTTTTTTTCCACTTATACATTTTTTTTTGTTTTTTTTTTTTATAACCAGGGTGTCCAGGTCAGCTTACACGCACCACGATTTTTTTTCACTGTTCATTACTATTTGAAAAGGTGCTTTCTGTTTTTTTTTTTTTTTTAAGTTGGCTTCCTTTTTTTCTTTGTTTATAACCGGGGTGTTCGGGCTAGTTAACGCACACCACGACTAATCTCTATGACCATCTTTTTTTTTAACCTTTTTTTCTCTCTTTTTTTTTCCACTTATAGATTTTTTTTTTTATAACCACGGTGTTCGGGTCAGCTTATGCGCACCATAATTTTTTTTCCCATGAATATATTAATTTTGTTCCGGGCCAGCTTACGCGCGCCACGAATAATCCCGGACCCACTTTTTTTTACATTTTTTTCCCACTTATACATTTTATTTTTATAACCATGGTGTCCGGGGCAGTTTACGTGCACCACGGCTAATGAATAGTGATTTTCACTATTCATTACTGTTTGAAAAGGTGCTTCCTGTTTTTTTTTTTTTTAAACCGGGTTCCTTTTTTTTGTTTCTAACCGGGTTATCCGGGGTGACTTATGCGCACCACCACTAATCTCTGGGCCCACTTTTTTTTTTATACTTTTTTCTTGTTTTTTTCTCCACTTTTACATTTTTATGGTTTATTTTATAACCAGGGTGTCCGGGTCAGCTTACACGCGCCACGAATAATCCTCAGACCAACATTTTTTTACATTATTTTTCTGTTTTTTTCCCACTTATACTTTTTTTTAATAACCGGGGTGTCCGGGGCAGATTACGCGCACCACGGCTATTATTATTTTATTAAGAAAAAGCTAAATTAACTCAGTATTTTACTTGATTTTCATTGTTCATTACTATTTGAAAAGGTTCTTTCCCCTTTCTCTTTTTTAACCCGTCTTCCTTTTTTTGTTTTTTTATAACTTGGGTGTCCACGACAGTCTACGCGCACCACGACCAATCTACGAACCCACTTTTTTTTTTTCAATTTTTTTCTACTTATACATTTTTTTGTTTTTTTTATAACCAGGGTGTCCAGGTCAGCTTACGCGCACCACGATTTTTTTTTCCAAGTATATATATTTTTTGTTCTCATACAGCTTACGCGCGCCACGAATAATCCCCGGACCCACTCTATTTTACATTTTTTCTTTTTTTTTCCTAATTATACATTTTTTTGATAACCGGTGTGTTCAAGCCAGCTTATGCGCACCACGACTATTATTATTTTATTAAGAAAAAAGCTAAATCAGCTCGGTGTTTTATTGTACACACAGACTAAAATTACTGTGGATTGGAACAGTGAAATGATGGTTTTACCTCTCGATGCGCCTCAACTTTAACCTCAGTTTTTATTTGTATTTATTTTACTATTGATAGGACATTTAGAATAATAAGAATTATTAATTTTAGGTTTATTTCCGTAAAAAATATGTGAGGCTAATTATATACTATGATAATTTTTTGATATTAACATCTTAAATGTATATAAAAAAATAAACTGACTTTTTTTTAGAAATCTCACATTAATTTAATCTCAGTTTTCTAAAATACTTTTAATATAATAATATGAAGAAAAAATATGAAAAAATAATCTTTGATAAATTTTAGCAGTTGCATTTTTGCTATCTGTCAAATAAATTATTCATTAAGTAGTTAAAACATGGTCAACAAACCATTAATATGTTGCAGACAACAAATAATATATTTTTACTCAATTTAATCAATTGCGGTTTTGCTATCTAACAATCAAATTATTACCAAGGTAGTTAAAACAAAACCAACAATCAAACTGACTCATCTGTGCTAAAATTCAACAATTGTAATTTAACTATTTGCTAATGAAATAATTAATGAAACAAATAAAACATACACAACAATCAATCAGTATGTTACAAGGGGCACGTTGCTCATTTTAATAGAGTTTTTTCAATTCCAATTATATAATTTACCGATTAAATAATTATCAAAAAAGTTTTAACAGTAACAACATTCAATAACTTTTAAGTGGGAAAAAAATTCATTTATAATAAATTTTATCAATTACAATTTTACTAATTAAATATTAAAATAACTAATTATAACACATACAAAATCAATTAAATTTCTATATAAAAAACTACATAAAAAAAAACTCAACACGGCAAGGAGGCAAGTTCGCTCATTAAAAACTAAAACGATATTATTTTGATAACATAAAAATAGGCCCGAGTTTGTCATGTTCCTTGCACAAATGCTAATGATTGTAGACGTCAAAGTTTCCCCACCCTACTTAACCTTTTCTTTTTCGTGTGGTCCCTTGTGAGTACTATAAATCACTATCGAACAGAAGGGTTTGAGGACAAATAAATAGTTCTTGGGGACGGTGGAATCAAAGAAAATATATTGTCTCCCAAATTTGCGGGGACCTCACTTGAAAAAAAAAAGGGTGTATGTGTATCCGTGTATGGTGGTGGCTAGTAGGACAGGGAGAAATAAGGTTGTGACGTTTTTTTTTTACAAAAAAAAAATATTATTTTAATATATTTATAAATAAAATTTAATTTAAAAAATTACTTGTACTACGTTTACAATATACAAAAGGTCCCATGTCCAATAGCAAATATTTAAATGAAACCATATAATAGACGATGATATAAATTTAGAACTAAAAAAATTATTTTTCCTATGGTTTTAGATTAACGTTATATAGTTGTTAATATAATGATTATTGAAGACTTACATGATAATTAACTATAAAATTTATAAAATTAATTAAAATATATGGTAGCTGTAATGGACACCAAGTTAATTAAAAAAATATATTTAAATGAGTTTAGAACACAATGATGTTCCACACCCAAATTCTTTTCAATTATTTAATATTTCTTCATTGTGTTGTCACATGCCAGTACTGTAAATCACTGTCGAACAGGAGAGCTTTATAATCAGATGTAGTTCCAAGCTACCTCCTCCATTATCCTCTTAAATCTCCTTCCTCTTAAACATTTCACGCATAATTATACATGGAGGACATTCGCCGGGTTGCTGGAGCTTTTTACGAACATCTGCCGGAAAAGGATAAGAATTTGTTCAGAAACATTTTCAAGGACATGGATAAGAACAGAGACGGGCAAATTAGCCAACGTGAATACGTGAAGTATCTCAAGAAAAAAAAAGCCACAGGTTTTACTCATCAGAGCATCTTTAGCGCGCTGGACAAGGACGACAATGGAAGCTTGGATTTTGAGGAAGCAATCGTCTTGTTCTACATCATGGAGAGTGGAAGAGCTCTATTATGCAAATCTTGTAATACGTTCTTGACAGACGTATACTTCAGTTGCTCTCAATGTTTCACCAGTAATGATTCAACAGTCAGCACCTATGAAATTTGCTGTGATTGTTTTGGTGGTAAGAAGTTCACACACCACGGTGATGCCATCTTCTGCGATAACTATACTTTACTAAGTCGAAGCAGGAGCTTAGCACTAGCAGCTCCCGCAGAGGTAAATAATCTTCGAAAATGATATCAACTTCGATCCTGTTAGAAAGAAATACTTCAGTTTGATTAAGATTTCCAATTTTTGGAACGATTTATTACCTCTAATTATGTTTCTTTAATTTCTGGATTTGGTTGTTCTAGGAATATATCTAATCGTATGCTTCGTTATCTTTGATTTCAGAAGCGACGCAGTGTGCTTGGGACAATTGATATGATAGTGGGCGTTGCAAGCATCGCTGGTAATTTAGGCTGTATCATAATGTGAAAGAACGAATGATAAACTTGAACCGCTTGATTAGGGACGACTATTATTATTATTGTTATTATTATTGATGGAGTCATGAAAGGTGCGAGAACTTTCTAGAAACACCACCCTCTAGGAAAATCTATTTTGAACCCAAGTTAATAGCGAAGCAGTGTGCTTGGGAAAATTGAAATGATAGTGGGCGTTGCAGGATTTTTAATTGGCTGTATCATTATGTGAAAGAGTAATTTCATCCAATAAATTTTATCTTTACTTTAAATTTATTAATTAAATATTTAATGAATACTAATGATAAATAAACTTTTATTATCATTGAATATATTTACAAGAACAAAGTTAATGGCACGTGAATCAACTGATTGAAACTTGAACCGCTTGCTTAAACCCAAGTTAAATTACTCCATCATTTTGTTGTATTGTTTGGTTTAATTTGATGATTCTCCTTATGGATTGGGATTGTTAAACATATGTTTATTTTGATTTAATGTTATTTGTTAGGGTAGTGCTTTTATTTTTTGTGGTTTTATTATCATAGGTGGACAACCAATAAAATAACAAATCTTAGAGGGTTTTGAAAGAACTATAGAATTGTATTAATTTGTGTGTATTAGAGCACTGCAATTGAGCAGAATTTATACAATGTGTAGAAACTATTATAGGAAAGCAAATAATCTAATCTAGGTAAGTCAATTACAATAATTTTGATGGTCTCAATTACAGCTAACACATTAGAAAGAATATAATCTACAATCAATTACAATTACTATCAAATATCATCTTTCCTTTTAACACTCCCTTCAAGTTGGAGTATGAATGTCGACTACACCCAACTTGCGGAGATGAGTTTGGAACAAGAGTGTAGGTAGAGGCTTTGTAAAAATATTTGCGACCTGAAATTGTGTTTGAACATGAGTTGTCTTGATTTCACCATTTTTAATTTTCTTACAAACTGTGTGGCAATCTAATTCGATGTGTTTAGTCCGTTCATGGTAAAATGGATTGGCTGCAATATAGAGTGTTGCTTTGTTATCACATAGTAAGGTGGCGGTTGGTGGTGTGGCACTTGTAGATCCTGCAAGAGGTATCACAGCCAAGTGACTTTACATGCGCTGGCTGCTATGGATATGTATTTAGCTTTTGCAGACGACCTTGAAATAGTGACTTGTTTCTTACTTTTCCATGATATGAGGGACCTGCTAAGAAAAATACAATATCAGTAACCGAGCGCCTTATAAAAAGACACCATGCACAAATGCATCACAATATGTAGTCAAGTGTAGTGGCCTTTTTTAGGAGAATAACAACCCTTGACCAGGAGCTCCTTTGAGATAATGAAGGAGCCGACATGTTGTATCAAAATGATGCTTTTGAGGTTCATGCATAAACTGACTGAGTGTATTCATTGCATATGTGATTTTTGGCCTCGTTATCATTAGATAGATCAATCGTCCGACAAGTCTTCGATAACGAGTGGGGTCTTTGAGGGGGCCACTCCGGGTAGGCATAAGAGCAACATTTGCTTCCATAGGAATCTTTTCCGGTTTGGCACAAAGTAAGCCTGCGTCTTCCAAGATGTTCAGTGTATACTTCTGCTGGCAAAAGGAAATGTCAGTTTTGGATCGTGCAATCTCAACTCCAAGGAAGTATTTTAGAGGTCCGAGATCCTTAATTTTGAAACAGTTGTTGAGGAACTGTTTAAGGTCTCGTATGGCATTATCATCATTTCCAGTAATTATAATATCATCAACATATAACAAAATAACAGTGAAAGATTGATTGCGTGTCTATTTGAACATAGAATAGTCGGTTTTGGATTGTATGGTAGATGAAAACTTACAGAACCAACTCCGTGATGCTGTTTGAGACCGTGTAAGGATTCGTAGAGGCGACAAACAGTGTGCTCCCCCTGGTGCCGGTATCCCGGCGGTGGAAGCATGTAGACTTCCTCATGGAGGTCACTGTGAAGAAAGGCATTGTATATAATCCATCTAATTCAGTGGCCAATTGCAGACAGTAGCAACAATGATGAGACATTGCATAGTGATGAGTTTAGCAACATGGGAAAATATGTTAGTGTAATTGATGTTTTCACGTTGTGTGTAGCCCTTGCAACCAAGCGGGCTTTGTATCTTTCACTGGAATCGTTAGATTGATATTTAATTTTAAAAACCCACTTGCATCAATTAAATAATCCAAAAATGTAATTTTAATCAAATACCTTTGAAATTGTAGGGCAAAGCTATCCTCTTAAATATGAAAGAGATTCGCCTCGCTGCTGCAGCTTATTATGAAAACCTGCCGGAGGGGAAGAAGAGATATGCCATATTTATTTTCAGTGAAATCGACAAAGACGGAGACGGGGAAATTAACCTATACGAATACGTGGATAAATTTGATAAAAAAATATAATAGTTATAAAAATTCCTTTTACGTTACGACAACAAATGTTTTTTTTCTTCACAAAAACAAATTATATAATATGCTTTAATCATAATAACTTTTACTAATATGTAATTTTAATCAAGTATTGACTAAGAATATTTAGAAACAATACTTTTGTGCAATAAAAAAATTATAATTTTTTTATAGAGTAATTTTATCCTATGAATTTTATCTTTACTCTAAATTTATTAATTAATTAATAATTAATTACTAGTAATTAATTAATGATTTTATTAATTCCTTTTATATTTGTTGTTTTAATATCATAAGTGAAATGTAACTCGGCTTTTCATGGCTTTGATACATGAACCGGGGATGTGAGATGGAGGAATTATTGAAGACGTCAAAGTTTTCACACCCTCCTTTCCTTTCTTTGTTGTGTGGTCCCTTGTCATTACTATAGATCACTATCGAACAAGTTTCTACCCCCTACTTCACTTCAATTCTATTATATTTCTTCATTTATGGGTGGGAGATGGAAGAATTATCATAGACGTCAAAGTCTCCACAATTTAATTTAAATTGTTTTCAAAATGTGGAGTATTCATTGCTCAGGCCAGCAACCCCATCACTTCCGAAGTTGCTGAAAATGATTTTGACTTCCCATACGATAGATGAGAGCAGTTTCGATAGACAAAGAATATTTAGGGATTGTAGATAAGAGCAAGAGAAAACAATCAAAGAATATTTAGGGATAAAAAAAGAAGGTTGGTCAATTATTCAGATGAAATTGTGATGTGCTTACCATGTCCATGGATGAATTCAGTTATCTAATCACATAATCAAGAATCTCACAGCATATAGTCAGTGATAAAATGGTTTACAAGCGAGAAATATTTTATAACATGTCACTTCTCATATAGCCAAAAAGAACCCGAAACAACATTACTGGAATTATATGGAATGACACAGTAAAGCCAATTAATCTTAGATAAATTGATTTAGTTCTTTCAAGAATTAAATAATACAAAAATCACTCACACATAAGCTGAAAAATCAAAATGATATTATTCAATGATTACTGAATTTTATGTTTACAAAGAGTTTAAATAATTTTAGAAAATAACCCAAATGGATCTAACATTGTGGATTAAATTGGCTCGCTTATTAAATTGACTCAAAACCAATACAGATAAGCCTAAAAAACTAATCCAAACAAGCCTTGGAACTTAACTAAAAAAAAAGTATTAATTAAGTTCGAACAAGCCTTGGGCTATAGTTGAAATAATAATAAAAAAACCATAATTTAATTCCCTATGTTGAAGTGAGAAAATAAAAAGAAAAAAAACAATACAATTCTGATATAAGGCTCATGTATAGCCTACAATGTCATCCATGATCCTAGAAAACAAGGGAGAGGTTGACACCCTTATAGTTTCCCGGATAGAAAAGAATTCTAATTGTAGCCTTGTATTTATCTTTTTTTTAAGGAAAAGTTGTTCCCTTTTAATTGTTTCTATTTTTCTGCCAATTCATTGTCCTTCCATCACTTAGAAAAATAATTAAAGTTACTGAAATATTGTCCTTTCAAATCTAGGAAACTTTGTCGCCACGTGTCCCCTTTTAAGCATGGATTCTCTATTTTTGTTTTTTTGTAAAATAAATTAAATAAGATATCCTAATACATAAATTAAATAAGATATCTTAATACATAAAGGAAATAATTATTTTTCCCATATGCAATAGAAAATCCACAAAGCAAATGGAAACAACACAAAAACAAAGTTAATCGAAACTAGTGCAAAATTAACAGCCTTGTTGCTAAATGTTTATGGCCCAAGTGAGATGGGATCTGACTCCTCTTGGACATGAACTAAATATATAAGGCCTCCTCTTGATACTCTAATGGATCTCTAATATATGTCTCGGCTAAAACTTGCAAGACTAGTCTATTTAACGCTTCGATGCCTTTTGTTTTAGACCTTGTAATTGGTCCATTTAGAACATTTTATTGATACTTTTGGTGTTCTTGGGTTATTCCAGTCACTAGAAAACTCTAATTAGTCTCTAAAGTTGTAAGATAAGGGGTTTAAAAAGGTAAATAATCTTCAAAAATGATATCAACTACGATGCTATTAGAAAGAAATACTTGAGATTGATTAAGATTTCCAATTTTTGGAACGATTTATTACCTCTAATTATGTTTCTTTAGTTTCTGGATTTGCTTGTTCATCATTAGGAATATATCTAATCGTTTGCTTCGTTATCTTTGATTTCAGAAGCGACGCAGTGTGCTTGGGAAAATTCATATGATAGCGGGCGTTGCAAACCTCGCTGTTTCTACAAGCTGTATCATTATGTGAAAGAACGAATGGTGAATTTTATCATCGCAATTTTAGTATAATTTTGAAAAGGGTGAAACTTGAACCGCTTGCTTAGGGACGACTATTATTATTATTGATGAAATAATGAAAGGTGCGAGAACTTTCTAGAAACATTTCATGTTTAACTATACATGCACAAGAGAGAGTGTCACTCTCATTTTACACCACCAAAGCAAAACATATTATGTTTTTTAATGCAAGCTAAATTTAATAAAAATAATAATAACAATAAAAATTAAAGATCTAAACTAAGAGCAGAGTTGTATATATACAAACAAAAAATTAAAAACTATCTTAGAAGGACCAAAAAAATCAAGGGATCGAAACTAAACCAAAAAAAATAAAAGAATATAAATCAAAACACAAAACAAAAAATTATATATGTTAAAACTAGATAAAAAAAAAATTAATCCCTGCGGTGGTGCGTGGATTTATGGCTCGTGTAATCTAAAACAAGTTATTGTCTGCACAAGTAATTTGCCGATTGAAAGTTCTTGATCTTTTAATTTATATGCCTTGTCCATAATCTTCACAAGTCAATGTTTGGAACTTGCTATTAATTAATGGTTTGCTAAGTGGAGTGACATGCTTTAGTTGCGTGATGAAAAAACAAAGCAAGAATAGACTAGAGTTGAACATAAAAATAAATTGGTTTGTTAAAAGATTAAGAACCCGTGGAATTAATTAAGTTATATACAAGTTATCTTCGACACCATGTTAATTAAAAAATATATATTTAAATGAGTTTAGAACACAATGATGTTCCACACCCAAATTCACTTAAATTATATATTTTGACATGATTTCTAAACAACATGGATGAGTTTTAAAAGCTTAACATAAATATAATATCTTGCAAGTTAATTCAAAATGATTTTATTTTATTTAAAATTATTTTTTATATTGATTTAGTTAAATTTGAATGCCTTAACATATTCATTCATAACTTAGTTATATGGTGTCTATGTGAATTGTATTTTGATGTTGAAAAACTAATTGCTTATGATTGTGTGAATTATAGTGCATTAGAAAAAGGAGTTGAAAATGGCAAAATAAACTATTCCAAACTATCTCTATTAGAGAAGTCAAAATATCTTGTACGATAATCATCTAGTAAATGGTCTAGTGGTTCAAGATTGAGACTAAGAGGTTTGCTTTCATATGGTTTAAAATTCGATACTTATGGTTGCTAATATAATGATCACTGGAGGCTTATATGATACTTAACTTCAGAGTCCGGGAGTTTAGTCAAGGTACGCGCAAGCTAGCCGAATATCAAATTAATAAAAAAATACCTCTTATGACACATGAGTCATACATGATATTTATAAATTAGAACTGACGTGCCTGTAGACACAATTTTGTGCACCTGAAATTAAACAAGCACACGTGTACAAATATATGATTTTATTAAATATATGAATGGGTACAATCTCTACGTAATATATTCTATCAAAAGAATACGGCAATCCTCTGATTCTTCCCTTGGATTTGATGTATGGTGACTTGATTTATTTGAGTAATCAAGCTAAGATTTGAGCTTTGCAAGAACGCGAATTTGGGCGTGTATTGCGAAGCGAGATGTTGTGATTTGATGCTTTGAAGAGTACCTTGATTTGTCTTCAAAATGTTGTTGAAGAACTCTTATGGGGCGTTTTGGCTTGATCCAACAGAGCTTCGTTCTTTGTAGACTTCAAGCGTAGATGAAGGAGGCTTGAGAACTCTTTGAGAGAGAGCTTCCTTGCTTGAAGATCTTATCTTGAAGAAAATTTGTATCCCCAAGAATCCAATCTCTTGCCTTTAGGTTGAGGCCCTCTATTTATAGAGATCTTTAGGGGCTCTAAGGTCTTTTTCCAATGCCACGTGGCATAATTTTATTGGTTGGTCTTTATTGACAGGATCTTGCCTTTATGTCCGTCTTTATTGACGAAATCTTGCCTTTATGTCTGTCTTTATTGACGAAATCTTGCCTTTATGACAAGATATCTTGAATATCTCATCTCAAGTGTCAACTTTTTATTGGCGAAGAAATATTTGAATGACTCAAATATTTATTGACGGAATCTTGCCTTTATGTCTGTCTTTATTGACGAAATCTTGTCTTTATGACAAGATATCTTGAATATTTCATCTCAAGTGTCAACTTTTCATTGGCCAAGAAATATTTGAAGGCTCATTTGTTTTCCATGTCATTTATTTCAATTTTATTTTATTCTTTAAAATAAAGAATAAAATAACACATGGTGAAATTTGATTGGCGGAAAATTTGTGTTTCTACAGATGCCCCCTCGAGACAAGTTCACTTACTTTTTGGAACAAGTGGGCATGTCTCGAAAAATATGGATGTGAGGGTTTTATATTTCCGACTAAAATTTGATTTGATCATATTAGATTTTTACAACAAGCAGATAAATCTTATTGTGAAAATAAAATATGATAATCAAAAATTGAAAATTTATGGATCGATCTTGATTGAGATTTATCAGATCAAATGATAGAATATTCAGGTCCAATTGTTCATTTGAAACTGCTGCATATGCAGGACCAAACAAAATTTATCTTTATGCCCGAATAACAACCCACACTTTGACCGGGCTGCATGAATTTTTTCTTCTCATTGAAAATGGTCACTATAACATCTTGTTTTAAAGATCTCGTTATTCTGAATCCAATAACGCAATCTGTTTGTGATTCCGAGTAGCGGTCAACAAGTTATGAATGATGAAAGTTGCAACTCCCTTTTCTCAATGCCTTGGTAACCGTGCCCTCCCTTCTTAATTAATCTTGACCTTTTCCTGGAAGGATGTTCAGAGAGCAAAATAATTCATTCACGTAAATTGCTTTGTTTAAAATGACTTTCTTTTCTAAATGAATGGCTGTTAAGAGTAAACAAAAGATTATCCCATGACTGACTTAGCTTAATTGACCCCTTTTTTTTTTTTTTTGAATTGTCCAATGTGAATGAATTATTAAGAAAGGAAACAACATAATTTCCTGTACTGGAAGCCGACTTTGCTCCCACAGAATAAGAAAAGATTTTGTTTTAGATTAGGAAAGAGTCACTTATGTGGCTATAAAAGAACATTATATTGCTCTTTTCCTGTTACCCACCTCGCAGCACTTCATGTTGCTCTTTTATTAAACGCTTGGCATCAACCTGACAGCCAAATTTTCTGGAGATTATCTTGAAAGTTGTCCAGTGTCTGTCAGTATCTACGGGTAGAACTGGTGATATCATTGAACCAAGTGTGGTACTGCTCAAGTTTGGATTTGATTAAAGGTGCAGCCTCAGCCTAGCAATGCTCCTGTTTCTTCACTGACAGTCCAGTCTCTACACACCAGTCCCGGTACGCACGTCTCATTCCTCTTCTTATTTTATGACAACCGCACCTCTTTTTATTTTGTGTGTATGCGGGATATAATTCTATAGGTTTTTTTTTTTTTTTTTTTTTTTGAATCTATAAAACTGGATGTATTCGTCTGTTGTAGATAGATTCCACATGCTTTACATGCAGGACCTTATCAAATACTGAAGTTTGGCTGCCATACATATTCCGTTTTTCATTTTTCTTACTGTTATCCGCATTGCCAAACTTTCAATCTTGGATGTCAATTGTGTTTACAAACCAGTCGAAGCAGAATTTCAACTTTGTTGTTTCAGCCTGTGAACTGGTTCCATTCATGTAGTTTCTCAAGCTTTACGTGTGAATTTACATGATCTTTAAACCAGTGGTCCAGAACCGCAAATTTCTTGCTCATCAGGCATATTCATGGTCGAAGTTGTTGCAAGGGATTTAACGTCCTTGTCACCAGTGTTTCCTAATCATTGCTGCCATAAATTATGATATATCCTCAGCCCCGAATTGATAGCTCTTGTGGTGTTCTCTCAACTCTGGTTTATCTCTGCAACCATCGAGAGTCCAAGGCAAGTTCTCCCATTGCTTTAGCATTCATCAGACATCAGCGCCAAAACAATTCTACCAGCTCTTATAAACAAAAGAGCTTCCTGCTCAGCTTCTGGATTCAGGAAACCTTGCAGTGACGGAAAATCTTGTTGATAAGTCAATGCTTTGGAGGTTCGCATGGATTGGGCAAACGCAGAGTTGACTGCTTTACGAATCAGCAGACATAGATAGTTGTGATCGCTATTCACTATGTGGTGCAGATGGTTTATGCAATATCCAAAGTTCTCCAGCTTGTGAACGCTTGAATGGATTCGTACCTATCATTCCGACAGACTAGGCCGTGACAGTATGGCCAAGTGGCTGTGTTAGAAGGATTCCACTTAACTGTTCTGGAGATGGATTCCGAAAGATCTCGGGAGTGAAAACGCTTTGTTGCTCGTATTTGCTGAGAAATATAGGTGTCTTTGACTTTGATCCTTCATTACTGTAATGTGGTTGTAGAGAGTCTGGTGCCAATGGCTTCTCTGCGTGAGGATGTAAACTTGTTCTTTAATGTCTAACTTGTGAAGTTGAACCGAACCTTGAAGAATCGTGTAGATGGCACTATGATCTAGCAATTGATTCCAAACACCCAATAGAATTTTAAGTATCTCTTCTTTCAGAAAGCCTTATGCCAAGTATTTCATTGCCATTCTGAGCAGGAATTTAAAGTTGAAACTTATCAAGTCTGTCGCTTCCAGAATCTTTTCAAAGTTTTTTTTTTTTTTTTTTTACTTCCCACATCAGAAATCAACATTGTTCGTACGCCTAGCTTTATAAATTCTTCCTGTAGCCTTTCAATGTTGAAGAAAAGCATATTGTTGACAGGTGCTAAGCCTGATTGAGTTATTGGTGAGCCCATTTGCTTCTATTAATCAACATCTATTTTTATTGCAGGGCCGCAGGTTTCTTTGGATGATTTAAATTTTCTTGCCATGATACTTCACGAGTCTTGCCGAGTTGTTTCTTAAGGGTCACGGTTGCTGTCTTTCCCGCATCATCAATTTTAGCAAGTCACAAAATTCTTTAACATTGGAGCATTACTGTTCTTTGGCTCTTCATCAAGGTAGGTTCTTATTCTCTCCCTCTTTTTCATTAGATTTTTTTTTAGGACATATAAATATCATGGGATTTATAATTTTGTCCCTCTCTTTTTAAATATGCTTCTAATCCCTGCATTTTTATGTCTTCCTTTTTTTTTTTTTTTAGATGTTGCTTTTCAAGAATTCTTCTTCTTCCACTAAAAGATTCTTAGTAATTGAGGAGAAGTATCGTCGGACAAGCCTTCGCG
Source organism: Salix brachista (assembly GCA_009078335.1). Classification (NCBI taxonomy): domain Eukaryota; kingdom Viridiplantae; phylum Streptophyta; class Magnoliopsida; order Malpighiales; family Salicaceae; genus Salix; species Salix brachista. Next base: position 7,359,635 of record CM018590.1, read on the forward strand.
TATATGAACCCGCCATTGGTCCCTTTGCTAAGAAGCTGCCTTTCGAAAGCATCAAGCATTTGACTTCCTGGTCATCGGAGGCTTCTTATGAACTTCATGGTCACGGTGGTTCGCCTCAATCAGTTTTACAACTTCAATCCTCCTTTCCACATTCAACAACTTTTTTAGCTGATCTTCCGTCATTAGACTATCATAAACGTGATGGAAATGCTACTTGCAAGGATTATTTCCCAATCTCCGATGCACTTGAGTATACTCCCAAGTATTGGGAATGGACGGAAGATGTTTTGAAACATTACGAGCCAATCCTCGAGAGGGCACATATTCGAGACACTATTTTTGCATCCCTTTTTACATATGACTGGCAGATGAATGTTATCCTTTCTTTTTATAACCATTGGAATCCTGCTACCAACACGCTATCTACCCCGAATGGCGAGGAGTCTATATCTCTTTGGGAGCTAAAATCATGTAGCGGCCTTCCTATTTTTGGCACTTTTTATGATGAAGTCATCCCTTCTGCTGATGAACTTAATGAAGCTGACAAGAAAGGACGTTCTTTTCTTCCAAAGAGCTGCAAGTACCTATTCATCGCCTTTCATAAAGAATGTCAGACTATTGATGGTGACCATGTAATGACCCTTCAAGATTGGGTAGATTTCTGGTTTCGAGATGACTTGAGATACAAGTTACCTTTTTCTGTGGGCAAGTCCAGCGGCTCCAACAAGACTAACTATCCTTCTGGCTCAATTGATAAGTCTCGTGTTCGCTCCAGCAAATTCATTCGTCTTTTTAAGGAGCTTAATGTCCCTTCTCATATTCAGGATGAAGTTTATTTAGTGGCTTTTCTTTCATGTTGGCTATGCAAATTTGTATTTCCTAGTAAGGATGTTGGTTTCATTCGTCCTAGTACTTTCAAAGTAGCATCCATGATGGCAGCTGGAAGGCAATTCTCCCTTGCGATACCAGTTCTAGCAAGTATCTTCAAAGGTCTAAAGGAAGTCCAATCCGCATTAAGTGTGGCCGCACGAGACATCCCTTTTCCTATTCATTTTCTCAGCGGTTGGCTTGCAGAAAAATTTGGCACCCATCAAACAACAATTAGCCCTACCAAGTTAGCTGGGATGACAAAATATGCCGGCGTGGGGTTGGCAAAACATTTCACTGAATCTCAAGCTCATGCTCTTTTCAAAGATCCTAAGAGAGTCATATTTCCTGCGTTACTTCCCCTGACTAAAGTTGGGGTCTTATATGATGATGGCAACTAGTCAATCCTCGAGAGTGACTACTTTATGTGTATTCGATCCGGCTATTTGACTTTTCGTTATGATGATACTTTTATTATTGAATCTTACTGTCCTGATAGATTCAGTAGACAATTTGGGTTTTGCCAACATATTCCCCGTGACTTTGGAGGGAGAACTGGAGTCCCAACCTTGGAGGATGTATCTCAACTTTGGCATAGTTTTACCAAACTCAACATTCATTCCCAGTGCAAGCTTCCGTTGCCCCCAAATGGTAAACTTCCTTTGGTAACTAAACGTTACATGGATTGGTGGACTCCGAGGTGGTCCAAAGTTTGTTCTCTAGAGATGAAGATCATTCTCTAAAAGATCATTTTTTATGTACCTTATTAATTTCCTTGTTTTTTTTTAAGAATGATCTTCATCTCTAGAGAACAAACTTTGGACCACCTCGGAGTCCACTAATCCATGTAACGTTTAGTTACCAAAGGAAGTTTATCATTTGGGGGCAACGGAAGCTTGCACTGGGAATGAATGTTGAGTTTGGTAAAACTATGCCAAAGTTGAGATACATCCTCCAAGGTTGGGACTCCAGTTCTCCCTCCAAAGTCACGGGGAATATGTTGGCAAAACCCAAATTGTCTACTGAATCTATCAGGACAGTAAGATTCAATAATAAAAGTATCATCATAACGAAGAGTCAAATAGCCGGATCGAATACACATAAAGTAGTCACTCTCGAGGATTGACTAGTTGCCATCATCATATAAGACCCCAACTTTAGTCAGGGGAAGTAACGCAGGAAATATGACTCTCTTAGGATCTTTGAAAAGAGCATGAGCTTGAGATTCAGTGAAATGTTTTGCCAACCCCACGCCGGCATATTTTGTCATCCCAGCTAACTTGGTAGGGCTAATTGTTGTTTGATGGGTGCCAAATTTTTCTGCAAGCCAACCGCTGAGAAAATGAATAGGAAAAGGGATGTCTCGTGCGGCCACACTTAATGCGGATTGGACTTCCTTTAGACCTTTGAAGATACTTGCTAGAACTGGTATCGCAAGGGAGAATTGCCTTCCAGCTGCCATCATGGATGCTACTTTGAAAGTACTAGGACGAATGAAACCAACATCCTTACTAGGAAATACAAATTTGCATAGCCAACATGAAAGAAAAGCCACTAAATAAACTTCATCCTGAATATGAGAAGGGACATTAAGCTCCTTAAAAAGACGAATGAATTTGCTGGAGCGAACACGAGACTTATCAATTGAGCCAGAAGGATAGTTAGTCTTGTTGGAGCCGCTGGACTTGCCCACAGAAAAAGGTACCTTGTATCTCAAGTCATCTCGAAACCAGAAATCTACCCAATCTTGAAGGGTCATTACATGGTCACCATCAATAGTCTGACATTCTTTATGAAAGGCGATGAATAGGTACTTGTAGCTCTTTGGAAGAAAAGAACGTCCTTTCTTGTCAGCTTCATTAAGTTCATCAGCAGAAGGGATGACTTCATCATAAAAAGTGCCAAAAATAGGAAGGTCGCTACATGATTTTAGCTCCCAAAGAGATATAGACTCCTCGCCATTCGGGGTAGATAGCGTGTTGGTAGCAGGATTCCAATGGTTATAAAAAGAAAGGATAACATTCATCTGTCAGTCATATGTAAAAAGGGATGCAAAAATAGTGTCTCGAATATGTGCCCTCTCGAGGATTGGCTCGTAATGTTTCAAAACATCTTCCGTCCATTCCCAATACTTGGGAGTATACTCAAGTGCATCGGAGATTGGGAAATAATCCTTGCAAGTAGCATTTCTATCACGTTTATGATAGTCTAATGACGGAAGATCAGCTAAAAAAGTTGTTGAATGTGGAAAGGAGGATTGAAGTTGTAAAACTGATTGAGGCGAACCACCGTGACCATGAAGTTCATAAGAAGCCTCCGATGACCAGGAAGTCAAATGCTTGATGCTTTCGGAAGGCAGCTTCTTAGCAAAGGGACCAATGGCGGGTTCATATACGCGAAGGCTTGTCCGACGATACTTCTCCTCAATTACTAAGAATCTTTTAGTGGAAGAAGAAGAATTCTTGAAAAGCAACATCTAAAAAAAAAAAAAAAAGGAAGACATAAAAATGCAGGGATTAGAAGCATATTTAAAAAGAGAGGGACAAAATTATAAATCCCATGATATTTATATGTCCTAAAAAAAAAATCTAATGAAAAAGAGGGAGAGAATAAGAACCTACCTTGATGAAGAGCCAAAGAACAGTAATGCTCCAATGTTAAAGAATTTTGTGACTTGCTAAAATTGATGATGCGGGAAAGACAGCAACCGTGACCCTTAAGAAACAACTCGGCAAGACTCGTGAAGTATCATGGCAAGAAAATTTGAATCATCCAAAGAAACCTGCGGCCCTGCAATAAAAATAAATGTTGATTAATAGAAGCAAATGGGCTCACCAATAACTCAATCAGGCTTAGCACCTGTCAACAATATGCTTTTCTTCAACATTGAAAGGCTACAGGAAGAATTTATACAGCTAGGCGTACGAACAATGTTGATTTCTGATGTGGGAAGTAAAAAAAAAAAAAAAAAAGACAAGATTTTAAAATCATGTAGCGGCCTTCCTGCATTTTAATATCTATCAGAATAAAGTTGCAGATAATATTTATAAATACTTTACAAAATATTTTTTTGTAAGGATTGCCAACTTACCAAAAACTCCATCATGGCTAGTCTGTCATGTTCCTTGGACAAATGCAACTTGGCTTTTCATGGCTTTGATGCATGAACCGGGGATGTGAGATGGAGGAATTATTGAAGATGTTAAAGTTTCCACACCCTCCTTCACTTCAATTCTAATATATTTCTTCGTTTCTTGGGTGTGAGATAAAAGAATTATTAAAAATGCCACAATTTCATTTAAATTGTTTTTTATATTAAATTTCGATAACTCAATGAATTAAATGTTGTTTGACATTACGTTTCAAAATCATTTTTGAGAATTTTTTTTTTTTTTAAATAATTTTTTTGATGTTTTAAGATGGATATCAAAAATAGTTTTTAAAAAATAAAATAAAATATTATTTTAATATATTTTCTAACCAAAAAAACCACATATTAATGAATTTAGCAGAACTTGAATAAGTCAAAGTCAATAAATTAAATAAAAAGCAAAACTATATCATTTTGATAATATAAAAAAACTCTGGAGTTTGTCATGTTCCTTGGACAGATGCTAATGATTGAAGACGTCAAAGTTTACTTCACTTCAATTCTGTTACATTTCTTCGTCGTGTGGTCCCTATCAAACAGAAGGGTTTCTGGACAAATTAAATAATTCGAGATTTCTTGGAAATAATTTAAAAAAGACTTGAGTTGACTCGGAAATATAGAAATTAACCCAGTAATTCGTAGATTAACCTGCATCTCAATTTCTTGGATATAAATATAGTTCAGATCATTCAGCAATGGCGACTAGAGGCAGGTTCTTAGAGTTGATCCATATCCATTGAAGTCCCTTCGGAGTCTTGAAATTGTAGGCCAGAGCTATCTTCTTATTAAATATGGAGGAGATTCGCCGCGCTGCTGCGGCTTATTATGAAAACCTGCCGGTGGCGAATAAGAGATATGCCAGATATATTTTCAGTTCAATGGACAAAAACGGAGACGGGCAAATTAACCTAAAAGAATACTTGGAGTATCTCGACAAAGATAACAAAACGGCTCTTGCTCATCCAAGCTTGTTTAGAGCGCTGGACAAGAACAACAATGGAAGCTTGGATTTTGAGGAAGTAATCGTCTTGTACTACATCACGCAGAGTGGAAGAGCTCTATTTTGCAAGTCTTGTGATACGTTCTTGACAGACGTATACTTCAGTTGCTCTCAATGTTTCTTCAAAGGTGATTCAGTCAGCACCTTCGATATTTGCTGTGATTGCTATGGTGGTAAGAAGTTCAAGCACCACGGTGGTGCCATCTTCTGCGATAACTATACTTTACTAAGTCGAAGCAGGAGGTTGGCAGTACAAGCTTCCAAAGAGGTAAATAATCTTCGAAAATGATATCAACTTCGATCGTGTTAGGAACAAATACTCGATATTGTTTAAGATTTCCAATTTTTGGAACGATTTACTACCTCTAATTATGGGTCTTTAATTTCTGGACTTGCTTGTTCATCATTAGGAATATATCTAATCGTATGCTTCGTTATCTTTGATTCCAGGAGCAAAGCAGTGTGGTTAAGGAAACTGATATGATAGCGAAAGCTGCAAAAGCAATGCAAGAGACTCTACAAGCTTACATAGAGGTAAATAATCTTCGAAAATGATATCAACTTCGATCCTGTTAGAAAGAAATACTTGAGATTGTTTAAGAATCCCAGTTTTGGGAACAATTTCTTATTATGTTTCTTTAGTTTCTGGATTTGCTTGTTTATCATTAGGAATATATCTAATCATATGCTTCGTTATCTTTGATTTCTGAAGCAAAACAGTGTGGTTGGGGAAATTGACAGTGAAACGATAGCGAGCATTGCAAACCTAATGAGCGACGCAAAGGAAGCTTTCGGAAAGGTAAATAATCTTCGAAAATGATATCAACTTTGATCCTGTTAGAAAGAAATACTTGAGTTTGATTAAGATTTCCAGTTTTTGGAACGATTTTTTACCTCTAATTATGGTCTTTAATTTCTGGATTTTGTTGTTCATCATTAGGAATATATCTAATCATATGCTTCGTTATCTTTGATTTCAGGTGGGAAGCAGTGTGTTTGCGGAAATTGACTTTGAAACGATAGCGAACGCTGCAAACTTCGCTGTTGATGCAGGCTGTATCATTATGTGAAAGAACGAATGATGAATTTTATCATCGCCATTTGAACTGCTTGCTTAGGGATGACTATTATTATTTGTTAAAAATATAGCCATTGTAAAGTAGCCGTTAGAATATAGCCGTTAATATGACCGTTAGAATATAGCCGTTGTAAAGTAGTTTTTTAGTTTTGTAATTACTATATAAGTTCATTCTCAATTGTAATGAAAGATAACTCTAGAAATATACGAATTCATACTTTTAACATGGTATCAGAGCGAATCTCGAATTTTTTATCTTGAAACATATTTTTTTCTCTCTCGAATCTCGATTTTTTTTTTCTTGAACCGTATTTGTTCGTCTCAAAATTAATCCCAGAAATCCATACACCCTTCACAAAGCTCTAAATGGAGAAAGTCTCTGTCTCTCTCGAAAACAAGGAACTCACCATGGAAGAACGAAACCTCCTCTCCATGGCTTACAAAAACGTGATCGGTGCTAGACGTGCTTCGTGGAGGATTATTTCCTCGATCGAGCAGAAAGAGGGGAGTCGTGGTAACGAAGACTACGTGTCTGTGACTCGTGACTATAGGGCTAAGATTGAGACCGAATTGTCTTCAATTTGTGACGGGATCTTGAAGGCGCTCGACTCAAAGGTGATTCCAGTGGCCAAGGCTGGTAATTCGAAGTGTTTCTATTTGAAGATGAAGGGAGATTATCACAGGTATTTGGATGAGTTCAAAACTGGTGGGCGGTTCTGTACTCATTGCGGTGAATCGGGTCATTTGAAACAAAAATACCTAGAACCAACAGCATCAACTCGTAAAAATATTGGAACAAATGTGGTAAATTTTACGAAAGCAGAACAAGGACAACCTACGGCGAACGTTGTTCATCCAGGTATCATTGGTAAAACTTCTGCAGCCTCTGTTATTTCTAAGAATTGTTCTTGGATTATTGATACAGGTGCATCCGATCATATGACTAAAGACCCTGGTAACTTAAATTCCTCAAAACCTTGCTATCGATCAATTATCTGTACCGCTAATGGTAGTACTTCTCCAATTACCGGAGAAGGATCTGTGATCTTGAATGATTCTCTCACCCTGGATACTGTTCTTATTGTTCCATCTCTTGCATATAACCTTCTATCAGTTAGTCAAATTACTACTACTCTTAAGTGCACGGTAACGTTTTGGCCTCAGTTTTGTGTTTTTCAGGACATCTAACCCGGAAGATTCTTGGTTATGGTGTTAGACGGGACAACATGTATTTCTTGGAATTAACAGAAAAAGGGGGGTCAATGCTGGGTCATGCACATCAGACCAGAAGTAAGGATCAAGCTCACGCTCTCGTCTGGTTGTGGCATCGACGACTCGGACATCTTTCCTTTGGGTACCTTAAGAGGTTACAACCACACTTATTTTCAAGTTTAAGTATTTTGGATTTTCAGTGTGAAATTTGTGAACTAGCGAAAAGCCACCGTATTTCTTATTTGCCGAGTTTGCATAAAAGTGTAGAACCATTTGCAGTCATTCATTCGGATGTTTGGGGTCCTGCAAAGGTTTCGTCGTTTTCTAATGCCCGCTATTTTGTTACATTTATTGATGAATGTACTCGGATGACCTGGATATCTCTTCTGCGGAATAAAAGTGAAGTTGGTACAGTTTTTCAGGAATTTCACACAATGGTGCGGACCCAATACCAACGACACATTCGTACACTTCAATCAGATAATGGTACGGAGTTCATGGATCAAGTGTTAGGTAATTTTTTAAATCATCATGGAATTCGACATCAGACCTCTTGCACGTATACTCCACAGCAGAACGGATTAGCAGAAAGGAAGAATAGGCAGATTATAGAAGTTGTTCGTGCTTCGCTATTTGGCATGAATATGCCAAGATACTATTGGGGTGAGGCGGTAAAATCAGCTGCTTACTTAATAAATCGAACACCGTCAAGTGCAATTGACTTTCAATCTCCTCAACAGAAAATGGAATCTCTTCTCTCTGTTCCTCATCTACCAAATCTGGAACCACGGGTGTTTGGTTGTACGGTATATGTCCACATCCCGAAAGTCCTGCGAAGCAAACTGGATCCTTGTGCAAAGCGGTGTGTTTTTGTAGGTTACTCGGCGTTTCAGAAAGGATATCGGTGCTATGATCCTCACCATCAAAAGCTACATGTAACCTTGGATGCATCCTTTCGAGAATCTGAACCCTACTATCCAGGGGGAGTTCCCGGGTCTTCTCTTTAGGGGGAGAGAAACAATGAAGAGAATGACGGTCTATTTGAATTAGAGGAAAATGGAAGAATAGTTGAGAGTCAACCTGAGGAAACAAGGAAAACTGATGTAGCTTCTCACAACAGTGAAGATTTGGAAGTTTATGTCGATCAAAATCTCCCAAGTAACAACCCCCCTTTGTCTTCAGAGCTGCCAATGTCTACACCATTAATCGAAGATTCAACCGAGAATATCTCTCCTCAGTTCCCTCAGGTATCTCTAAATCCTATTCCAAATGAGATAAATGAAATTCCTGTCTTAGAAGATAATATGATCAACAGATACCCACAGAGATCGAATAGGGGAGTTCCGAGAAAACAATATGAACCTGATCCAAATACCAAGACTAAATACCCAATCAGTAATTATATGTCTTCCCATAGGTTGTCTAAATCGTATGCATTCTCTGTTAATCAATTATCCACTGTATCTATTCCTAGTAATTTTCAGGATGCACTAGCAGATCCAAAATGGACTAAGGCAATGAACGAAGAAATGGAAGCACTTCAGAGGAATAACACTTGGGAAATGTGTCCATTACCAAAAGGGAAGAAGACGGTTGGGTGCAGATGGGTGTTCACTGTAAAACTCAAGGCAAATGGCAGTATTGACCGGTACAAAGCAAGGCTAGTTGCGAAGGGGTATACACAGAAGTATGGGGTAGATTATCAAGAGACTTTTGCCCCAGTTGCAAAAATCAATACTATCCGCATCCTCATATCTTTAGCAGTTAATCGAGATTGGGTCCTGCAACAATTCGATGTCAAGAATGCTTTCCTAAATGGAGACCTTAAAGAAGAAGTCTATATGGATTTGCCACCGGGAGCTAAACAAAAAACCTCGTGTAGAAATGAAGTTTGCAAACTAAAGAAGGCATTATACGGTCTTAAACAGTCACCCCGGGCTTGGTTCGGAAGGTTCTCGTCTACAATGAAGGAATTTGGCTATAAACAAAGTAATTCAGATCATACTTTGTTTATAAAACACAAAGGAGGGAAGGTAACGGCACTAATAGTATATGTGGATGATATGGTCTTAACAGGAGATGATCCAGAAGAAAGAAAGGCACTACAACAGTTTCTGGCATCGAAATTCGAAATGAAAGATCTCGGACAACTGAAGTATTTCTTAGGGATTGAGGTCTCAAGGTCAAAGATGGGGATATGTCTATCACAACGAAAATATGTGTTAGATTTATTGGCTGAAACTGGAATGCTTGCATGCAAACCGGTAGATACACCTATGGAAATGAATCACAAATTGGAACAAGCAGAAAATCAAACGCCAGCGGACAAAGGATGTTATCAACGGTTAGTTGGAAAACTAATATACTTATCACATACTAGGCTAGACATAGCATATGCAGTGAGTGTGGTAAGTCAGTTCATGCATTCACCAGGAGAAGAACATATGGAAGCAGTATATCGGATTTTAAGGTATCTGAAGAGTGCACCAGGAAGAGGACTATTGTTTTCAAAAAGGGATATTCACGAGATTGAAGGGTATACAGACTCAGATTGGTCAGGAAACCAGACTGATAGGAGATCGACATCAGGTTACTTTACATTTGTAGAAGGCAACCTTGTCACTTGGAGAAGTAAGAAGCAGAAAGTAGTCGCTAGATCAAGTGCAGAAGCAGAATTTCGAGGTATGGCTCACGGTGTGTGCGAATTATTATGGGTAAAACATGTATTGCAGGATTTGGGAATCGATTATGAGATGTCTATGAACCTACACTGTGATAATAAAGCGGCTATTGAGATTGCCCACAATCCGGTACAACATGATTGTACGAAACACGTCGAAGTAGACCAACATTTCATCAAAGAAAATCTTGATCGGTAGATTATACAATTTCCGTTTGTTCGGTCCGAAGATCAGTTAGCAGATATCCTCACAAAGGCAGTTTCAGGAAGAATTTTTTATAACGCTATTAGCAAGATGGGCATGATAAATATCTACGCTCCATCTTGAGGGGGAGTGTTAAAAATATAGCCGTTGTAAAGTAGCCGTTAGAATATAGTCGTTAATATGGCCGTTAGAATATAGCCGTTGTAAAGTAGTTTTTTAGTTTTGTAATTACTATATAAGTTCATTCTCAATTGTAATGAAAGATAACTCTGGAAATATACGAATTCATACTTTTAACATTATTATTATTATTATTATTATTATTATTATTATTGATGAAATAATGAAAGGTGGGAGAACTTTCTAGAAACACCACCCTCTAGAACAATTTTGATGTATTGTTTGGTTTGATTTGATGATTCTCAATATGGAATAAATGATTGAGATTGTAAAACATATGTTTATTTTGATTTATTGTTATTTTTTACTGACGCAGTAGAAAATCGCAAGGGAATATGACCAACGTCAATATTTCGTAAATCAAAGTTAACGAGAGGAACTCTCAATCAAAACTCAATGTTTATTCAATAAAATGATAGCTAAGTCGGCCGGAGGCTTTACAATGATACTTAAAGTAAAAACCCTAGCCTAACTCATGACAGAAAAGGAAACGACAATTAAACAATAAATTTACTATAAATGGAAAATTTGAGATAAATGCACAATATTAAAGGCCTATAAACCCTGAGCAAGGAGCAATTGACGAAAGTCAATTCGGACTCACGAATCAAGAGTTATGGCTAAAACGAGACTTTCCTAAAATAGCAAAAATGACTATTACGGGGCCTAAACGATGAAATTTGGCCAAAAAACGGTGGACTTCAGGGGCTATGCCCCTGATTTCTCCCGCAAACGACGAAACGCATCGACTGGGTGAGTTTCGCGCCATTCCGACTTCGACAACCTGGCTGCCGAAATTCAGTTGCCTTTGAATTTCGGGTGACCCCTGTTGAGCATATAGGCTTCCGCTACCTGTTCTACATCATTTACACTAGATAGGCTGTGAATTTCTGTGTTTTTTTCTTAATTCCTTATCCAAGTGTCTATTTGATAGGCTGTTGTTTGATGCGATGATTAACAGTTGTTCTCAGCATCTTCAGTTGATAAATTCGTTAGTTATGCTAATAGGTTAATAATGCTTGCATTCTTCCACTTACTTGAATTGTCTCCAGTAATTTAAAAAAAACAAAGCAAGAATAGACTAGAGTTGATAATGACATTAAATACACAAAAACAAGACATCTATCAAACTTTCCACACCCTACTCTCCTTCACTTCAATTCTATTATATTTCTTTGTTTATTGGGTGTGAGATGAAAGAATTATTAAAAACGCCAAACTCTCCACAATGTAATTTAAATTGTTTTTTATATTAAATTTCGATAACCCAATGCATTAAAGGGTGTTTGACAATGCATTTAAAAAATGTTTTTTTTTTTAATTTAATTTTTTTTTTAATTTTTACTTAAATTAATTTTGTTTTTTGGTGTTTTAAGATCATTTTAATGTGTTGATGTCAATAGTAATTTTTAATAAATAAAACAAAATATTATTTTGATGTTTTTTCTAAACAAAAAGTTCTTTTAAAAATAATTATAATCGTACTCTCAAATAATCACATATTCCATTACATAATGAATTTAGCCGAACTTGAATAATCCAAATTCAATAAATTGAAAAAAAACTAAAACGACATCATTTTAATAATACGAGCCATAAATCCTCACTTTGCCGCAGGGATTAAAGTTTTTTTATGTAGTTTTAATATATATATATATATATATATAATTTCTTGTTTTGTATTTCAGTTTTTATTCTTTTAATTTTTGGTTTAGCTTTGATCCCTTGATTTTTTCAGTCCTACTAAGATAGTTTTAAATTTTTTGTTTGTATCTATACACCTCTGCTCTTAGTTTAGATTTTTAATTTTGAATGTTTTTTTTATTTGTATTAAATGGAGCTTGCGTTAAAAAACATAGTAAGTTTAGGTTTGGTGGTGTAAAATGAGTGAAACTCTCTCTTATACATGTATAGTTCAACGTGAAATGTTTGAAACACTCTGTAGGTAACTCTCTTTTTGTCTTATTTGAGGCTACAAAAGTTACTTTACCGTACACTAAAAATGTGAAATCACCGGGACATCCCCACTGACAATTCTTGGTTTTTATCTTATTTGAGGGTATTATGGTTATTGTACTATGCATAAAAATGATTTTTTTTTGAAAATACCTCTGATGCCATAACATTATTTTAAATGTGTTTTACATAATAAAATGAATATACAAAAAACTAATATACATTTTTAGACGTTCTACGACACTGCACCCGCATTCGAAATGTGCGCGAGTTCAGAAATTGATGGTGCGCCCAAAGACGCACCCACAGTACCGTGACAAAAAATATAATTAAAAATTAGTAAATTACCAATACACCCCTATAGGGAACTCTTGGATTTTGTCTTACAGGGGGATATATACGTACTTATACAACTTGCGGTGCATGTTAGCTGACCCGAACATCCCGGTTATAAAAAAAAAAAGGAGTCCGAGGATTAGTCTTGGTGCGTGCAAGCTGACTTGGTCACCCCGATTATTTAAAAAAAATCGGTTCGGGGATTAGTCATTGTGCGCTTAAGCTGGCCCGGAGACCTAGTTATAAAAAAAAGTATATAAGTGAAAAAAAAAAAACAAAAAAAAGTATAAGGGGGAAAGAACTGTAGCAGTCCATATTTGTTTTTTTTTCTTAAATCAGCTTAGGAAGTAGTCGTGGTGCGGCTAAGCTGGCCTAGAGACTCTGATTAGAAAAAAAATGTATAAGTGAACAAAAAAAAGTGTAAAAAAAAAACAAGGAAAAAGATGTATCAGCGGGAAAGCACTATAGCAAAAAAAAATTGATCTGGAGATTAGTCGTGGTGCGACTGAGCTGGCCTGGACACCCTGGTTATGAAAAAAACTGGGTCTAGGAATTATTCGTGGTCCGCTTAAGCTGGCTCGCACACCCAATTTATATAAAAAAAAATTATATGTGGGAAAAAAACACAAAAAATGTATAAGTGGAAAAGCACTGTAGCAATCCACAGTGCTTTATGAGGAGATGAAAACTGGCCCGCACACCCCCGGTTATAAAAAAAAAGGTTTGGGGATTAGTTGTGATGCGTTTAAGATGATTTGTACACCTAGTTATATAAAACAAAAAAAATGTATAAGTGGAAAAAGAAAAAAACATATAATGGGGAAAAATGTGAGAGAAAAAAAAAGAAAAAAAAGAATAATCAGAAGAAAAAAAACACTGTAATGGAAAGCATTGTAGCAATCTACAGTGTAATGTGTGGGGAGATACAGTGTTGTCCCCACACTGTTTGTATGTATAATAAAAAAAATCAAAACTTTAAAAAAAGATGAAGAAAGAAAAATAATCTAAAATTATATCAAAGAATAAAAAAGCCTCAAACTCTAAAAAAAGACCAAAAAATAAAATATAATAAATGATAAAAATAAATTAATATCATTAGTTAAAAAAATAAATTTATTTTTTATTAAAAATATAATTAAAAAAAATAATAGAAAGGACAAAGAAAAAAACTAAGAAATATTAATTTTCCAATGATAAAAAAACAATCTAAATTCGAGAATAATTTTTTTAAAAAAAATATTAGCTAAAAAAGGATGAAATAATAAAAACTAAAAATAGAGGCAATTGAAGAATTTTTGAAAACAATAAAGGACGTAAATATAAAATTTAAAGTATCAGGGTTGAAATGAAAACAAAACATATAACCAATTTTAATCAAAGAATAAAATTGAACAAATAAAAGCTTCTAGACCGAAAATATTAAGAGATTTCAAACCAAACCGAAAAAATAAAAGAATAAGAACTTAAATGTAAACGAATTATACAATTAATTTGACTTGAATGACACAATTGAAACAAATCAAAACTTATATCATAGCAATAAAGACCAGAATGCATAATTCAAAGAGAAGGGACTACTATGAAATAATCATAAACAAAAGGGATTTACGTGTAATTTAGTATGCAGGAGAGAAATGCATAGAACCAATTTCAACCGGCCACCGTCACTATCGGGCCACCGATCGATGACACACGCAACACCGCCCAACAGAAGACATGGCGGTGCATCCAGTGAGAGGTCGGACGAACATTTTGATGACTGATAGCCCCCGCACGCGTCGTCGAGCAGGAGCGTGTGCTCAAAAAGGTTTGACTCCTCAAAGGATGCGCCACACAGTAATCCAAATTAAATATTTAAAAACAAAGACGAATTACCTAAATACCCATGCCTCTATTTCTTCTATTTTGTCTTTTCCGAGGCTATATGCGTAGTTATATATTTTTCAAAAAGTGAAAACCCGAAAATAGCTCCTAGGCAAGCCCTCTATTTTGTCTTATTAGGGGCTAAAACCGTTATTGAACTGTGCACATAAATTGGGTAATTACCGGGGCACCCCGCTAGTTTTTCTTGTATTTTGTCTTATTCGTGGGTATTTCAGTTATTATATTGTGCATGGTAATAGAAAAAATTGAAAATACCCCTGACTCTAAAGCTTAAATGACGGCACATAGAGAGGAAAAATAATAATTTTACTGTTCCAATCCACGACTATAAGTATTGCTACAATGGAAACGCCATATGATTTAGTTTTTTCTTTAATAAAAATAGACCCGAGTTTGTCATACTCCTTGGACAAATGCTAATGATTGAAGACGTCAAAGTTTACTTAACTTCAATTCTCTTACATTTCTTCGTCATGTGGTCCCTATCAAACAGAAGGGTTTCTGGACAAATTAAATAATTCACGGGTACCGTGGAATAAAAGAAACGATATTGTCTCCACATCAGAGAGGCGGCTTCAACTTGAAAAAGAAAAAGGGTGTATCCGTGAATGGCTGGTGGCTAGAAGGACGGAGAGAAATAAGGTTGTAAGGTGTTTTTTCTTTTACAAAAAATAATATTATTTTAATATATTTATAAATAAAAATCAATTCACAAAAGGTCCCATGTCCAATAGCAAATATTTAAGTGAAATCATATACTAGTAGGTGATCTAATGATACGAGTTTAAAACAAAAAAAAATGTTTTTCCTGTAATTTCAAATTGGAGTCCTGTGATTGCTTATATAAAGGTCAGTGGAGACTTACATGATAATTAAATTCAGGATCCGTAAGATTAATTAAGGTATATGCAAGTTATCCTCAGCACCACGTTAATTAAAAAATATATATTTAAATGAGTTTCAAACACAATAATGTTCCACACCCAAATTCATTTCAATAATATATTTTGACATGTTTCAAAACAACAACTATGAGTTTTAAAGGCTTAACATAAATATAATATCTTGCAAGTTAATTCAAAATGATTTTATTTTATTTAAAATTATTTTTTATATTGATTTAGTTAAATTTGAATGCCTTAACATATTCATTCATAACTTAGTTATATGGTGTCTTTGTGAATTGTATTTTGATGTTTAAAAACTAATTGTTTATGATTGTATGAATTATAGTGCTTTAGAAAAAGGAGTTGAAAATGGCAAAATAAACTATCCCAAACTGTCTCTATTAGAGAAGTCAAAATACCTTGTACGATAATCATCTACTAGATGGTTTAGTTTGAGACTAAAAGGTTTGCTTTCATATGGTTTCAAATTCGAGACTTATGGTTGCTAATATGATGATCACTGGAGGCTTATATGATACTTAACTTTAGAGTCTAGGAATTTAGTCGAGTACGAGCAAACTAGCCGAATATCAAGTTAATAAAAAATACCTTTTATGACACATGAGTCATAAATGATATTTATAAATTAGAACTGGCGTGCCACTTATGATATCTATTAGAATAAAGTTGCAGATAATATTTATAAATGATATTTATAAATACTTAACAAAATATTTTTTTGTAAGGATTGCCAACTTACCAAAAACTCCATCATGGCTAGTCTGTCATGTTCCTTGGACAAATGCAACTTGGCTTTTCATGGCTTTGATGCATGAACCGGGGATGTGAGATGGAGGAATTTTTGAGGATATCAAAGTTTTCACACCCTACTCTACTTCTCTTCAATTCTATTATATTTTTTTGTTTCTGGGGGTGTCAGATGGAAGAATCAACAAAGACGACAAAGTCTCCATAATTTAATTTAAATTGTTTTTTATATAAGTAATTCATGGGGACGGTGGAATCAAAGAGAAGAAACTGCCACCAAATTGCGGGGACCTCTCATGGTAGCTGCAGAGTGGCGGCTTCAACTTGAAAAAGAAAAGGGTGTGTCCGTGTATGGCTGGTGGCTACCAGGACAGGGAGAAATTAGGTTGTAAGGTTTTTCTCTTTTATAAAAAATAATATTGTTATTTTTTTTTTAAGAAAAAAGACTTGAGTTAACTCGGAAATATAAAAATTAACCCAATAATTCGTAGATTAACCTGCATCTCAATTCTTGGATATAAATATAGTTCAGATCATTGAGCAATGGCGACTAGAGGGAGGTTCTTAGAGTTGATTCACATCCATTGAAGTCCCTTTGGAGTCTTGAAATTGTAGGCCAGAGCTATCTTCTTATTAAATATGGAGGAGATGCGCCGCGCTGCTGCGGCTTATTATGAAAACCTTCCGGTGACGAATAAGAGATATGCCAGATATATTTTCAGTTCAATGGATAAAAACGGAGACGGGAAAATTAAGCTCAAAGAATACTCGGAGTATCTCAACAAAGATAACAAAACGGCTCTTGCTCATCCAAGCTTGTTTAGAGCGCTGGACAAGAACAACAATGGAAGCTTGGATTTTGAGGAAGTAGTCGTCTTGTACTACATCACGCAGAGTGGAAGAGCTCTATTTTGCAAGTCTTGTCATACGTTCTTGACAGACGTATACTTCAGTTGCTCTCAATGTTTCTTCAAAGGTGATGGAGTCAGCACCTATGAAATTTGCTGTGATTGCTATGGTGGTAAGAAGTTCAAGCACCACGGTGGTGCCATCTTCTGCGATAACTATACTTTACTAAGTCGAAGCAGGAGGTTGGCACTACAAGCTTCCAAAGAGGTAAATAATCTTCGAAAATGATATCAACTTCGATCCTGTTAGGAAGAAATACTCTAATTATGGGTGGTCTTTAATTTCTGGACTTGCTAGTTCATCCTTAGGAATATATCTAATCGTATACTTCGTTATCTTTGATTCCAGGAGCAAAGCAGTGTGGTTGAGAAACTGATATGATAGCGAAAGCTGCAAACGGAATGAAAGAGACACTACAAGCTTACAAAGAGGTAAATAATCTTCGTAAATGACATCAACTCGATCCTGTTGAAAGAAATACCTGAGATTGTTTAAGATTTCCAGTTTTTGGAACAATTTCTTATGATGTTTCTTTAGTTTATGGATTTGCTTGTTCATCATTGGGAATATATCTAATCATATGCTTCGTTATCTTTGATTTCAGAAGCTAAGCGGTGTGCTTGAGGAAATTGACATTGAAATGATAGAGGGCGTTGCAAACCTCGCTGTTAGTGCAGGCTGTATCATTATGTGAAAGAACGAATGATGAATTTTATCATTGCAATTTTAGTATAATTTTGTAAAGGGTGAAATAATGAAAGGTGTGAGAACTTTCTAGAAACACCACCCTCCAGAACAATTTTTTTGTATTGTTTGGTTTGATTTGATGATTCTCAATATGGCATAAATGATTGAGATTGTTAAACATATGTTTATTTTGCTTTGTTGTTATTTTTTAGGGTAGTCCTTTTTTTTTTGTGGTTTTATTATCATAGGTGCACAACCAATAAAATAACAAATCTTAGAGGGTTTTGAAAGAACTATAGAATTGTATTAGTTTCTGTGCATTAGAACACTTTAATTATAGAAACTATTATAGGAAAGCAAATAATCTAATCTAGGTAAGTCAATCACAATAATTGTGATTGTCTTAATTACAGTTAATACATTAGAAAGAATATAATTTACAATCAATTACAATTACTGCCAAATATCATTTTTCCTTTTAACATTGCCTCTCAAGTTGGAGTATGATTGTCTACTACACCCAACTTGCAGAGATAAGTTTGGAAAAAGGGTGTAGGGGAAGGCTTGGTAAAACTATTTGCGACTTGAAATTGTGTTTGCACATGAGCTATCTTGATTTTGTCATTTTTAATTTTCTCATGAATTGTGTGGCAATCCAATTCTATGTGTTTAGTCCGTTCATAGTAAACTAGATTGGCTGCAATATAGAGTGATGCTTTGTTATCACATTGTAATGTTGCAGGTTGGTGGTGTGGCATTTGTAGATCCTTCAAAAGGTATCGCAGCCAAAGGAGTTCACATGCGGTGGTTGTCATGGATCTGTATTCAGCTTCTACAAACGACCTTGAAATAGTGAATTGTTTCTTACTTTTCTATGATAGGGACCTGCCAAGAAAAATACAATATACAATAACTAAGCGCCTTGTAAAAGGACATTGTGCCCAGTCTACATCACAATATGTAGTCAAGCTTAGTGGCCCATTTAAGGAGAAAAACAACCCTTGACCAGGAGCTATTTTGAGATAATGAAGGAGTCGACGTCCTGTATCAAATGATGCTTCTGAGGTTCATGCATAAACTGTCTGAGTGCATTCATTGCACTTGTGATTTTTGGCCTCGTTATCATTAGATAGATTAATTGTCCGACAAGTCTTCGTTGACAAGTGGGGTCTTTGAGGGGGTCACTCTCGGTATGTATAAGAGCAACATTTGCTTCCATAGGAATCTTTTCTGGATACATCTTCCAAGATGTCTAGTGTATACTTCCGCTGACAAAAGGAAATGCCTCAACTCTAAGGAAGTATTTTAGAGGTCCAAGATCCTTAATTTTGAAGTTGCTGAGGAACTGTTAAAGGTCTCGTATGGTGACATTATCATTTTTCCATTAATTATCATATCATCAACACATAACAAAATAACAATGAAGGAGCCCAATATTTTGTATGGCATATGAAAACTTACTGATACCCCCGCGGTTGAAGCATGTAGACTTCCTCATAGAGGTCATTGTGAATAAAGGCATTGTTTTAATCCATTTGATTCAATGGCCAGTTGCAGACAGCAACAACAGTGAGGAGACATCGCACAATAATGAGTTTAGCAACTAGGACAAATGTGTTAGTGTAATCGATGCATTCACGTTGTGTATATCCCTTGAGAACCAAGTCGGCTTTGCATCTTTCTATGAAACTGTCATACTAGTATTTAATTTTAAAAATACACTTGCATCCAATCGGACAGTGACTAGCAGGCAATGAAGTAAGAGTCCAAGTGTTGTTCTCCTCTAGAGTCTTGATTTTGGTATTCATAGCAACAACCCAATGGGGTTGATGTCATGCCTCCTCATAGAAACTAGGCTCAACCAATTGTGAGATATTTAGAGGGAGACACATACCACGTGATGGGATAACGAGTACCAGACATGATTGGGGAAGAGGTGCCGGGGGCAAGTAGGGTGGCCTGGTGAGCCTGGTGATCTTTAAAATGTGTAGGTGGTTTGGTAGGGTGGGTGTACTGTCAAATGGGTAGTGATTTTAATGTGTTGATGTCAAAAATAATTTTAAAAATATAAATCAAAATATTATTTTAATAAATAATTTCAACCGGAATCTCAAATAGTTACTTAGTCCATTACTTAATGAATTTATCCGAACTTGAATTAGTCAACTTCAATAAATTGAAAAAAAAACTAAAACTATATAATTTTGATAATATAAAAATAGCCCCTAGTTTGTCATTTTGGCCCCTTGTTGGGAATACAAATCATTATCGAACAGCAGGGTTTGAGGACAAATAAGTAATTCATGAGGACGGTGGAATCAAAGAAAAGATATCGTCGCCAAATTTGCGGGGACCGCTCATGGTAGCAGAGTGGCGGCTTCAACTTGAAAAATAAAACGGTGATTCGTGGAGGGCTGGTGGCTAGCAGGACGGGGAGAAATAAGGTTGTAAGTTTTTTTTTTCTTTCACAAAATATAATATTATTTTAATATATTTGTAAATAAAAACTTCTTCTACGTTTACAATATACAAAAGATCCCCTGTCCAATAGCAAATATTTAAATGAAACCATAACCTAGTGGGATGAATTTAGAATATAATTGAAATCCTATAATTACTACTATAATAGCCATTAAAGATTTATATAATAATTAATTTTAAAATTTGTGAGATTAATTAAATAATATGCAAGTTGTCATGTATCCACACCCAAATTCACTTCAATTATTTAATATTTGTTCACTACTTGCCGAACAGGAGAGCTTTACAATCAGATGTAGTCTCAAGCTACCTCTTCCATTATCCTCTCAAATCTCCTTCCTTGTAAGATTTCACGCATAATCATATATGGAGGAGCTTCGCCGGGCTGCTGGAGTGTTTAAACTATGTACAATAGACCCCCATTACGTTCCAAATAGAGTGAAAAAATTGTAAACATAAATAAAAATTAAATAAAAAAATACAAGGGGACTACTTTGTGAAAACGTGAATAATCATTAGACAGCATACGTGGTCCATTATATATATATAGAGAGAGAGACTCTGTATACAAAATGAATTATATTTATCATGTTTTAAAAATACAAAAAAAATATTATAATTATCTATTAATATATAAAAAAAACCCACAATATTTATTTTGGAATTAACTAAAATATAAATGGTGTGAGTATCTTATTGTGGTGTGCACTGTAGACTGTGAGGTGTTTCACCGTGGATTTCTACAGCGCGCAGATAATTTTACCCGTGCTGGTACCAGTTTTTGTGTTGATTGTTGGGGGCTTTCTTGGTTTTGCATGTTTTTGTTGGTTTTTTTTTATTGATACCAGTTAGTGAAACCAGCTCTGTTCTTTGCAGTGGTGGAATCTGGTCATCTCATTCTTAGATTCTTTTTGAGTTGTACAGTTTTTAATTCACTCCAGATGGGGTAAATGTTCAGGGGCAATCTTCTTGACTGACTGCTTCTGTAATTCATACTGCTTTCTCGCTCTATTTGTCAAGCCTCAAATCGACTTCTGCTTATTATTTTCTCTTTTTTTTCTTGGAGTTTCCTATTCCCGAACAAAACAGCATTATTCTATGACTGGGCTTGGGCATGCTTTCACGATCGCTTTGCTTAGTTCTTAAATGGTAGGTCGATCAGTCTACTCGCCCCTTTTGCAGGACCGAGAAAAGGCGTACTAGACATTATTCAAGGAGATCGGGAAAGATCAATGCAAGAGTGAGCACAGAAGAGTTCGAGCTCGACATAAAAGAAATGCGCCAAATTGTGGGCATGCGTTGAATCTTCTTCTCTTCCTTTACCAATGTGAGGAATAGTAGGCAATCAATCCTGATTGTTTGAACTTTGAATTCAATAAATGTTGTAAGTACAGAAAGATCCCCGATTTACGATAATGAATCTGTCTTCCTAGAAAAAGATCTTGCCCATTGGTATTTGGTATTGAGAGTGTGGCTTCTCACGAAAGTTTTAAGTATTTGATTAAAGTCCAGACAAGCCGACCATTACCATTCATCCCTGTTTCCTCTTATTTTGCCCAAGCTTCAATTGTATCCCTTTATTGTTTTATATTTATTTTTCAAGTTTTTATTGGATCCCGTGGTATTTTTCTTTTTGTTTAGATAATTATATAGTAGATGAATATAAACTTCACTATTTTTGGAAGAAAAACCACATTTTTTAAAGTTTGTTGGGATTAATTATTTGGAAATAATTTTATTACACTCACAAAACTTATTAATTAGAGAGTGATTGTGAAAGTGATTAATTTTTAAAGTATTTTTTATTTAAAAATATATTGAAATAAAAAAATAATTTATTTTTATATTAACACCTTATAATATTATAAAAACATCAAAAAACAAAAATCACTTAGTTGTTCATCATAAAATAATTTAGTTGATAAAATTTTAAATATTACTTTGACAAAATCAAAATTTAAATATTGAAAAGAGATACTCTAAGTGAGAGTGTATATATATATATATATATATATATATAATTGTTAAATTGTTCAGTACATTGTAGCTTTTGAGATATTTCACTGTAGATTATGACAATACGTTGATGGTTGTGCCCTTAATGAGTTCCACGGTTTATTTTCGATTGTTTAGTTATCGTAAATGTTTCCACAATTTATATGTTATTATTGTGTTTAATTTAAATTAGATTATAAAATGAACTAATCCTAATATAGTGAATTCAATGATTCAGATATCCAAATCTTCTTGCTTTTTTTTAATGATGATGACAATTATATGTTGGTGATTTCTTTTAACAAATAAATTTATATCGATTCAAAATTTATATATTTTAATGGAAACTTAAGCTCCACATGAATTTTGTATATATTTATTATTTTACCTAAATTTATAGTATAATAAAAAAAAATCTTACATTCTTAACATGTTTTGTTGCGTTGAAAAAAATGTTGTTGTGGCCGCTGTGAAATGCTGGTAAATGGCTAGTAATAGAATAGATCATGTTTCCTTGGACTTTGAGTCACAGCTTGAAAACGAAAAGGGTGTGGCTAGTTCGAGGAAATGGAGAATAATGGGAATAATGGGGTTTTATTGTTATTAAAGAATGTATTTATAATATATTAAAAAATCTAAAAAAATAGAAAAAATAAAATAATATTGTTTTTATTAAAAAAAAAAGACTTGAGTTGACTCGGAAATATAAAAATTAACCCACTAATTGGTAGATTAACCTGCATCTCAATTCTTGGATATAAACATAGTTCAGATCATTCAACAATGGCGACTAGAGGCAGGTTCTTAGAGTTGATCCACATCCATTGAAGTCCCTTTGGAGTCTTGAAATTGTAGGGCAAAGCTATCCCGTGCTGCTGTGGCTTATTATCGAAAACCTGATGGAAAACGATTAAAAAAAAAAAAAAAAAGCTCTAATATGAAGATCATTGGAGATTTATATAATATTTAACTAAGAGATTTTGTGATTCAAGCTTGTAACTAAAAGATTTAAAAGATATGCTTTTATATGATTTTAAATTCCAGATCTATGATTACTAATAAAATAATCACCGAGAACTTATATGATACATAACTTTAAAATCCATCAGTCTAGTGCAGATAAAAGAAAGTTAGTAGAATAGTAAATTAATAAAAAACACCTTTTATAACACATGAGTCATAAATGATGTTTATAAATTAGAACTGACGTGCCACCTGTGATATCTATCATAATATTGCAGATAATTGCATTACGACTTTACAAAATATTTTTTTGTAAGGATTGCCAACTTACCAGAAACTCCATCATGGCTAGTCTGTCATGTTCCTTGGACAAATGCAACTTGGCTTTTCATGGCTTTGATGCATGAACCGGGGATGTGAGATGGAGGAATTTTTGAGGATATCAAAGTTTTCACACCCTACTCTACTTCTCTTCAATTCTATTATATTTTTTTCGTTTCTGGGGGTGTGAGATGGAAGAATCAACAAAGACGACAAAGTCTCCATAATTTAATTTAAATTGTTTTTTATATAAGTAATTCATGGGGACGGTGGAATCAAAGAGAAGAAACTGCCACCAAATTGCGGGGACCTCTCATGGTAGCTGCAGAGTGGCGGCTTCAACTTGAAAAAGAAAAGGGTGTGTCCGTGTATGGCTGGTGGCTACCAGGACAGGGAGAAATAAGGTTGTAAGGTTTTTTTCTTTTATAAAAAATAATATTGTTATTTTTTTTTTAAGAAAAAAGACTTGAGTTAACTCGGAAATATAAAAATTAACCCAATAATTCGTAGATTAACCTGCATCTCAATTCTTGGATATAAATATAGTTCAGATCATTGAGCAATGGCGACAAGAGGCAGGTTCTTAGAGTTGATCCACATCCATTGAAGTCCCTTTGGAGTCTTGAAATTGTAGGCCAAAGCTATCTTCTTATTAAATATGGAGTCGATTCGCCGCGCTGCTGCGGCTTATTATGAAAACCTTCCGGTGGCGAATAAGAGATATGCCAGATATATTTTTAGTTCAATGGACAAAAACGGAGACGGGCAAATTAACCTAAAAGAATACTTGGAGTATCTCAGCAAAGATAACAAAACGGCTCTTGCTCATCCAAGCTTGTTTAGAGCGCTGGACAAGAACAACAATGGAAGCTTGGATTTTGAGGAAGTAATCGTCTTGTACTACATCACGCAGAGTGGAAGAGCTCTATTTTGCAAGTCTTGTGATACGTTCTTGACAGACGTATACTTCAGTTGCTCTCAATGTTTCTTCAAAGGTGATGGAGTCAGCACCTATGAAATTTGCTGTGATTGCTATGGTGGTAAGAAGTTCAAGCACCACGATGGTGCCATCTTCTGCGATAACTATACTATGCTAAGTCGAAGCAGGAGGTTGGCACTACAAGCTTCCAAAGAGGTAAATAATGTTCGAAAATGATATCAACTTCTATCCTGTTAGGAAGAAATACTCGAGATTGTTTAAGATTTCCAATTTTTTGAACGATTTATTACCTCTAATTATGGGTCTTTAATTAATTTCTGGATTTGCTTGTTCATCATTAGGAATATATATAATCGTATGCTTCGTTATCTTTGATTCCAGGAGCAAAGGAGTGTGGTTAAGGAAACTGATATGATAGCGAAAGCTGCAGACGCAATGAAAGAGACACTACAAGCTTACATAGAGGTAAATAATCTTCGAAAATGATATCAACTTTGATCCTGTTAGAAAGAAATACTTGAGATTGTTTAAGATTTCCAGTTTTTGGAACAATTTCTTCTTATGTTTCTTTAGTTTCTGGATTTGTTTGTTCATCATTAGGAATATATCTAATCATATGCTTCGTTATCTTTGATTTCAAAAGCGAAGCAGTGTGCTTGAGGATATTGACACTGAAATGATAACGACGAGCGTTGCAAACCTAATGAGCGACGCACAGGAAGGTTTGGAGGTATATAATCTTCGAAAATGATATCAACTTTGATCCTGTTAGAAAGAAATACATGAGTTTGATTAAGATTTCCAGTTTTTGGAACAATTTCTTCTTATGTTTCTTTAATTTCTGGATTTGCTTGTTCATCATTAGGAATATATGTAATCATATGCTTCGTTATCTTTGATTTCAGAAGCTAAGCAGTGTGCTTGAGGAAATTGACTTTGAAATGATACAGGGTGTTGCAGACGTCGCTGTTAGTGCAGGCTGTATCATTATGTGAAAGAACGAATGTTGAATTTTATCATTGCAATTTTAGTATAGTTTTGTAAAGGGTGAAATAATGAATACCTTTTAAAAATAGGGTTTGAGAATGACGAGATTTGTCCGTGTATTTTTATTAAGAAAATAATATCTGAATTTGCTATTATCGAAGTATATGTTGATGATTTAAATATTATTGATACTCTTAAAGAGCTCACAGAAACTGCAACTTATTTGAAAAATGAATTTGAGATGAAAGATCTCGGAAAGATAAAATTTTGTCTTGGTTCATAGATTGAACATTTTTCAAATGGATTATTTGTACATCAATCGATGTATACAAAAAAATTCCTAAAGTATTTTTATATGGACAATGCTCTTCCTTTGAGTACACCTATGATTGTTCGATCACTTGATGTGAAAAAGGACCCTTTTCGACCTCCAGAAGAGGATGAAAAAATTCTTGGTCCAGAAGTGCTATATCTTAGTGTTATTGGAGCACTTATGTATCTTGCAAATTGTACAAGACCAAATATATCTTTTGTAGTAAATTTATTAGCAAGATATAGTTTCACTCTCACAAAAAGACATTGGAATGAGTCAACATATATTTCACTATCTCCGCGGAACAACCAAAATGGGGTTAGTTTATTGTAGATCAAATTCACAATTGATTGGATATGCAGATGCAGGTTATCTCTCTGATCCCTACAAAGAGAGATCATAAACAGGTTATCTATTTACTTATGGCGGTATTGCAATTTCATGGAGATCTATTAAACAATCATTAGTAGCTACTTCATCAAATCATTTAGAGATTATCGCGATACATGAAGCAAGTCGAGAATGTACTTGGCTAAGATCAATTATCTAGCACATTAAGAGAAAATGTGGATTGTCATCTATTGAAAATAGTCCCATAATATTATTTGAAAATAATGCTTCCTGCATCACTCAACTCAGAAGAGGCTAGTAAAGGTGACACAACAAAGCATATCTCACCAAAAAAAAATTATACACACGAGCTCCGACAAAAGGGAAAAATTGATATCAAACAAATCATGTTAAGTGATAATTTGCTGACTTATTTACAAAGTTTTTACCATCCTTAACTTTCAAGAAACTTGTCCATAATATTGGAATGCGTCATCTTAAAGATTTATCATAATACATGTACTTTTGAGGGGAAGTCAAAGCAAATTGTAATCTTTGCATCCCCGGTTTCATTTCATGGCAATTGAATACGTTTTAATAGAATAGCGATTTGATAGAATAGTACATGGATTGACAGTTTCAAAATGAGTTAGATAGATCACTGTTTTAATATGCTTGCAGGCTAGATCAATTTCTTAAATATATAAAAATATTCAGTCTTTTCTTAATATTTATTTTCAAAAATAAAAAATTTAAGAATTGATTGGATGCGATTTGATTATTTTGGCAAGTCTAAAGATACTTCGGATAAATGGTTACGGCATAGAATTCAAATAAATATTTAAGATGATATTCTTTTCATAAATAATGAGACAAAAACATATTGGAACGATTTGGGTTAATCTACGTGAAGCTTTATTTTTGTTGCTTCCTAGGGTAGTTTAGTAATTTAATCACATTTGAAAGATCAAAATGTGTAAATGGTTCATTGATGAACGTTCATATTTTTTACTTTCAAGACTAATTAAGTAACTTAACTATTTATAATAGAATTTAAAATTCAAGCTTGTCCCTTTCTTTAAATATAAAAAATATCAAGATGTTGCTAAAGTATATTTATTTTTATTAAAAAAAATAACAATGTGAAGGTTAACCTAATGTGACCAGGTTGAATTTGCAAGCTCAAAAGCAATCCATACAGCTCGTAAAAATAACTTGATTAAAAATAACTTGATTAAAAACGATATAATTTTGATGTCTATGTTCTTTCATGTCAATTATTTATTTTTTTATAATAAAAACGATATAATTTTGATAATATAAAAATAGACCTGAGTTTGTCATTTTAATCTCTAATCAGTACGGAACAGCAGGGTTTTTGAGGACAAATAAGTAATTCATGGGGACGGTGGAATCCTAGAAAAGATACTGTCACCAAATTTGCGGGGACCTCACATGGTGGCAGAGAGGCGGCTTCAACTTGAAAAAGAAAATGGCTGGTGGCTAGGAGCACTGGGAGCAAGGCAGTCAAAATCGAGATTTTGACACGGATTGGAAAGGGCTTCGAAAAATCGGATCGTAAAATCGGATCGTAAAATCGTAGAAAGATCGTACCCGAAATGTCCGTACAAAAATCGAAAAATTGTAAAATCGGGTGAGAAAAAAAACCGTAAAATCGTAAAATCGTGTGAGAAGAAAAATCGTAAAATTGTTTGTAAAATATTTCTGAATACAAAATAGCATAATTATGGACATAAAACTTAATTAGTTTAGGTTCATACATGATGTAAAATAACTTCAAAACACATTACAAAATAATTATGTCCCTAAAAGTTCATAAGTTAAAAACTAACAAATTTAAAACAAATCTTCAGCTGGCGTACAATGTAAACTAAAACCAGCTTCAGTTTCACTTTCACCCCCCTCACTATGTCCAGGAATTGCATCAATAGCATCACAATGAAAAAGATTACTAGTACTACCGGTGCCAACATTATTTAACTCTAAACTCCTTGAATGCAAAGTTTCAAAATAATCTTCAGTGGCTTCAATACTCATCTCAACACCATTAAAATTATCTTCATCACTATCGTCTTCTGTTCCATTTTGTCTTCGTGTTGCACTATCAATAGTTTGAAGTAAATTAATGTTCGATGAACCACCATGTCCTTCTCCTTCAGTCACCCATTCATCATCAGATGGAAGATCATCTACAACGTCATCAAAATCAATGACTTGCTTTTTGTCCTTATCATTCATTTTCAAATTACACATCACAAAAACCAAGTCATTCATTTTTTTCTGCTGTAGACAATTTCTTCGTTTAGTATGAACCTATAAAAAAAATTCACAATTGATAAAATATAAGATTCTTATAAAAAATGAAAACAATATTTGTTTTTTTTTAAGAAAAACTTACCATCTCAAACGCACTCCAGTTACGCTCACATCCAGATGAACTGCAAGTCAAGCTTAGAACTCGAATTGCAAGATTTTGTAGCTCTGGACATTCATCTCCATAAGAATCCCACCATCTAGCTGGAGTCTTTTTATCCCTTGCTTTTTTGGCAGCCTCAATGCCAAATAACCCCTTTGCTTCGGAGAATATATTAAGTTGTACATCAATTTTATCCCTCTCTACTTCATCAGGCACCATCCGATTCAGGCAGTCATACATTCCATATTTAATATTTTTGTCTTGTTTATAATCAGTAATATAATGATAATGAGGATTCAACCAATAAGCAAATGCATGCAAAGGTCTGTGAAGTTGAAGCTCCCATCTTGCATCAATAATATCCAATACAGGTATATATCTACAAAAGAAAATAAAAATTAGGATATTAACATCAACATTAAATAACATAAGATAAAACAATAGTTATATTAAATAAACAATTGACATAATAGATAAAGTGCACCTTTTTTGCACATTTCCAAAATTCACTTTTATCTTCTCTTTCGCTTCCTTCATGGCTTTATATATAAAACCCATGGCCGGTATCTCATCTGAATCAACTAATCGAAGAACTTTTATAAGAGGAAATGCTGCCTTGATGCATTCAGAGACATCATGCCAAAAGTTGCTGTTCAAAACACAATTTTGAATTTGCCGCCCTTTTTCACTTTTTGAATACCGACTTGACCTCCATTGGACGGAAGTGAACATTGACATCAGTGTAATCTTACAATTGTTCAAACATCCAAGAGTCAAGTATGTAGTGGCAAATCGAGTGGCACCAGGCCTGATCAAATCTTTTCCTTTTGTGAACTTTCTCAGCATGGAAATAAGGAGAGATCTTGAATAAATATAAGTGGTGATTCTCCTCCCCTTACCAATGGTTAAGGCATGCAGCTCTAGTTTCTTCTCAAAATCTTCCAAAATCAAATCAATACAATGAGCAGAGCATAGTGTCCAATACAAGGTTTTTCTTTTTTCCATCAACAAATGCCCAGCTGCCTTATAGTTCGCAGCATTATCAGTAATGACCTGCACCACATTTGCCTCTCCAATCCTTTCAACAATAGCATCTAACATCTCAAATACTTTAAAAGCTGTTTTGGATATATGAGATGTGTCTACAGATGATAAAAAAAAAGTTCCTCTAGGACTATTAACCAAAAAATTACAAATAGAGCGTCTTTTCCTATCAGTCCATCCATCAGACATTATTGAGCAGCCTGTTTTTTTCCATTCCAGCTTATAGTCATCAAGCAAATGCATTGTTTTATCTACTTCTTGCTTTAAGTACTTCTCTCTAATATCATGGTAAGATGGAGGCTTAAATCCAGGTCCATGTTTTGCAACTAATTCAAGCGCTTTAACAAACTCAGGGTTTCTAGCACAATTAAAAGGAATAGCACTAGTGTAAAAAAACCTTGCTATTTGTTGACATGCTTCTTCTCTAATATCCTTCTTTAGCATGTGATTGATGGTCAGTTGAGTACTTCCACTTCCACTTATTGGTTTCTTTCCCTTGTTCATTGAGCTAATTTCAAAATCTTCATCTGCATCTTCGCCACTTGTAAAAAACAGAGAAGCCTTTCTTTTCTTCTCAGATGCTTCTAGACTTTTCACCAACACATTTAACATCATCTGCTTCACATCTGCTGGTACTTGATGGCATGGCTCAACATCCTTTCGAGTGCAAGCCAAATGATGCTTGAAACGATAAATGCCTCCGCTGAAAATTTTCTGACAATACTTGCATTGAACTTTTCTTGAAGTATTCTCAATATCTATACCATGCTGCCATCCCACATCAAGTCTATTGCCACTGGTAGTTTTTTTGGATGCCATGTAATCTGCAATTCATTGAAATAATACATCAAATAAGGTAACTTGGGAATTCGACAATTACAAGCCACGCAATAAAATCTCAGCTACACAATGAAATTCCCATGCATGACATCCAATAATCTGAAACTTGGGATATATTTTGAAATGCAGGAGAACAAGAGATTTAGTATAGGCTCTTTCTGTTCAACGTACTATGATTTCTCAAATTGACTCCCGCAAGTAATATGCTCATATTGGATAATGAAGTTGTGTTTTGCTGAGTATCATCGTGTTTGTTTTTGACCCAAAAGTACATGAATGAATTGATAATTTTAGGTATGAATTGATAACTGCATGAATAGTGGCCGGGTTATGGATATCTAATGCATTTTTGAAACCTGATCGGGTTCAAGTTTGGGTATCTAAAACCCATACGCATTGTGTTTCGGGTTGGGTATGGATGATAATTTTGTGTTCAGATTCGGGTATGGAGGGTAGCAAAACCGATCCATGGCTACCTATTGCCATCCCTAATAATCTATTACGTTGAAGTTCTGTTGGTGTGAGTTTTCAGCTGAGCTGGGGAGTTTATCATTGATTTCTGAATGTTGGTTGCAACATTTATGATGTTCTAAGACCAAAATCTTGCTCTATCAACAGAACCACTGACAAAAACTTTCTGCTTTGTCTTACAGCCACCCATCTCAACCTAAAAAAGCAGATCCAATTTGCACATCAATCTAAAATCTAACCAGACAAACAAAAGAACGAACTTTCATGCAATTCAATCCAAAATATCACCTCTGCACCAAGGCGTGCTTTCACAAATTCAGCAACTTGAGCTAGATCTAAATTCAACACTCCCATTATCCCATTACCTAGACACAACAACAGATTATCTTATTGCTTGTAACATCAATCCAAAATAACACCACTCCCATTACCAAGCTTCAATTTTTAACACACCCGATAAAAAAAAAAGATGCAATTATAGCCGAAACCCAGCTAGAATTTAATCAAAACCAAGCTGAAGTCAGCAGCTTTACCAAAATATGACATCGCTAATCACTAACTCCAAACTTGAGCTTCGAAAAAACCCAGTTGAAGATTGAGTGCATATCAGAAATCCAGTTTCAATTCCACTAAAATTAAGCTAGAGTTGCAAAATTTAATCAAATGAGATCCAATTATCAATCCAAAGTAATCAAATTTCAACTTAATAAAAGCATAAAATACCAAATGACCATAACAACCATGGTCAAATAAAAAAAGAAGATCAAATCACACACATTGATAAATGATAAAACCAAAATCAAGCAACTGAGAACGACGAGAAGCACTAACCTTTAATGGCGACGAGAAGGATGAGAACAACAGCTGGGGTCCTGGGGAGGAGGCCACCGAACTCAGAACTGACGATTTTGGGGGTTTTGAGCTGAGAAGAGAAGAGAAGATTTTGGGGTTTAGGGCTGATGATTTGGGTGTTTTGTGCTGAGAAGAGAAGAGAATTTCTAGCTGAGAATTTAGGGCAAATGGTGTTTTGTGCTGAGAAGAAGAGAACGGCTGAACGGGTGTGTGTGAAAAATCGAATTGAAGAAGGAAGAAAGAAGAAAACCACGCTGCGCACAGTGCAATATGACGAACGCGTAAAATCGTTCCGATTTTTACGAGTTTACGAGTTTGACCGAGTTTTCTACGAGTTTGACCGGGTTTCGGTTTTTCTACCGGTTCAACCAGGTTTTCGGAGCCAACTCGCAAAATCGTACGATTTTGCGAGTTGGCTCGCGATTTTGACTGCCTTGACTGGGAGGGAGAAATAAGGTCGTAAGGTTTTTTTCTTTTACAAAAAATAATATTATTTTAATATAAAAATTAATTTAAAAAATAAATACTTCTACGTTTACAATATACAAAAGATCCCATGTCCAATAGCAAATATTTAAATGAAACCATAACCTAGTGGGATGAATATAGAATATAATTAAAATCCTATAATCACTAGTATAATTTTCATTAAAAATTTATATAATAATTAATTTTAAAACTTGTGAGATTAATTAAATTATTTCAATTATTTAATATTTGTTCACTGTGTGGTCACTTGCCAGCACTGTAAATCACGGTCGAACAGGAGAGCATTTCAATCAGATGTAGTTATAAAAAAATACCTTTTATGACACATGAGTCATAAATGATATTTATAAATTAGAATTGGCGTGCCACTTGTGGTATCTTTCATGTTCCTTGGACAAATGCAACTTGGCTTTTCATGGCTTTGATGGCTTTGATGCATGAACCGGGGATGCGGGATAAAAGAATTATTAAAAATGCCAAAGTCTCCACAATTTAATTTAAATTCTTTTTTATATTAAATTTCGATAACTCAATATATTAAAAGTTATTTGACATTATATTTTTTTTTTAAATTGAAATAAAAATATTTTTATTTTTATTTTAAATTTAATTTTTTTGTGTTTTAAGATTATTTTAATATGTTGATATCAAAAATAATTTTTAAAATACAAAATAAAATATTGTTTTAATATGTTTTCTAACAAAAAAAACACACTTTTAGAGTACACGAGGTGATTTGCCCGCGCGCTGCGCTGGGCTTTTTTTATATAGAAAATTAATTGATTTTTTATGTGTTATAAGTAGTTATTTTAATATTTAATTAATAAAATTTTAATAGATCAAATCTGTTAGAAATGATTTTTTTCCCGCTTAAAAAGAAAAGTGTAATCGAAACGCAGGGGAAGTGGTCCGTTTATTTTTTTATTGTAGATAACTTGGGTAAATTTTTCTACCATTTTATTTGTAAGTTGCATTTTTTCCCCAGTAATACCAGATCTGAAATATGAAACAATTTTTATTTTCTTTTACATAAACAATCTAAAATCCAACAATTAAATTTTTATAAGAAATAAGCTTAAATAAAAGAAGACAAAATTAAAATTAAAACACAATTTTTTTGTATTATTTTATAAGACTTATTTCTCATGTTATTATATTAAAAATATATAAGAACACTTATATTATTTTTTTGTTCTTTCAAAAATCCTAGGTCATGTTTTTTCTATCTATATATATATTTTCAGGTGCTAATATTAAATAAATATTAAAATATATAATTAGTCTCACATATTTATAAGAAAAAAAACCTAAATAAATGACAAAATAAAAATAAATATAGCTAGATTTTTAAAAAAAAATTGAATTGAAAGATAAATAAAAAGAATCTAAAAAACAACAAAGAGAAAAAATAATAAATATCAATTTTAAAATGATCATCAACACAAATTAAAATGTAAATATTTTTAAAAAAAAACTAACAACAGTGGAAATAATAATAATTGGTGAGACCATAATTATTGTCAGAAAAAAATATTTCATAATTTAATATTTTATAAGATTTATTACTCATATTATTATATTAAAATTATTTTAAAGCAATGACAGTAATTTTTTCTCCAAAAAAACCTAGGTGCAATTTAGTCCTTAAATTGAAATTGATTATATATTGTAGTTTCATTTAGGTCCTCATTCTTTGAATTTTTGGATTAGTCTGGAATCCTTAATATTTTTGGTATCAAAATTTTGATTTATTCTAATTTTATTCTTCCATGCAAATTTATTATAAATCCTTAATATTTTTGGTATCAAAGTTTGATTTTTTTCAATTTTATCCTTCCATGCAAATTAATTATAGATTTAAGTTTCATTTCGGTCCTAATTGTTTTAATTTCCGGTTTTGTTTTAAATTATTTAATTTTATCAGTATCAATGTTTGGATTTATTTCAGTTCTGTCCTTCAAATTAAATTTATTACACATGTTTTTGTTTGTTTTTATCCCTTATACTTTTAATCTTGGATTCTCTTTTAGTACCTTTTTTTTATACATATTTCTTACATAGTTGTTTTTTCTGTCCATGTTTATATGTACATGCTCTTAGTATTTGTTTTTAATTTTTCATTATTTCAAATGTTATGAAGTTTTTTTATTTAATGTTCAAATTTTAATATGTGCTGGTGATCATTTGAGAATTAATAATTATTATAATTTTTTTCCTCTCAGGTCAAATAATTTCTTAAAATCTGATAATATTTATTTTTATTTTGTCATTTTTTTTGTTTTTTAATTTATTTTTTGTTAATATTGTTAGGTTTTGGATTTTCTAATTATTATAGATAAGACATTCAAAATAATCATAATGATTATTTGTTAGTTTTGTTTTCTGTTAAATATGTCAGACTAATTATATTTTTTGATATTTATTTAATATTAGCGCCTTAATATATATATATATATATATATATATATATATTGGGAGAAAAAATTACTGTCATTGCTCTAAAATAATTTTAATATAATAATATGAGTAATAAATCTTATAAAATAAAAAATTATGAATATTTTTTTCTGACTATAATTATGGTCTCACCAATTATTATTATTTCCACAGTTGTTAAGGTTTTTTTTAAATATTTATATTTTAATTTGTGTTGATGATCATTTTAAAATTGATATTTATGATTTTTTCTCTTTGTTGTTTTTTAGATTATTTTTAGTTATCTTTCAAGTCAATTTGTTTCTTAAATCTACCTATATTTATTTTTATTTTGTCATTTATTTAGGTTTTTTTTCTTATAAATATGTGAGACTAATTATATATTTTAATATTTATTTAATATTAGCACCTGAAAATATATATATATAGACAGAAAAAAATGACCTAGGATTTTTGAAAGAACAAAAAAAAAAAATATAAGTGTTATGAAATACTTTTAATATAATAACATGAGGAATATATCTTATAAAAAAAAGATTTTGCATTTTAATTCAAATTTTGTCCTATTTTGTTTAAACTTATTTCTTAGAAAAATTTGATTGTTGGATTTTTGATTGTTTTTGTAGAAAAAAAAATTGTTTAATATTTCAGATCTGATATTACCAGGAAAAAAACGTAACTTACAAACAAAATGGGTAGAAAATTTTACCAAAGTTATCTACAATTAAAAAATATACGGATCATTTCTCCTGCATTTTGATTACACTATTCCTTTTAAGCGGAAAAAAATCATTTTTAACAGATTTGATCAATTAAAATTTTATTAATTAAATATTAAAATAACTAATTACAATATATAAAAAAATCATTAGTTTTCTATATAAAAAAACTCAGCTTAGCGTGAGGGAAAAAGGTCGTTATTATTTATAGTCACTTCCATTTCACCCTTTTCTATTTTGAAACGCCACATCACCAGCCACCCAATAATTCTTTGCCACGTTTAGCAATAACGGGCACCATGACGTGAGCCAGCTATTTCTCTTTTAAAATCTGAAGTGAAATTATGTTGGAAGGGCAACTGGTAGGGCAGCATTTGGCAGTGTGCAGCAATAATTTAATATATACGAAAATGCAATGCACTATCATTTGAGATCAAGGCTGCATTGTTCCGTCCACAGTAAAATGAGTCTAGATGAACAGTGCAGCCTTGATCTCTTTTAGCTGTTAGGATAATAATTGATTAATGCATTTAGCCGAACTTGAATAAGTCAAAGTCAATAAATTGAAAAAAAAACTAAAAGATGCTAATGATTGAAGACATCAAAGTTTACTTCACTTCAGCTCTGTTACATTTCTTCGTCGTGTGGTCCCTACCAAACAGAAGGGTTTCTGGACAAATTGTGGAATCAAAGAAAAGATATTGTCTCCAAATCAGAGAGGCGGCTTCAACATGAAAAATAATATTTTCTTTTTCTTTTTTTCTTTTAAGAAAGACTTGAGTTGACTCGGAAATATAGAAATTAACCCAGTAGATTAACCTGCATCTCTATTTGTTGGATATAAATATAGTTCAGATCATTCAACAATGGCGACTAGAGGCAGGTTGTTAGAGTTGATCCACTTCCATAGAAGTCCCTTTGGAGTCTTGAAATTGTTGGGCAAAGCTATCCTCTTATTAAATATGGAGGAGATTCGCCGCGCTGCTGCGGCTTATTATCAAAACCTGCCGGAGGAGAAGAAGAGATATGCCAGATTTGTTTTCAGTGAAATGGACAAAAACGGCGACGGGCAAATTAACCTAAAAGAATTCATAGAGTATCATAACAAAGATAACAACTCTGCTCTTACTAATCCAAGCTTGTTTAGAGCGCTGGACAAGAACAGCAATGGAAGCTTGGATTTTGAGGAGGCGAAGGTCTTGTACTACATCATGCAGAGTGGAAGAGCTCTGTTTTGCAAATCTTGTAATACGTTCTTGACAGACGTATACTTCAGTTGCTTTCATTGTTTCACCAGTAATGATTCAACAGTCAGCACCTATGAGATTTGCTGTGATTGTTTTCGTGGTAAGAAGTTCACGCACCACGATGATGCCACCTTCTGCGATAACTATACTTTACTAAGTCAAGGCAGGAGCTTGGCACTAGCAGCTCCCGCAGAGGTAAATAAACTCCGATCCTGTTAGAAAGAAATACTTGAGATTGATTAAGATTTCCAATTTTTGGAACGATTTATTACCTCTAATTATGTTTCTTTAATTTCTGGATTTGCTTGTTCATCATTAGGAATATATCTAATCATATGCTTCGTAATCTTTGATTTCAGAAGCGACGCAGTGTGCTCAAGAAGATTGAAATGATAGTGGGCGTTGCAAGCGTGGTTGTTTTTGCTGGCACTTTGGCACCGTGTACATTGTGTACCATTATGTGAAAGAACAAATGATGAATTTTATCATCGCAATCCCTAGGCTCTTGCTCATGACGAGTATTATTGTTGTTGTTGTTGTTGTTATTTTTATTATTTAAAAAAATCTATTTAGAACCCAAGTTAAATTACTCAATGATTTTGTTGTATTGTTAGGTTTCATTTGATTTGATGATTCTCAATATGGAATAAATCATTGGGATATTTAAACATATGTTTATTTTGATTTTTTTGTTATTTTTAAGGTTAGTGCTTCTTCATTTTTTGTGGTTTTATTATCATAAATATATGTATAAACAATATTTAAATTTTATAATTATAATAATTTTATAATTGTTTTAAGGAGCTTCTATACATTGAGGTCACAATGGTAAGCCTATTCTAGTAGCACCGTCCGGCCAGCAGTGATAAAAGCCTATCAAGAACATATGTATACAAGTGGTTCGATCGAGTTGCCATGTTAACATGGTTACTCTCAAAACAATCCCACCTCTTGTTTGATTTATAATGATGATAAGACAATCAATTATTCAGTCATAACACTATTTCCAAATATTTGTTTGTAGTTTTATCATCATAGATTGATATTGGATGGAAAAACCCTAAAATAAATTTATCCTAGAAATCAACAAAAACACTAATAAAACATTTAAAAAAAAATTAAAACCATAATTTTTGTTAATGTTAAGGTAAGATAAATAAGATTTTAGCGGGATTTATCCTTAGAAATTAACCATATTATTATTATCATCATCATCATCATCCCAATATCGTAATTATCCTTTCTACTTCTTCTACTACTACTACTACTAATTTTTTTAAATGATAACTTACCACAAACACCATTATTATCATTATTAGTAATCTTATTGTTATTCCTATCCAATATTATCATCATCATAATAATATTTTTAAGGGGTAACTAACCAAAAAATTGCATCTTGGCCCTTGGACCAATGGAGCTCGTCTTTTCATGGTTTTATACGTGAACCATGTTTTATGAG
Organism: Salix brachista; assembly: GCA_009078335.1. Classification (NCBI taxonomy): domain Eukaryota; kingdom Viridiplantae; phylum Streptophyta; class Magnoliopsida; order Malpighiales; family Salicaceae; genus Salix; species Salix brachista. Next base: position 7,397,762 of record CM018590.1, read on the forward strand.
TTGTGAGATAGAGAAATGATCGAAGACACCAAAGTTTTCACACCCAATTTCACTTGAGTTCTACAATATTCTTCGTTTATAGGGTGTGAGATGGAGGAGTTATTGAAAGACGCCAAAGTTTTCACACCCAATTTCACTTGAATTCTACAATATTCTTCGTTTATAGGGTGTGAGATGGAGGAGTTATTGAAGACGCCAAAGTTTTCACACCCAATTTCAATTTTATAATATATTTTTTTTTATTTATGGGGTGTGAGATGGAGAAATTATTGAATACGTGAAAGTTTTCACATGCAACTTGACTCTAACTCTTTAATATTTCTTTGTTTATGAGCTGTAAGACAGGGAAATCACTGAAAACGCCAAAATTCGAGGGGACCTCTCGTAGTAGCGGCTTCAACTTGGAAAGGGAAGGGCTGGTGCCTAGTAGGAGAGGGAGAAATAAGGTTGTAAGGTTTTTCGTTAATATGAAATAAGGATGAATTTATTTTTACATTTAATATATTTTTTTAAAAAGTAAAAATAATATTATTTCAATATATTTATAAATAAGAGTTAATTTAGAAAACAATTTCTGAAGATACAACGTTATTATAATTATTTTACTATCCATATAAATAGAAATAGAAATATAAAAAATAAAAAAAACACCTGATTTCAAAGTTAAAATTGAGGTGAATGAATAAAAAGAATAAAATAGTGATTTCATTGTTGCAATAATCCATGTCTAGCGCTGCAATAAATTTGAATAGTAAAACCGACGACTTAATTTAGCTGTATGTATAATCTTGTAAATTTGAATTTATTTTTATTTTTTTAATTATTTTAATATATTTTTTAGAAAAGTAAAAATAATATTATTTTAATATATTTAATTAAATTAAAAACCAGCTTCTACGTTGAAGATACAGAAGTCCCATGTAGAATAGCAAATATTTAAATGAGTTGAGAACACAATTATGTTCTCACACCGCATAATTAGTGAAGTATTATTATTATTATTACTTGGGAACCAGAGGGTTCAACGGGGGGGCAAGTTTCACGTTATGAAAAATTAGTGAAGTATAATATGATTACAACGAGAGATCTAAGTGGAATATTTTTCATTATATGACTCAGAATATAATTTAAAACTAAATTCAATAAGAATTAATAAATCTAATCTACCTAGATTAACCTTTTAAACCTGGATTATGAAACCGAGATAATCATAAAGAACAAGTTAAAATAAATTACGAATCTCAATTTATAATCAACTCAATATTGAAAGATAAAATTAAAAAAAAAAATATAAAAAAATCAAATCAACTAAATAAACTCATGACTTAGGTCATGAAATTAAAAAACTCTAATAGAATGCAAACCGAAAACATTCATAATTTTGAATCAATTTAATTTTGAATGATAACATTAAAAATTCAGCTAAAAAAACCCTTTATTCAATATATTTAACTCGTGATTTAAATTATTAGATTGTACTAACTCATGAAAAATAAATAAAAAATAAGTTATAAAAGTCAAATGTTTATTAATGAAAGATACAATTGAAAATAAATTCAAATAAAAATTGTCAAGACAATGACCCGACAGGAGATTTAAATAATTTTATAAAAAAAACTCAATTTTGAAATGATCCCTTCTCTCATCTGATTTCCACGCCCACCGTGCTTGACTTCAATTCTATTATATTTATTCGTTTATGGGGGTGTGAGATGGAAGAGTTATTAAAGACCCCAAAGTCTCCGCATTTTAATTTAAAATGGTTTTTATATTGACTTGGTTAAATTTCGATGACTCAATGTATGAGTCCATTGCTTAATGAATTTAGCCAAAGTTGACTAAGTCAAGGTCAATAAATTACAAAAAAAAAAAAACTAAAACGATATCATTTTGATAATATAAAAATAGACCCGAGCTGACTCGGTAATATGAGAACTAACCCAATGACTTGTATATTAACCTACATTTATATTTCTTGGATCTAAATATATGTTAGAATTTGAGCCGAAAATTGATGTGCTTCAAAGCACCGAAAAATAAATATAATTTAATTTTTATTGATTCTATAAAAAATCAATTTCTCTAAAAAATTTAACATAAAGATCAAATATGATTGTTACTTATTAAATAACCCGTGATTTTTTTTCATTATAACACACTTAAGTTATAAATCAAAATCAAGTATATCAAAAGACACATAAATTAAGCATTTTCAAAATCACTAACAAACCTTAAAATAAAAAATCAAACTTTAATTCTTTATGAAAAGATTTACTAAAACACTACAATATACAAGCAAACTACACTACAAATACTAAAACAACAACAATACATTAACTTATAACAATATTTAAATGAAACCATACACTAGATAAATTGGAATTATATGATTGTTAATATAATAATTATTAAAAACTTATATAATAATTAATTAAGTAGCGTGAAAGATGTTATGGACCACACCTAAATTGACTTCAATTATTTAATATTTGTTCATTGTGTGGTCACTTGCCAGCAAGGTAGTCAAAATCGCGAGCCAACTCGCAAAATCGTACGATTTTGCGAGTTGGCTCCGAAAACCTGGTTGAACCGGTAGAAAAACCGAACCTGGTCAAACTCGGTCAAACTCGTAGAAAAATCGTTCAAAATCGTAGAAAAATCGTAGAAAAATCATAGAAAAAGCGTAGAAAACTCGTAGAATAATAATAATAATAATAATAATAATAATAATAATAATATAATAATAATAATAATAATAATTAATTATATTTAAATTCATTTTTTAAATTTAAATATAATTAAAAATAATAATTTTTGTACGGACATTTTACGATCTTTCTATGATTTTACAATCCGATCTTACGATCCGATTTTTCGGAGCCCTTTCCGATCCGTGTCAAAATCTCGATTTTGACTACCTTGCTTGCCAGTACTGTAAATTACTGTAGAACAGGAGAGCTTTATAATCAGATGTAGTTCCAAGCTACCTCCTCCATTATCCTCTCCAATCTCCTTCCTTGTAAAGATTTCACGCATAATCATATATGGAGGCGCTTCGCCGGGCTGCTGGAGCTTTTTACGAACAACTGCCGGAAAAGGAAAAGAAACTGGCCAGAAAAGATTTCAAGGCCATGGATAAGAACAGAGACGGGCAAATTAGCCTGCGTGAATACATGAAGTATCTCAAGAAAAACAAAGTCACAGATTTAACTCATCAGAGCATCTTTAGAGCGCTGGACAAGGACGACAATGGAAGCTTGGATTTTGAGGAAGCATTCCTCTTGTTGTACATCATGCAGAGTGGAAGAGGTCTATTTTGCAAGTCTTGCACGACGTTCATGCCAGGAGCGTACTTCAGCTGCTCTCAATGTTTCTTCGGAGTTGATTCAGAGAGCACCTATGAAATTTGCTGTGATTGCTACGGTGGTAAGAGGTACACGCACCACGACAACGCCACCTTCTGTGATAACTATACTCTGCTACGTCAAAGCAGGAGCGCGATGCAAGCAGCCCCCCCGACGGTAATTCATTTTAGAAATTAAAACAATAAGATATTTTTTAAATTATTAATTTTCTTACAAATATTTATTCTTTTTTGTATTTTTTATTCAAAAAATTGCTGCAATAAAACATATATGATTTAGTTAAAAAAATATACATATAAGAAAGAAAAAAAAATATAAATAGATATTAAAACATAAAACCATGGAAACAAAAATTTAAAATAGCATATATGATTGTTTTTATGAGCTTTTAGTTTAAACCCTTGTAATCAAAAGTTGACTTATATCTAAAGATTTTTAAGATATTTTTCCTTAATTATAATTTGAAATTTTTTGATCTAGTTAGGATCTTTTGATTACAACTGAACAAAAGATTAATCAATGATTTCTTTTCTCTTGTAGTATAGAGCTTTATAGGTTCTCTATGTTTTTATTATTATTATTAGATTTTGCTCCTTTCTTTCTAATATATTCCTTCTCTGCTTTACATTTGAATTCTCATTCTTCGCAGCAGTGATCGAAGTTTGTTAGAGAATAATATAAATTATATCTTGAGGACTCACCTAAGAGCTTAAACATTGAGATGAGATGGTTCCTTCGTACAGTATCAGAGTCTTGTCGTGAGTTTATACAAATTTCAAGCTTAAAGAACTTTCACTCGAAGGTGTATGTTAGAAAATAATATAAATTATATCTCTGAGTCTAAGCTAATAATTTAAGTTTTAGATAAGATAGTTTATTCATAAAATTATTTAATTTTCTGGAAGAAGAAATTAATTATATTTTAAGGACTGGCTTCAAAATAACCAGTGGGAATCATCATTAATAAAAATATTATCTCTATCTAATTAATAAATACGTACTATTATAAAAATATTAACTCAGCCTCTAATATATTTGCGTATTATCTTTCATTTCAGAAGCGAAACAAGGTGCTTCAAAATATTGAAAAGCCAACGCGAATTGTAATCTTGATTACTGGTATTCTAAGCATGTTTCGTGACGTAAAGCAAATTGTTGATGCCTGATGGTGATAAAGATACAGGTGGTTGTGATACTTCGCCAGGACCTGACTGTAACATGATGTGAAAGAAACCAGTGGTGCATTTTATCGCCAGTCAAATGCCTCCAATCGTACAGTAATTGCTGATGAGGTAAGAGGAAATGACTGGAAATTCTTCGAGTAAGCTCACATCCAGTAGAGAATAAACTCAAGTTACTTTATAGAGCTGTATCTTTTTTTTTCTGGGAAATGTATTCTCAATTTCTCATGCATTTGATCTTCATATTCTCATGTGTACTTTTGGAGTGCATTATGAATTTGTTACTTTAATCTGAAGTTGCTCTTCTATAAAATAAATATTGAATAATTTGAATATGGTGTATAAAACAGTTTATGTGTCCCTCGACTAATCTCACTGACTCTAAAATTCATAATCAGTTCAAATCTCCAGTGATCGTGACTGATGTGAAGTTCAAACTAGTGATCTCTAGGAAACAAACCCTAATCATTATCACACTTGATTTCATTGCTAGTAGGGTTAACTCTGAATAGAGATATACTGCTGGATGAAATTAGGTAGTTGTTTGTCTTTGCATCTGTAATTGAATTTAAATACATTTACCAGGGCATTTTCATGGCTAATTATTTTAGGCTAGTAAAGTGACTGACTTTAGCACTTGTCTACAAGCTTTTTTTACAAAATAAAACGCATGTCGTTTTAAGAATTTTTCCAACGTTGAAATAAGTAAAATGCGAGAGGGAGACAATATACAAAAGAGTAAAGAATGTTTGAGACTCTATTTGTGAATATTATGTATTATGTTTTAACTTGTAGGGTTCTTGAATGATTGTTTATAGTTACCAAGTTTATTAAATTGTTGCTTGTGATTTTTAGAATTATTGTATGGTTACTTGTGGTTAATGATATTGTTGTATGAGAGCTTGTAGTTACTTGCTTGTGGTTGCTATATTCTCTTGTGATTGTAACTATAATTAGTGTAGAAAAAGGATTTATTATGTGTTGTATATGGAAATCCAGACGAGTTTACATGTAAAAAATGTAAAAATATTAAAAAAAGAAGTCAACATTTAGTTGTATAGTAACTAGAAACCCTAATTGGTTTTCAGAGGTTCTAGGTAAAGGGCTAATCATGTAAGAAGAAAAATAGACATCATGCCTTTTGGATAACTTGATTTAGGTGGAGTTGATGGAATTTAGTAAGACAATATAGGCATATTATGTCATGTGCGACAATGAATAACCATTATTGCTGGAATTTCAATGCACAGGCTACTAAAAGGTAAGAAGGTGCGTGGTCAGCACACCAGATGCCTGATATCTTTTTCTTTCTTTCTATATTGGCGATGTCATCTACCATTTTCTGAGTTGGGAAATCAACATGCTTAAACTCTGTCTTTTTTCAATCATCACCTCCTTAAATATTATTGACTTTAGGTTTTTATAAGAAAAAAAATTATTTTGGTTGATCATGCTTGATGGGAGAGATTGAATTTTTGTTCACATGCATTCTCCCTACCTTTCTAACTTTATCTTATCATTAAATCAATGGGTTTTTAGTTTATAGATAATTTTTAAAATCGAGGTCTAGACTGAAATTAATACATGGAATTAAAATTTTAGATCTAGAAAAAAATCAAGTAGGGATTTGGTTGAATATATTCTTAAATTATCTTGAAATAATATATGTGATATTATTTAGGGGACTAATTGATATTTTAATATTTATAGGGTTTTCAAGTTTTTCTATAAATAGAATATTTTGCCTCTTATTTTCTATATATTAATTGTATAACAATGCAAAACACCTAAAAAACACAAAAGTAAAGCAATAGAACTTAAAGCCATATCAATATCTCTCTCTCCTAAAAGAATTTATAAGATTTCTCATTGATAATCTGTATAGATTACTATTAAATGTTGGAAATGACTTGTCATTTGCATTAACTTAGAGTTGAGAAAATTATTAAAAGCCAAAAAGAACATATGACCTTTAGGTAATCTTTGTATAAACCTTAAGCAACCCTAAATATCCTTGTATCTCTAAATTTTTTTATCATTTCCACAATGTATACGTGTTTTGGAAAACCCAACAAGAGCAACCTAACCAAGAGTCTAACCAATGTATATGTGTTAGTTTACAAGACCATGCTACATAATAACTTAAATAAAAAAAATTAAATGTAAAAAAAAATATATGCAAGCTATAAAAAACTAATTGATATTATGATTAAATCTTACCCAATTGACTAACCATGAAACATACTGATATAATTCATTGTCTAGTCCAAAAATTAAGTAATCTAAGAGTTTTCCTAACATGACTATATCAACTTGGCAGCTTCAAAAGCAATTGAAAAAAAGTGTGGTTTGGCTTAACAAAAAAAAAATAGTTAAGATTACTTTTTTTTTTAATATTGAGACATTGATATATTTGATCAACCCAAGTTATGAATTTGTAATCAGATAATAGACTTTACTGAGTTTAAAAACTTTATTTTTTTAAAAGAAATCTTTTTTAGTTAATTAAACAATAACAAAAATAGACACTTGTAAAATCAATCATACACTAATATCAGGATGTTTGTTTAAGACTAATATGACCTTATAGGAATTAATTCAAAATAATTTATGAAGACAAATTCAATGTCAACCAAGTTGAATAATAAAATTAAAAAAAAACAATGTAAAAATATAAAATGAAAATGAAAAAAAAAAAAAAAAGAAGAAGAGGCCACCTCCTTTAATATTCATATGAACATTAAAGGAGTTAAGTAGGCACCTAAACTCTCTTAGGTGTATTAGGTAATTATAATGACATTTTATTAAATAATAAAACCAATTAACTATTAAATTATACTACATATAGAAAATGATGTACAATTTTTTTTATGGTACTTGAGGAGTAATTAATGATATTTTATTCTTACTTCTGAAACTCATTTTAAAGAAAACGACAAACAAAAAATGGCATAGAAAATCAAATTTACAACTTACTAAAAATGATAAGAACATTTTACAAATGGTTCAATGATAACAAAAACCTCTAATAAAGTTTTTTTCAAATTGTTTTGTGTGCGCCATGTTATTGATTCTGCTAAGGATGAGTTAAAATTCTAATATAATGAACCAAATTATATGATGGATCATAAATATTTTAAGCATTTTATAGTTGTTGTATGAGATTAATAAAGTTTATAATACATATGTAGAAGAAACTCTGATCTGATCTTTATGGCATGACATTTGATAAACAATGTTGTTCTTATGTAATGAGTTAACATCTAAAACTCATTAAAAAAATAAAAATAAAAAACTTTCCTTTTAAATTAATTTAAATACACTATCAGATATTTATTTACATCATTTGAACATGTGTCTACTTGTGAAACACAATTTCATCCTTCAAAATTAGAATAATTTAGCTATAATATGATCTTGTAACCAAAAAATCAAAGCCCAACCATAAAGCCATCCCCACTACAAAAATACAACTAAATTGTTCTAAAATTCCATTAAGTCTCGAAAGCTTATTTATATTTTTCCAACGGCTATAAAGAATGTTATGGAACTAATCCTCCAATTTTAACCAATTAGAATATTGATTTTATTAAATAAATAAGTATTTTACTAACTATAAGCTTAGTCATCCTATCTTTTGTCTTTGTTTAGGGCATAAGATGGTTCTTTCATTATAAAATCAATATTTTTTTAGGATTTTACGGGTTAATGCAAAGTAAAATTATTAATGTAACCTTTGAATAAAACAATCTATTATCTTCTCATAAGAGAATGCTTGTATTTTTCATATTTAATAGATTTATAGAATTACCATATTACTCTTACCATTCAAATTCTTTAGCCTTGGTGTCAAGGGCTTGGTTGTAATTTGATCATGGTTTTTTTATTAATATTTTTTTCAAGAATTCTATCTTTCAAAATTAAATTGGATGATATTTAAGCCTTTTGATTTATCATGGGTCCATGATTTAACAAGTTGCAAGTTTTTCAGATTAAACTAGGTTTACGAGGATCGTCTAGGTTTGTTTGTTTTTCCCTCTCTTTTTTATGTTGAAGTTTTCTATTTTTTTATGTCTGACTCTCTGTTTTTTCTTCAGTTAGGTTAACATTGGGTTGTTTGGTAACTCAAATGGGCTCAGGTGTGGTTCTTTTTTTTTAGATTTTTTTTTTGTTTTTTTTTTTGTATTATTTAAATTGTTATGTTAACTAGTGATTTACGACTTGAATTTTTTTAACATATTACTTTTATTACATAAAAAAAGTTCTACCAGCAGTAAAACACCATGTAACATAAAAAAATTGATAAATGTAGTCGCAATTGTGGCTAGGGTATGTTCAAGAATGTAGTGTTAGAGAATAATATAAATCATATTCTGGAGTCTCACCTAAGAGCTTAAACTTTTAGATGAGATGATTTCTTAACATGGTATCGGAATCTTGTTGGCCCAGCGGTCATGAGTTCGAATCTCACCACCCCTATTCTATTTGATAAAAATCAAGCACAAGGTAGAGTGGGTCATTATTATGCTTTCACTTGAGGGAGTATGTTATAGAATAATATAACTCATATTCTGAAGCATCAAGTAAGAACTTAAGCTTTTAAGTGAGATGGTTCCTTAACATGTTGGATAAAATAGATAGTTGGATTATTATTATGCTTTCTCGAAATGCATTTAAGGTGTTTTCTATCATGTTTCTTTTTTGGGACTAATACTTTAGTAGAGCTTGAATATTTTTTCATGTTAAAAAAATAACCCGACTCGTAATCCAGTACGGGTTAATTATCTAGTTTAATATTAAATACGGTGAGAGTTGACTTAATAAAACTTGATTGATCTAACATATCAATTAGTTATCTGATTCACTTGATCAAAACCTGAATAAATTTATTTTAATTTTTTAAAATAATATCATTTTAACTTGAAATAATATTACAACAAAACCATTTTTAAATTTATCCACCTAATCTTCATTAGTGTTTGAACTTTGTACTATATAGACCCGTTACGTTCCATATAGAGAAAAAAATTGTAAACATAAACAATAATAATTAAAAAAAAAAAAACTAAAAAATACAAGGGGACTAGTTCGTGAAAACGTGAACAATCACTGAACAGCCTAACGTGGTCCAAGTATCCTCCATTATATATATATAGAGAGAGAGACTCCCCCCACTCTCTTGCATCTTCTTCTGGTAGAATTTTTGGATCGCAAATCTGTCCCAAACATTTGGATCCTTCTCGTGTGATTTTTCCACCGAAATCATCCGAAATGAACGACGCAGATGTCGCCAAGCAGATCCAGCAGATGGTCCGATTCATCAACCAAGAAGCGGAGGAAAAGGCCAACGAGATTTTAGTTTCTGCTGAAGAAGTAATTCCCCCCTCTTTGCTTGTTTTTTGCTGAATTGCTTAATGGGTTTTTCGGTTTTGATCTTATTGAGAAAATATTTTCTTCAAGGAATTCAATATTGAGAAGTTACAACTGGTTGAGGCTGAGAAGAAGAAGATCAGGCAAGAGTATGAGCGAAAAGAGAAGCAAGTTCAAGTTCGTAAGAAGATGTAATTCTCCCCTTTTCTTTGTTAACTTTTTGGTAATTATGCTGTTTATTGATTGGTGGGGCTGTATTATGCTTTTAAATTTGATTGCTTGTACTTGTTATCTTGTGAACAGTTAAGTGAAGCGGTGCCAATCATGGAATTTGTTATTGTTGATATGGATTTTATCATATTTTTGTAATGTTTCAAGCGCATTCTTCTTTTATTTATATATGAAGGGAAATTATTAAAATATGGTTCGGTTTGAAACTGTGTAGGATAGGATAGATTACTAGTTTGATTTTATTGGAAAGAGATCAGGGTTGGATTTGAAATAATTTCACGTTGGTTTGTGTAGGTAGAGAATGGGATTATATTGCTCAATTCTGATCGGGAGTGGTGGTGATGAAGTGACGTTTTGTTTTGTTGGTTTTTATGGGCAGTGAGTATTCTATGCAGCTTAATGCTTCTCGGATCAAAGTGCTTCAAGCTCAAGATGATGTAGTTAATTCCATGAAAGATGTAGCAGGAAAGGATCTTCTGAATGTCAGCCAACATCACCATCAGTACAAGCATCTTCTCAAAGATCTTATTGTTCAGGTCATTATTGAATAATCGGCATGCCCATTTGCTTTTCAGTCTTTCAAATTGAAGAAAATTGTGGAATTTCTTAGCCACGTATAGTATATGACGCTTTGGTTGATGGGGCTTTTTCACTTGTGTTCCTCTGTATCTGTATAAACTCTTGATACATGCACATGATGCCTACATTTCAGTTGTTAGATACATGCACTTGATGTTCCCTACTGAGCATTTTTGTGTTTTTTGGTTTTTTTGATAATATGAAGTGAATTTTACTAACACTCTGATGATGGCTTGATCTTTGAGGGAATCATGTGATCAAACTTTTTAACGTGCAGATAGAGGATTATTGGTTGTTTGTAAATTAGATGAAGAAATGTAAAGTTGTATTATCAGGGAATGCTCAGAAATGACCATTATGATTTCTTATTTAACAGGAATGTGGTGTTACATACATGAATAAAGTATTGAGCTCATAATCTGGATTTTCTTTTTTCAGAGTTTACTCAGATTGAAGGAGCCGTCTGTCTTGCTACGTTGTCGGAAAGATGACTATCATTTGGTGGAGTCTGTCCTGCATTCAGCGAAGGAAGAATATGCTGAGAAAGCAAATGTTTATCCCCCAGAAATCATTGTAGATCAAGATGTCTATCTTCCACCTGCGCCACACCATCATAATGCTCACGGTTCTTTCTGGTAAATTGTTCATGAAAATCCAAAAAACTAACCTGAGTACATTTACTTATTCATTCATCAATAGCTGTTTGTGTGGGGCTTCTGTGGGGCTTATTGAGTGTCATAGTCTGTTCTTAATTGTGGCCGCTGTAGTAAATCTATAGCTGCTGTTGATTTCCAAAATCTTCTAGTTGGATAATTAACATTGCTAATTGTATCTCATATAACTGAGGGTTTCCAAATTGCATAATATGTAAGCAATGAGTGTAAGATTTCAAATAGCTTATCTTAAAAAGTCATTCATTGCTATCTAAGATATTGAAGATAGAAAAACAAATTTGACTTTGGTATATTTTGTTGTGAAGCTCTGGAGGTGTGGTGTTGGCATCTCGAGATGGGAAGATTGTGTTTGAAAATTCCCTTGATGCACGGTTGGATGTTGTATTCCGTAAAAAACTTCCTGAGGTATGTTCAATAAATTTTAGTTATTGATGTTGCTATTTTTATTCTTGACATCTCCTTACACTCTAATTCCTTAATAGTATACTCATATCAATAGAATGAATGAGAGAGAATTGAGCCTGTTCTTAGAAACGGAACAATCATGAATAATTGTGAAGTACCCAATTATTATTTTGAAAATATGGTTGTGAAGTAGCCTCCATAAAGCGGAACAACATTATAGATTTTTTGGGACTGCTTATTTTAGAAGGAAACATGGTTTAATTTAAAATTTTAGTTTCCTTGTGTTTTCTACTTTCATTAGGAATTCTTATTTTATCACACCCTCCGCAGGCATCAACTTTTAAGGTATTATTATTGAATAAAAAAGCATGATTTTTCTCCAAAATTGACTGTGTTTGTCTGTTGGGTGATCTTGTTGGTGGTTCTACTACATCTTCTAAATCACTACTACACTCACTAATCATTAAGAGTAAGAATAATCATGTTAGTTCCTAGATCTGTTCTAACTCATTCTAATTGAGCATTTCTTCTTGTTATTGTTTTAGCACGATGAAATCTATAGCTACACTTCAAATAGCTGCTTTAGTCACTTCCTGCCCAACTTGTATAAATTTGAATTTTCGCTGAAACACGTGGGATAATGGAAAGAGGATGGGGGCTTTTCTCTCTTGTTCTTTTCTGGCCATCTATCGATAGTCCTGCAAAGAGGATAAGGACAGTTTGATCGAGTGGTTCTTTCTTTTGGATCTGAAATACTAGGAGGTTATCTTTTACTGAAGAAAGAATGCAGAAATGTTGTTTTAGATGAAACTTGCAGCATGGACATATGCTATTTGACTGTAAACTTCCTTTTCTAATCCTCTAGTATGAGTTCTGTGTAGTGGAAGTCCCTTTAAAGACGTAATTATTTAATATAATTTATGAGTTGAAGTGGTTCACTAGTCTGACTAACTTATAATTTTCCTATTTTTCTCAACTTTCTTTATCAGTTCTATGCGGGTATCTCTTTTAAGAATTAGATATTCTTTAACAAAACCTCCCTCATTATTGTTTCTATACATTCTATTGCAAACAAAGTTATATTAGTATTTTTACCATTATATGACCTTTTCTTGACTGCAAATTGCTGAAAATGTTAGTGCTACATTGGAAATACCAAATCGTATGGCCTGCATCATTGTAATTTGGCATCTCAGGAAAGCTTTGCTAAGTATTGTTGAACTTGTTACCCTAATGCTATCTCTTATTGCAGATCCGCAAGGTGCTAGTTGGTCAGGTTGTCTAATGGAATGACGCGGCTCATGCATGATGGATGGTTTGTATTTTTGTTTGGTGCCTGGATAATTTATATCCTATATTTGAAGACCAAGAGATAATCATCAATTATTTGGTTGTTTATTTTTAAATTTCCTGTTTGCGAAATACCTTCATTTCTGAAATAAGTAAAGCTGGTACGTGGTTTAGTGCTTGTATCATCCTAGACACCTCAAGGCACTCGTTTTCAAGCATGAATAAAATATCAAGTGTTTTGGTACAATAAATAAAATCTCAAGTGTTTTGATCAAGTCTGTGGAAATGAAATAAATAATTCTCTTTTTTAATTTATTTTTATATAAAAAGATGAAATAAAATTGAAATAAATAAATGCATTATGATTCATTCACTGTATCAAGTGAATGATGTCATGTTATATGCTCATTTGTTTTTGAAGATATAAGTAATCTGTTCGGCACACATTCAAAAGCAAAGGAGACCCTTTTGCCCGTAGGTTTTTTTGAAGTCCAAAACCCTAAAGACTAGATTAAAAAAAAAGTAAATTTGTTTGGCCCGACCAAGGATAACATTTCAATTACTTTCAGCGACAGTTGAACAGACTCCGTTTTCCACATCTTCAAGTATTTATTTGACTTAAAATTTTCAAATCTGAAGAGCATGTAACAAAGTATACTATAGTGAGTGTTTCTTTATAATATTCCCAAAACAAACGTACGTAGAGATATAGGTTCATCAACCTCTTTATTGCACAAGAGCTATATATGTTATAGCATTATTGGAGATATGTGGGAGGCCGCTCCTTAATTTTGCGTTTGTTTCTAATTGTTGTCCCACCAGAATTGCTTCTGAAGAAAGTTGACAACACTCTTGTCCACTTGGAAGGCCTTGGTGAGAACATCAGGATTGATTGGCGGTTCTGATCCAAAGACTGCGTTTCCAATGGTAATTACACCAGGATTTTGACTGCTTAAACCGGCAAACGCAACTGCGTTGGCTTTTCCCACATTGAACTGGAAGTGAATGAGTCCGACTGGGAAGACAAAAACATCTCCAGGGTTTAAGACTTTCGTGATCAGGCGATTCTCCGGGTTGGATGTGACAAAACCAACATAAAGAGTTCCCTCCATGACGAACAGGACTTCCGTCGCACGAGGGTGGGTGTGGGGTGGGTTCAGGCCACCGTATGGGGCATAATCAATGCGAACCAAAGATATGCCAAGAGTGTTGAGTCCTGGAATTTGAACAACGTTGACCGGAGTGACTGTTGAACCAACTGGATTGGAGGTGTTTCGTGGAATGTTGAGTCCAGGGAAAAAGAAATCCTTTTCACTGACAAGCTTTGGGTCCTTGCAGAATTTCCCGTTCACAAACACTGCATGAGGAAGACATTTCATAACATGTTAAGAAATCATCGACAGAGAACTAAGATACCAGAAAACGTAGGGATATTAAAAAATATATAAAGGATGCACATGATATTTTCTGAAGGAATATTGCTATAATTCTGCAGTCTGTTTTCCTCATACTGCTAACAAAACACTGCAAAAGTACATACCACCATCGGTTTCATTAATGGCTACGCAGAAGTCCTGAAGAGGACTGGGGTCAGAGGCAAAGGTGAGTGAAGAGGCCAGAGCCAAGAGGACAAAAACTAGTACGAACTTGAGTCCTTCCATTAGATCCTGCACTGATTTTGTCTCTGGTGTGGGGTGAGATATCTTGCATGGATGCACGGCTATTTATAGTCTGAATTCATTGAAATAGTCTAGAGTTATGTTTACTCTATTCGAAGCCGACGACGACTTTGCCCAAGTCTCCAATGTTTGCTTTATAATTCATATCTGCAACGAAAGCCAGTGACAAAACAATTTGTTGGGAAATCAATTTGTTGGGTAGCAGTGATGAGGAGAGAATTGTTCTACAAGATTCAAAACATTTGACAATATCCATCGTATGCCAACATCTTCTTCAACATAATACTAGTAAGTTAACCAGGGAAGGGCTGAATGCCTCGTCACACAGCTGCATTAAAAATTATGAGAGTTGGTAAAGATTGTTAGGTGATAATGTAAAAATATTATTTTAAATGTTGGTTAGTTAATTCAAAGAAAGCTTCTAGATGTTATGATTCTGTCTGTCATAACCCAATTTTGGGTTATTCCTATTATCTACCCAAAAATAGCAAAAATAAAAATAAAAGGGGCTGGTGTCGGTAGAAAAATCAAGGTGAAAATTTTTGACGTTTTCGAGAACTCGATCGTACCTCTTTTGTACCCAGAAATGAAGGAAAATACAGATTCAAGGCTAAAGTAATTTATTATTGGATAAATCTGCGTAAAATTTAAGTCGAAAGATATAATTATATTTTTATGGGCCAATTTGATTTAATCGTTGACCAATTTAAAAGTGTAATTATGTTTGAGAATTAATTTAGGGTCCAATTGAAGGGTTTAATCAAGTGCAATGACTTAATTATACTTTAAATTGGTCAAATTAATTTTATTAAGGGCTTAATCGATGAAAAATGATGTTCTTGAGCTTAATTCGGGTTCAATTGAGGAGATTGGAATTTTCGGAGACCAAATTGAATTTTTTCAAGCCAATTATGCAAAATCAGGGGTCAAATTGAACGAATTGAGAGTAATGGTTAATTGAGGGTTGAATTGCACATATTGGAAACCAAGGACTAAAATAAAAAGGGTGTGCAAAGCTAAGGTTGCTCTCAAAATTCTGACGGGGATACAATTGTACAAAATAAAAGTTCAAAATCAATTGGGGGTGCAATTAGAGCAATTATAAATCAAAGGACCAAATTGTATTTTCACCTTTCCAAATCATTTGAAAACCTGCAGGCATGCCTGCACTTTTCAGTCACCTGAACAGTGTCAGGCACGCCATGCAGTTTCAAGCGGCAACCCATCGCTACAAGCAATGGGCAGCCGAAGGGTTGCCTCCTTTTGCCTATACATTGCATGCATGCATGCACTGGAAGAAAAGGGGGGGGGGGGGGGGTTGAGAGGGACAATAGACGAGAAAACAGAGAAAAAAAATTGTTAGACAGAATAGGATATTGATAGAGACCAACAAAAAAGAAAGGAGGGATTTTCTTACGGTTGCAGGGGATTGAGAGACAGAGAACAGGGAGAGCATTGGAGCAGAGAGGAGAGATTTTTACAGAATAGGGGGACAAAACAAGGGAGAAAATTCATGAACAAAGAAGAAAAATTGAAGTAAAAGTCAGATAAAATTTTACAGAGCCCTCTGCAGAACCCCTCTTCTCCAGCGTCAGTTCTCCCTCTCCCCTTCGTCTCTCTCGATCAACCAACCCTCTCTCTCTCCAAAACCAGTCACCTTAAGCTCTCTCTCTCTCCTCCAACACTTGACAGCAGGCCACCCAGATCCGCCCTCCCTCACTGCCAGCAGCTCCCCCTCCATGATAGCAGCCCAGTCATGACCTCCGAGAACGCAGCAGCAGCAGCAGCAATTGCACCGACCAGCTTTCGACACCCTCTCCGGCCACCACAGGCCACCATTTCTGATGCCACCACGACCGGAAGAACCACCACGACCGGCTCTACCCAACGGTATTAACAGTTTAAAGAAAAAATGTGTTTTAGCATGGATTTCGTATACACAAAAATTGTTTTCTCGCATTTTTGGATTTTACAACATGTTTGTAAAATCTAAAGGGTATTGACCAATATTCCAAAAATATCAAAATCTTATTTTTGGGGATTCGCATTATTCACTATAAATATTTGGGTAAAGAAATCCTAAAGGGTTTAATATCCAAAATATTGACTGGGATAATTCGTTATTATTCACTGTTGATATTTGGGGAAAGAAATTCTAAAGGGTTTAATATCCAAAATATTATTATTCACGGTTAATATTTGGGAAAAGAAATCCTAAAGGGGTTAATATCCAAAATATTGGCGGGGATAATTCGTTATTATTCACTGTTGATATTTGGATAAAAAAATCCTAAAGGGGTTAATATCCAAAATATTGACGAGGATAATTCGTTATTATTCACTATTGATATTTGGGGAAAGAAATCCTAAAGGGGTTAATATCCAAAATATTGGCGGGGATAATTCGTTATTATTCACTGTTGATATTTGGGTAAAGAAATCCTGAAGGGGTTAATATCCAAAATATTAGCGAGGATAATTAGTTGCTATTCACCGTAAATACTTGGATAAAGAAGCCTTAAAGTGGTAAATATCCAAAATATTTTTACAGGAATAATACGCCATCATCATTATACCAACATATTTTATGAAAGATCAACTCCATAGCAAATCATAAGGCAAACCAAAACACCAAGCAGCTTACCTTAGGTAGGGCGTACTGAGGGTGCTAAAACCTTCCCTTTACGCAACCAGTCCCTTGCCTTAGAATCTCTGAAAGACCAGTTTAGGTTTCCTAGTAACCATAATACTAGGTGGCGACTATCTTTTTTCACAGTTGAAACAAGTATTTGATTGTATTGTATTTGAGCACAATACCTAATACGACTGCTCCTCTTGTATTTATATAAGTAGGGTATATGTACATGTGTTATAGTGTACCCTATTACACAAGATAAGTCTATACAAATATTTCCTATATAAGAATACATTCCCTAATATTCCCCCTCAAGCTGAGGGTGGGTTATTCACATGAAGCTTGGAACGTAAGGAAATAAAAATAGAGGAAGCAAGTGGTTTTGTAAGAATATCTGCTAATTGATCTTTGGAAGGAATGAAGCGAATCTAAATTTCCTTCTTAGTCACACGATCACGAACAAAGTGATAGTCAACCTCAACATGTTTTGTACGGGCATGAAAGATCGGATTAGCAGAAAGATAAGTGGCACCCAAGTTATCACACCAGATAGTCGTAGCAGAACTAGGAGAGATGCATAAATCTGACAAGAGATAGCGAAGCCAAAGGACCTCAGCAGTACCATCGGCTAAGGCTTTATATTCTGCTTCGGTGGAGGAGCGAGCAACCGTGCGTTGCTTGCCAGATTTCCATGAAATGGGTGTAGATCCAAGGAATACCATATAGCCACCCGTAGATTTTCGGTCTTCAATACTGCCGGCCCAATCGGCATCAGTAAAGCCATGAAGAGACAAATTGGTGTCTCGAGTAAGATGAAGACCAAAGGAGGAGGTACCTTTGAGATATCTCAGAATACGCTTTTCTGCGGCCCAGTGTCCTTCTGTAGGAGCATGCATAAACTGACATACTTTGTTCACAGCATAACAAATATCAGGTCTAGTAAATGTGAGATACTGAAGAGCACCAACTACCTGGCGGAAGCGAGTAGCGTCTGAGAACAATTCGGTAGACTGCAGATCATGTTTGGAAACAGAAGCGGGTGTATCAACAGGTTTACATGATGTCATACCTGCACGATTCAGAATATCCAGAACATACTTGTGTTGACTAAGCACAAGACCCATGCTAGTGGGAGCAACTTCAATCCCCAAAAAATAGCGAGCATGCCCCAAATCACGAAGTTTGAACTCCGAGCTCAGCAGAGTAATAAGACGATGAATAAGTGCAGAATTATTACCAGTAATCAAAATGTCATCAACATAGACCAGTAAGTAGCATATATCATGAGAACCACTCAGAATAAATAGGGAAGTATCAACCTTTGAAGCCCAGAAGCCAATAGTTAGAAGAAAATCACTTAGACGCATGTACCAAGCCCGTGGTGCTTGTTTCAAACCGTATAGAGATTTATGAAGACGGCAAACATGTGTAGATAAAGTGGTGTCAATAAAACCGGGGGGTTGTTGCATGTACACAACCTCATGAAGAGAGCCATTAAGAAAGGCATTATGGACATCAAGTTGCCGAATCTGCCACCCTTTTGATACTGCAATTGTGAGAACTAACCGAACAGTAGTTGGTTTAACAACAGGACTGAAAGTTTCAGAATAATCTATACCTTCCTGTTGGGTGAACCCCCGCGCAACTAAACGGGCTTTGTAGCGATCAACTTCCCCATTTGCTCGGCGTTTTATTTTATAGACCCATCGGCAACCAACAACATTCATAGAAGGATTAAACGGTACCAAGGACCAAGTGGTATTAGCATGTAAGGCAGAAATTTCATCCTTCATTGCAGAATGCCAACACTCAAAGCGGTCAGCCTCCTTAAAACTCATAGGCTCAAAATCAGAGGGAGACAGTACCCGGGAAGGAGAGACCGACAGAGAGGAGACGGTCAAGGAGCTGAGATTAGCAGTCTTCGGCTGCCTAGGCCGCAGCACCATAGAATGTTGCCGAGGCAGTGGTGGAGCAGACGGCATAGTAGTGGAGGGCAGTTGTGGAAGAGAATAAGTGGAAAGATCCACACATAGATCCAAACCGGGTAGAGACTGATCCGAGTGTCCAGATGATGGAGATAATGTGGATGCCAAAGCTGGAGAGTCCGCAGCTGAAGAGGAAGGAGATGCAGGTTGAACTTGAGTCGCTGATCCTGTACCTGCATAATGATCAATAAACATAGATGGAGATGGTGAAGGAACGGACTGGTTAGTGGGATGAACGGGTGGAGTTGGGACGGAATTTAAGGGAGATAGGGTGAGGGAAGGGAGGTTGGAGACAGCCACGGGTGTATAGGTGGAGTTGGTTGACCTTATGGTTGACTCAATAAAAGGAAAAACATGTTCATGAAAACGGACATGACGGGAAATATATATGCGGTCAGACGACAAATCAAGACAACGATAACCTAGATGAGACGAACT
The DNA here is from genome assembly GCA_009078335.1 of Salix brachista. Classification (NCBI taxonomy): domain Eukaryota; kingdom Viridiplantae; phylum Streptophyta; class Magnoliopsida; order Malpighiales; family Salicaceae; genus Salix; species Salix brachista. Next base: position 7,417,594 of record CM018590.1, read on the forward strand.
ATACCCAAGGAACACACAAGGAGTGGAGCGATAATCAAGCTTATGAGCATTGTAAGGACGAAGAAACGGAAAGCAAAGACACCCAAAAATACGTAAGAAAGCATAATCAGGTACTTGACGAAGCAAACATTCAAAAGGAGACTTGTTTTGTAAAATCGCGGTGGGCATACGATTTATGAGATAGACCGATGTTTCAAACGCATAATTCCAGTATTTTAGAGGAGCCTTACATTGGCCTAACATGGTGAGACCAGTTTCAACAATATGACGATGGCGACGTTCAACGGTACCATTTTGTTCATGAGTATGTGGACATATGAGTTGATGATGAATACCAATTGTTTTGAAGAAAGAATTTAATTTACGGTATTCACCACCCAAATCAGTTTGCACATTTTTAATTTTGCAAGAGAATTGACGTTCAACAAGTACTTCAAATTGTTGAAAAACATTGAACACATCGGATTTAAGTGCAATGGGATAGTACCACATAAATTTTGTGTGAGCATCCACAAAAATGACAAAATACCGAAAACCATCAGAAGAAAACATCGGAGCAGAACCCCACACATCACTAAAAATAAGTTCAAGAGGAGTTGATGTTTTATGACCCGTGGGTCCTAATGACAAATGCGAGGATTTTCCTAGCGGACAAGCTTGACATTGAAAATTGGAAATGCGAGAAGTACAAACAACTTTTTTATTTGACGCTAAGAGGCTCAAAATACGGGAACTGGGATGACCGAGGCGACGATGCCAAATATCGGCAGAAGTGACCATGCTAGTGGATAAACAAGCTTGTGGCAGGAATGTGGCGGACGACTCGGAAAGAACGTAGAGACCATCTTTACTCTGACCAGAAAGAAGGACTTCCTTGGTGATGAGATCCTTAACATAAAACAAAGAGGAGTGAAACTCAAAGAAGACATAATTCTCACGACAAAATTGTTGAACGGATAAAAATTTCTTTTTAATATTAGGCACATGTAGTATGTTTGACAAAGTGAAAACTCTTTTTGGGGTATGCAAAAGATTATGTGCAATATTAGAGATAACAAGTCCTTTACCATCACCAACATGTAATTGATCATTACCAAGATAGGGGTTTACGGAAGTCATACCATTAATATCCGGAGTAACATGGTGATTCGCACCTGTGTCGGGGAACCAATCAGTAGAGTCTTTCATGGTTGGATCCTCGGCTGAACCATTGCGGAAAGAGAGATTGGCCGAGGCTTGAGTTCCATGGTGAGCAAGCTGAGAGCAATTTTGGGCAGAATGGCCATATGTGTAACAAAGTTGGCACTTTACCTGTTGACGGGGCCATTGATTCTGTGATGTCCCACGGTTGGAATTGCTTTGCCACTGTCCATTGTAGTGTCGGGGCTGCTGCCATTGTCCACTTCTAAAGGATTGTCCATTGGACTGATTGTAGTTCCCGCGAGAGTTATTTTTCCAGCCATTGCGTCGTCCCCTAAATGCATTACTTTGTGAACCCGAATAGCCACGTTGGGCAGCAAAGGCTGATGGAAGTTGCGCTGGTGTGGGGAGAAGAGGGGCAGCAGTCACAGCATTGCGATGTATAAATTCATGTGTAGATAGGTGACTGTGCAATTCTGAATAAGACAATGGTTCGGCCTTGGTTGATAAAGTGGTAACCAAGTCACGGAAATCACTTCTCAAGCCACGAAAAACATATAGATTAAAATCAGTGAGGGAAATTGGTCTGCCAGCTGCAGCCAATTCATCAAATAATCCCTTTGCTCGCTGCAGATATAATGTGACAGTGTCATCACCTTAGCGCAAGTCTTGAAGAGAGCCATGTAATTGCATAATTCTGGAATTGGATGGGGAAGCAAGAGCACGTTCAAGTGTGCTCCACACACTAGCAGAAGTGGGACAATCCACCACAAGATGAAGAACTTCAACCGAGAGAGAAGACAACAACGCACTTAGAATTAACTAATCTTGCTATTTCCAGACCGACAGCAAAGAGCAAGAGCTGTCCGTGGCATAAGGAGAGGGGCATTGTGTGGAGCCATCAACGAAAGAAAACACTCCTTGACCGATTAGATACGGTTTCATCTGCATACGCCAAAACAAATAGTTGTTGTTTGTGAGTTTAAGATTGATAACCTGCTGTGTATTTGAGAGAGGAACAAGAGCAGCAGATGTTGCGGCAGACTTTGGAGAAGAGGGACTGGTATTGATTCCAGTGTTAGTGTTGTCCGATTGAGCCATAATAAAGCAGCAAAATATTGCTCACGTGTGCAGTAGAGAGGGACGAAACAGAGACGAAGCAGAGCACAAAAAAAGAAGAAGACAGCCGGCGCAAGAAATTGTAGGGCAAGAAGAAAAGAGCAGACGGCACAAGAGGAGAGGAACTGATTAGGCTCTGATACCAAGTTGAAACAAGTATTTGATTGTATTGTATTTGAGCACAATACCTAATACGGCTGCTCCTCTTGTATTTATATAAGTAGGGTATATGTACATGTGTTATGGTGTACCCTATTACACAAGATAAGTCTATACAAATATTTCCTATATAAAAATAAACTCTCTCTCTCTCTCTCTCTCACATTGCCTCCACACAAAGTTAATAAAAAGAAAAAGGAAAAAAAGAGAAGGGTAGAGACTCACATGCTTTCCTGAGGGTTTCCTCTCTCTTCTCTCATATTGCCCACTCGAATTCTCTGTTTCCTTTCCTCAATTTTGTATCTCTTCTATAACTTGTTGAAGCTTCATTGACCCTTTATTGAATGCGGTTACCTTATGAAAAGGTAACTGATTTAACAAAAATAGAGATAAAACCCCGACCTGAATTCCCCGGCTCGCGGGGAGGGTCGCCGCGACGCCGTGCTCTCGCGGTGGGTGCGACACTGTCAATCCCTTTTGCCTGATGTAATTATTCAAACAAATCTCAGTGAAATTTATACAGCAAATTGACAAAAAAAACATGATGATTGATCAGCTAATAGTTTGTGATGAATCTTAGCTTTAGCTGCAAAATGGGTTTGGAAGTCTTTTCAAGTAAGAGAATTTTCAAGAACTAAGGCCAAGCAATTAAATCTATGATGCTAAATGACTGTTAGAGAATGATATAAATCATATTCTGGGACCTCACTTAACAGCTTAAACTTTTAGGTGAGATGGTTCCTTAACATGGTATCAGAATCTTGTTGACCCAGCGGTCACGAGTTCGAATCTCACCACTCTCATTCTATTTGATAAAAATCAAGCACATGGTAGTGTGGGTCTGTGCAAGTTTCAAGCTCAAAGTGCTTTCACTTGAGGGGTTGTGTTAGAGAATGATATAAATCATATTTTGGGACCTCACTTAACAACTTAAACTTTTAGATAAGATGATTCCTTAACAATGACTTCATGAGATAGCTTTGCTCGTTGAATAATCAGCCACATGATTTGCTAAATCGAGTGGAAGAGTTGTCGCTAAATCGATAAGAGTTACTTTAAGAATAAGTAACTGGCTGATCTCCCAGTGTCGTTCCCGCACAGAGACGTGGGAACGTAAAAAGGAAAGAGAGGGATGAGGTTCCACTCGGTTTTTGTATTTTACGCCTTCGGAGGGAGGCCTATAACGAGAGTTCCAACCTGAGCTCTCTTCGGGAAGGGGACAAGAGTGATAATATTGTTACAACCTCTTTGATATATTTTATTTGAAGTCTATCATTTATATAAACAATTTTCTTCCTCATGTTTGATACGCGATGTCAAGCTTCCAGGATGATTTTGTCTACTAATAGTTTGGAGGTTTATTTGGGTATGTTAAAAGTGTTGTTACTCATTTTAGACCCCATGTGCTAGAAATAGGGAACACTTCTTTGGAACCAAATGTCTAAGTTTAGCTCAAGATAACTGGACGATGAACAAAAGTAAAGAATAAAAATGTTTTTTTGAACATTGTCTTTGTTGCTTTATGCTTTTCTTATCCTCCTCCTTCGTTGCCGAAATCGTCAGGAGTTTTAGATCAATTACGAATTTCATAAATTTAAAGTCAATCTTTCTTTATCTAGTCTTTAAGGTTGGATGAATCATTTACAATTCGCACTGATTTTGCTGTTGTCGCAATTCATTTCTAGTACCAAATTGTTCTTCCAACTTAACATATGAATTTGATTTGGTTTCGTGCAATATCTGACCATCCCATCTCTATTTTGTGATCCATGACATTTTCAAGAATTGATCTGAACTTTTATTGGATCCTAGAACCCACTTTCTTATGTTAAATTCTCAGTCAAATAGGGATGATCGGTATTGTCAGTTTCCAAATCAGATCGGGATATTTTTTTGACCAAGCAAATTGCGAGCAGATTCTATTCTTCAAAATGATTTTTTCTCGCTTACAATCCTTCATGAAAGTTGTATTCCTGTACGTATACATGACTTTGGTTTTTTAAATCTCTTGATTTTGATATCGGAAGCTCGAGATATTCCTATTTGAATGTCCAGTCGTGCTTTGTTTTTGACCAAGTAAATTGTGGGCAGATTCTGTTCTTCAAAACGATTTTCTCTCTCTTGGGATCCTTCATGAAAGTTGTATCCCTATACATGTATATGACTTTGGATTTTTTAATAGCTTGATTTCAATATCAGAAGCTCTAGATATTCTCATTTGAATGTCTAGTACTTCTTGGTTTTTGACCAAGCAAATTGCAGGCAAATTATGTTCTTCAAAATGATTTTTTTTTGCTTTGGATCCTTCATGAAAGTTGTATCCCTGTAGGTATATATGAATTTATATTTTTCAATCACTTGATTTCAATATCAGAAGCTCAAGATATTCCCGTTTAAGTGTGTAGTGTAAAAGAAAAAAATTATGCCGCGAGAATGATTCTAACCCCAGATTTGCAGGTTTTATTCAAGAGACCCAATTTAATGTTCCATAGATTTATCGGGATAGCAAGAGATCAATTTTAAATTTGAAAAAAGTTAATTAGTCTCGTTGAAAAATAGGGTGGCTGGTTAAGGAAACGTCACAATAATTTATGTTGCTTGATTGACGTGCAGGGTTATATTTTGTTTCTTTTCACAAAACCAACGATGCTTTTTTTTATTATTATTATTTACCATAGGCTTAAGTTTGGATAAATCCCTTAGAATTTTAATAAAAAAATAATAATTTTGTCGTTGTCGCAATCGTTTCTTCAAAACAATTTTTGACCAAACAGATTGCGTGTAGATTCAGTCCATCAAAATGATTTTTTCTCATTTTAGGTCCTTGATGAAAATAGTAGTCCTGTATGTGTAGATGAATTTAGGGTTTTGAATTGCCTAATTTGGATATCATAATCTCAAGATATTCTTATTTGAATGTCTAGTATAAAAACAGAAAATCCTTTTCTTCGAAAGAGTTTTTGACCAAGCAGATTGCAGGTAGATTCTGTCTATCAAAACGATTTTTTCTCACTTCAGGTCCTTCATAAAAGTTGTAGTCTTGCATGTGTAGATCAGTGAAATTAATACAGCAAATTGACCAAAAAAAAATGATGATTGATCAGCTAATAGTTTGTAATGAATCTTAACTTTTTATAAACTTAAGATTGTTTTGCCGATGGGATGGTAATATCCAATATAGACTAAGACATGTTCCTTATATACATGTGGTTATATTCCCCAGTCTCGAATCTTTGAACTACTCCATTTACTTTTTCATTTGACCGAACTTGAATAATTTTCACCCATATTATTAAGTTCATATAGAATACTATTCCCAACAAACAATCTTTATCACTATGGATGTATTCTAATTAAGTTGCGCAGACAACGAAGTTAGAAATTTCTCTTCTTACAGTTTACAAGTAGTAACATTAAGCATTCATCTACGTACACTCCCTTTATCTTAAATGATCTCCTCTTTTCTGGGCTGAATTTGATTTAACCTCAATTTATAGTCTGAATTCATTGAAATAATAACAAGTCATGTTATCAGCGGAATCATTGACAAAATATTTCTTGATTCCAATTTCATTCATTGTCTGTCAATTATGTATTCTCATGGCAAAGGGAAGATTTATCGATCATGGAAAAATCGATGGTCCATGATATCACTATTACGTCTTGTTTTCCTTTTACCTGGCTTTTATTGGCACTTGGCACCATGATCTGACATGAACTGCTCTTAGCCCTATTATCCAACAAGAACTTAGTTCGGCACACATTCAAAAGCAAAGGAGACCCTATTGCCCGTAGGTTTTTTTGAAGTACAAAACGCTAAAGACTGATTAAAAAAAAGGAAATTTGTTTGGCCCGACCAAGGATAACATTTCAATTACTTTCAGCGACAGTTGAACAGACTCCGTTTTCCACATCTTCCAAGTATCTATTTGACTTAAAAAATTTAAATCTGAAGAGCTTTTAAAAAGTATACAATAAAAAAACCTATAGTGTTTCTTTATAATATTCCGAAAACAAACGTACATAAAGAAATAAGTTCATCAACCTCTTTATTGCACAAGAGCTATATTATTGGAGAGTAGCAAACAGATATGTGGGAGGCCGCTCCTTAATTTTGCGTTCGTTTCTAATTGTTGTCCCACCAGAATTGCTTCTGAAGAAAGTTGACAACTCTCTTGTCCACTTGGAAGGCCTTGGTGAGAACATCAGGATTGATTGGCGGTTCTGATCCAAAGACTGCGTTTCCAATGGTAATTACACCAGGATTTTGACTGCTTAAACCGGCAAACGCAACCGCGTTGGCTTTTCCCACATTGAACTGGAAGTGAATGAGTCCGACTGGGAAGACAAAAACATCTCCAGGGTTTAAGACTTTCGTGATCAGGCGATTCTCCGGGTTGGATGTGACAAAACCAACATAAAGAGTTCCCTCCATGACGAACAGGACTTCCGTCGCACGAGGGTGGGTGTGGGGTGGGTTCAGGCCACCGTATGGTGCATAATCAATGCGAACCAGAGATATGCCAAGAGTGTTGAGTCCTGGAATTTGAACAACGTTGACCGGAGTGACTGTTGAACCAACTGGATTGGAGGTGTTTCGTGGAATGTTGAGTCCAGGGAAAAAGAAATCCTTTTCACTGACAAGCTTTGGGTCCTTGCAGAATTTCCCATTCACAAACACTGCATGAGAAAGACATTTCATAGCATGTTAAGAAATCATCGACAGAGAACTAAGATACCAGCTGAAAACGAAGGGATATTAAAAAGTATATAAAGGATGCACATGATATTTTCTGAAGGAATATTGCTAACAAAACACTGCAAAAGTACATACCACCATCGGTTTCATTAATGGCTACGCAGAAGTCCTGAAGAGGACTGGGGTCAGAGGCAAAGGTGAGTGAAGAGGCCAGAGCCAAGAGGACAAAAACTAGTACGTACTTGATTCCTTCCATTAGATCCTGCACTGATTTTGTCTCTGGTGTGGGGTGAGATATCTTGCATGGATGCAAGGCTATTTATAGTCTGAATTCATTGAAATAGTCTAGAGTTATGTTTACTCTATTCGAAGCCGACGACGACTTTGCCCAAGTCTCCAATGTTTGCTTATCTGCAACGGAAGCCAGTGACGAACAATTTGTTGGCTAGCAGTGGTGCGAAGAGAATATGAAAATATAAGATTCAAAACATTTGACAATATCCATCCTATGCCAATATCTTCTTCAACATAATACTTGTAAGTTAACCAGGGAAGGGCTGAATGCCTCGTCTCACAGCTGCATTTAAAAATTTGAGAGTTGGTAGAGATTGTTAGGTAATAATGAGAAAATATTATTTCAAATGCTGTTTAGTTAATTCAAAGAAAGTTTCTCGATCTTATGATTCTGTTAATCCCTTTTGCCTGATGTAATTAATTAAACAAATATCAGTGAAATTAATACAGCAAATTGACAAAAAAAAAAAAAAAACATGATAATTGATCAGCTAATAGTTTCTAATGAATCTTAACTGTTTATAAACTTAAGATTGTTTTGCCGATGAAAAGAATTCTTATACCATTGGGATGGTAATATCCAATATAGACTAAGACATGTTCCTTATAAAAATGTGGTTATATTCCCCAGTCTCGAAGCCTTGAACTACTCCATTTACTTTTTCATTTGACCGAACTTAAGTAATTCTCACCAATATTATTAAGTTCATATAGAATAATATTCCCAACAAACAATCTTTATCACTATGGATGAATTCTAATTAAGTTGCGCAGAGTTGAGAATAATTAGGAGACTTAACCTAATAGTTAGCCAACCCTTCCTATATATATGAGTAGGGCAATATACAATAGTAATGGTGGAGATTACCACATAAGAATATGACTACAATATTTTCTATATAGTTACATTCTATAATACGCAAACAACGAAGTTAGAAATTTCTCTTCTTACAGTTTACAAGTAGTAACATTAAGCATTGATCTACGTTTTCTTAAATGACCTCCTCTCTTTTGGGCTGACTTTGATTTACCTTGAATTTATTTCTTGCTCATACAATTTACAGAAGGAAGTATAGAAAGTTAAACTTTGAGGGCTTTGACGGCCAAGCAACTAAATTTATGATGCTAAATGACTCCACGAGATAGCTTTGCTCGTTGAATAATCAGCCACCTGATTTGCTTATCTCAAAACGTGCACAAACTTCATATCAGAAAAACAAGCACTAAGATTGAGCCGCAGTTAGCATTAATTTCAAGAGAACGCGGTCGGAACTAGCTCCACTCTCTGACTGTTTTTCTTTTTTGGTAAATGAAAGTCAACCTGAGTGAGTTGATGGTGCCGAGTGGAATAGTTGTAGCTAAATGGATAAGAGTTACTTTAAGAATAAATAACAGGCTGATCTTCCCCGTGTCGTTCCAGCACAGAGACGTGGGAATGTAAAAAGGAAAGAGATGTGTTGCTACCCAAATTTTGACCTACTTATTTTTATGTTTTGGAAGAAAAAGAAAAAAAATAGAAAAAAGACAAAAATCCAAAAATATCTTGTTACAGGGGCAAAATTGAATAAATTGAGAGTTTAACAGTCAATGCAGGGTCAAATTGGAAATGAAGGACCAAATTGAAACAAGCTCGCAAGCTAAGGGTTGTGTTTGGATTTTTGCCTCTGAAAACCTCTATAAATAGAGAGGTATCAGCCACAAATTGGGGGGACCAAAAAAAATATATTCACCAGAAAAACCCTAAAACAAAAAAACCCTAAACCTAGAAAATTCTTTTCCTCTCAAGGGGCTGCAGCCGCCCCAAAGGGGGCTGGCGGCTGCAGCCCCCCTCTTCTCAGCCCCTTTCCATTTTTCACTCCCACTCTCCGGCCAACCTCCCTCACTCTCTCTTCCTCAGCCGCCAGTCCTCCTCACAGCAGCCCCATTTTCATCTCTTTCTCCAGCCATGACAGCACCCATCACAGCCACATGACCTCCCTTTCATTTTCTCTCCAAGCCACCCACGGCATCCCCTGCCCATGACAGATCTCAGTCCCGAACCGAGTCCCACAGCTACCCTTAAAAGGAGGGAAGAGGGAACAGAAACATTGATTTGGTTTGATTTTGTGTCTTTGTGTTTGTTTGCCTTCATTCTTGCAGGTCGCCGGAACCCCCCTCACCGACGAGGAAAAGAAGAAGAGGAAGACGAACGGGTCCAGAGGAGAAGAGCCCAGCTGCCTGTTGCGTTTGTTTGTATTTTGCTTTGTTTTGCAGGTCATCAAGACAACCTTGCCGGCGAGAAGAAACAGAGGAGAGCAGACGAAGAAGAAGAAGGATGGACCGAGAGGAGAGAGGAACCCAGCTGCTTGGTTTGTGTTGGTTTTCTGTGTGTTTTCTTGCGTCGCAGGTCGCTGTGGAGGCCACCATCGGCGAGAGAAGGAAGAGAAGAAGCCGATCCAGCCACCCCCCTGTTTTGCACCTCCTCCGGCGGCGGCGCGTGGAACCACGCGCCGCCAGTGACGGTGGCGCGTGGGCAGACGCGCCACCACTGCCTCCAGACACGCTGCCACTGTCCAGAACCGTTCCAGGGTTGCTTTTTTGTAATCTTCCTTTTATGTTCATGTCTTTATTGGAATTTATTGTATTTTTAATTATTACTTGTAAAATGTAATGAAAAAGGAAATGAAAAAGACAATGTGTGTGTGAGTTGTATTTTATTTTTAAAATGTGATGAAAAAGGAATGAAAAATAGATTGTGTGTGTGTGTGTGTTGTGTTTATTTATTCAATGTTATGTTGTTTTGTTAAGAAAAAAGAAATATAAAATGAAATAAAAATGTGTTTTCTTTGTAAAAATCAAAAGTGTATTGACCAATATTTCAAAAATATAAAAATCTTATTTTTGGGGAATTTATTATTCACTGTCGGTATTCGGATAAATAAATCTTAAGGGTTAGTATCCAAAATATTCGGGGGAATTGTATGCTATTATTCACTGTTCGGTGTTTGGATAAATAAATCTTATCCAAAATATTCGGCGGGAATAATATGCTATTATTCACTTTTCGGTGTTTGGATAAATAAATTCTAAGAGGTTAATATCCAAAATATTCGGCGGGAATGATAATATTCAATAAAATTCACAGGATTGTTCTAAGCGGTGATCGATTTCTTTTTAAATCGAAACATTTTTTGTGTGAATAAATATGACTTATTGAAACATTCAAAATCACCTTGAAATAGACAATGCAGCTTACCTCAGGTAAGGCGTACTAGGGGTGCTAATACCTTCCCTTTACGCAACCAGTCCCCTACCCTTGAATCTCTGAGCAGACCAGTACAAATCGGGTGTTCCTAGCGACCCTCAACAGCCAGGTGGCGACTCCTTCTCAACTCCATCGCGAGAGCCAGGATCCCTCCCGGGACGCCGCGCGGCGACGTGCCACAGAATGGCGACTCCGCTGGGGACGGTATTTTTTCTGAAAAATATTGGACTAAGCTTTGAATATTTTGATGTGATTTATTTGTTTCAATTTTATGTGTGTTTATTTTTAGCAAGTTTTTCGCATTTTTCTTTCGTGCATATGTATATATGTTCATGCATTGTTAATTTATTTGAATTATATCATTGTGGTTTGCAACTTTAAGTTACGTGGGGGACTAGCAGCTTACCTATGACTTGAGTCAAGGTTGAAGTTTGTGTAAACCCCAACTCTTCGCTGAGAGCTTAGATGGTAGTGATTGGTATACGTGCCATCCCATTATCTGCTAAGACCCCATATTGCCTTTACGAGGGTGATCACTGGGACAGCAAGAGACCCTGTTTAGAGACCAAAGTAGTAAACTCACCATTTGTTGTGCAAAGAATAGAACCAATCATTAGGGTGTATGCTCCCCTCATTCTGTTTTGCATTAAGGCAAACTCTTCTCGAGACATTTTGAATTCAAGAATTTTGGGTGACACAGTAACCATCGCTTAGGAAATTTGCATTGCACGGTTTAAGAAAAAATCCAATTTTTGTTTATCATACAATTGCTACAGTCATGTGTCACTTCCTCGAAAGACGAGTCTGTAAAAAAAAAAAAAAAAAAAATTTGCATATGCATTTTAACATGCATTCCCATAGTTTTTGTGTATCATACAATTGTTACAAGCATGTGTCACTCCTCGAAAGACGAGTTTGTCAAAAAAAAAAAAAAAAAATATATATATATATATATATATATATATGCATATTTATTTTAACATGCATTCTCATAATTTTTGTTTATCATGCAATTGTTACGATCACGTGTCCCTCCTCGAAGGTCAAGTCCGTAAAAAAAAAAAAAAAAAAAAACATGCATATGCATTTCACACATGCATTTTCACAATTTTTGTTTAGCATGCCGTCGTTACGACCACGTGTCACTCCTCGAACGGCGAGTCCGTAAAAAAAAAAAAAAACATGCATATACATTTCAACATGCATTCTCACAATTTTTGTTTAGCATGCAGTCGTTATGACCACATGTCAATCTTTAAGGGGCGAGTTTGTCAAAAAAAAAAAAAAAAAACGAAAAAACCAAAAAAAAACATGCATATACACTTCAACATGCATTCCCACAGTTTTGAAATAGGGGTCCCTCAATTTGTTATCCTCCGAAGGGTCAAGAGTCATGGGACATTTGACATTGCTGAGAAGAACCGACCCCGATACAGAGCCATCATTAATGTTTCTTCTGCAAGCCGACAACAGGAGTTCTCTGCTCTCTAGTGAAATCAGTTGAGACATATGCTCAGATATCCTCTGCAAAGTGTTAATGCATTCATCAATGCAGATTGCGGAAATTCGTGTTTCTTTTGAAGGGGTGCGGGTAGTCCATATACGAGTCCATTTCCAGAAAGCAAGTATCAGTCAAAGAAGTTGTCAGTCCATTTCAGTATCAATTGATTTCTCTCCTGGTCATGTGGAGTTATTGTGGCACTGTCAATCAAGGAGTTTTATGCCGCCACGCACAGAAGACCATGTTATTTTGCGCACAATTTTGTCTGTTAAAGCGAAGACAAATATCTTGAGTGAGAAGACATAATATGATACTGTTGAATTTGTTCCGGTGTCTGAGAAGTCAAAGTATGTGCACTGCAAGATTACATTGCTCGAAGAAGCGAGTTTGCCGCAAAAAGAGTCTCTTCGTTGTATGACGAAATTTTTTATGATTTGCGCACTTTGGTGTTTTGACAAGAGTGCTTCCAAGCTTGATTCACTTCTTATGTCTAATGAAGAGCGCGGTGAAGCGCATAAAAAATTGCCTTCTTTTTGCGACATAATCCAGATGAGAGAGATGAATAGTTGCAAGAATTTCAGTAATCAAGTGTGGAAGTTAATCAGCAAAAGGCAAGTCAAGTTTTGTGGAGGATGTTATCGTCGACAATGTCAACAATAAATCATCGCGAGCATAAGAGAGATCAATGAGCAGTGACAATACAGAAATGAGTGTTTCGAAAGTCGGAGAAAAGTGTCACATCGTCAATAAACTCTCTCATGGAATCTCATCGGCTATCACTTTGTTTTGGGGTTAAATCATCAGTTCATTGAATCATGTGTTTTCCTTGTCTGTTTGTTGTTTTGAAATCAAGTGATGTTTAACATGCTTATTTTTGACAAAATATTTTGATCAATCTCCAACATGCAAAATTGAAAGTTTATCATTTTTGACAATTAAAAGTATTTTGATTGCATAATTGACCCAACTTTTGTTAAAAGACATGATGACCGATACCAGGTGACCAAACAATTTTTTTTGAGCCCACACACCGAGTTTTTGAACCACATCATAGAACTAAGCTTTATTAGTATGCATATTGACATGTAATGGATTCGGTAGTTATGGACCCGCGAATCATGACTCTTGCACGTCCAAATCATTACATTGGACGAGGTCAAAATTTATCAGTTAAAACCGACTTTGCTTGAAATGACAAAAGGCCATCTTTGTTTATTTCCTTCACTATTCTTGAAATATGTATCCCTTGTTAATCCCAATTTGAGCCTGATATTATATTTTTTTGAAAACACCCGACATGGATCACACCCTCACACTGGGGGCAAATATAGTAGGGGCCAATAAGAGATTTGTAGTTTGAGGATACAGTGACAATATGAGAATCAACAGAAAGGGGGATGTTCAAGAATGAAAACCCAAAATGGGAGAACAATCAAGTTGAGGTAGGACATGACAAAAACCTAGAGTCAATGCTAAGGACAAGTTCAAAAAAAAAAAAAAAAAAAAAAAAAAGAAAGAGAATATTGAACTATACCATGTCCGTTGGTATCTGTGGTCAAACCTCACATGGGAAGAAATGTTATTATGATTATCAAGTCTTCAAGATAATTTATCCATCAAATGAAGATCTTGCAGAATTGTTTTGTTAGACTGTATTTGACTACAACAAGAGATGAAATAACATTAGATGACAAATGATGATTCGGGTTTTAGTATTTCCCTCTTAAGTTTGAAATGTCAATGAAAGGAATGACATGGTTGTAGAGATTCTTAGTGCATTGGTTGATTGATAAAAAAATCACGTTAAGATAATTAACGTATTTTGATGTGGTCTCTTCTACAAAGGCAATAAGAGAAAAAGAGTTAACGACTAGATGATGGTGATCCTAGGTCTTTGAAACCCTTAAACACCTTTTTGAGCCTATGAATATCCTTTCTTTTATAGCAATGAACCATAGCCTCATTACATGCTTGTAAAAGTCCTTCTTGATCAAGCAAGCAATTTTAACTGATAAGTGACGCTCTCCAAATTTGCTAGAGTTTTTCCATAAGGGTTATAATTTCATGAAAAAGTTGCAAGTTGTTATGCACATTAATAAAGTAAGTACTGAAAAATGAGACAAATTTTTCAACTGAACCTCAAGTTTTTAGAAAGCTCTAATTGTTTGAAAACCACAAATTATCACTTCATCATGTACCCTCAGAGGACATACCCCAAAATCTGAGATTAGAATTGAAACACAAAAAACCTATAAAAAAACGATTTCAATCTCATAATGGGTCAATTACTGTTTGCAAAATACAAGACATTACAAGATTTGCATGCATTGAATATCATGGATTGGATATTTGACCAAATGAATTTGATTTTCAACAAATGACATCTTTGATTTTATTACAATGATTAGACTTTGGATGCACATGATTTTTTTTAAATTGGTGATTTAATTTCAGAACAAAAAGATTTACAAACAAAGAAAACAGTGACTGGATTTTGCAGAATCCTTGATATTGACAGTTCTTGATTGGAAAGCCTAGCAGTCAGAGGGCACAGTGTGGATCTTGATAGGAATACAAACAATTTCACTTCAGCTTGGGGGCAAAGAAGCACAAGCAAACGATGATTTAGTGAAATTCACCAATGAGCACCAACAGGTCAACTCAAGGCAGAATTGCTTAGTAGAGAATGATGGTGTAACAAGCTCCAACAACGGTTGAGATTAGCATTGTATTTGAAGGGCAGCTTCAAATTTTATGAAATATCGGCTTACTCGCAGATTTGTTTGTCTCCAAAGATATTGTTACATGAGTGCATTTTGATAAATGTTGAAGAGTATGCACACCATAAAAGTTGATCGTGGGATAATCTATTTTGAAGTCTGTCCGATTGAAGCTTCACTTCACTACTTGAAGCCCATCGACTTAAGGTTCAGTTCACCGCATGAATATGGGAGACAGAAAGAACCTCGTTAATGACAACATTGTAATTCTTTGCATGGACTAAGAAGAATTTGTTAAGAAGAAATTAAGTCTATAGTGAAGAGTTTCAGATTGCATGACCGAACAGTTGCCGCAATTCAAGGTGCAATTCATCGCATGAATGCGGGTGACGATAGCATTACATCTCTTCTCACGAGCTGAGAGAAATTTATTGATGATAACATGGAGCATGCGACGATGAGTTTTGGATGCATTTCTGAACGACTTGATAATTCCATGAAGATTGATGATGACATATACAGAAAAAATATGATTCAATTGACGAAAAAACTCATTGACTGATTGGCAACCGAAGATGAGATCAGCACTAGCAAGCCTTGCAATGATTGTTAGCAGAACACCCGCAAACCAAAGAGTTGTTGTTGAGAAAACCCAAGAAAGATGATGACTTGTTACACTCTTTCACGATGAATCAAGCAGCACTACACTTGGGGGCAAGGTCAGACTTGATAAACAATGAGAGCAGAGATCATCGCAGATAGCCCAGAATAAGCAAAGTGCTTAAGTTCGGTGGATGAATGACAGCAAAGCTTTGGAGATTAGACAAAGACATCTTATGACAATGAAGCATCAAAGAAAGGGGACCTATATTTCTCAAGTAAGTATACATGCATCATCATGCATTGCATCCCCATCTTCATCATTTTTCAACCGGGTAGGTCACCCGTTATAATGAGACCCTCACCTCCATTTTTCATCTGGGGTAGGTCACCCGTCATAATGAGACCCGGGTAGGTCACCCGTCACCATTGAGACCCCATCTAATCTGGGTAGGTCACCCCTCATAATGAGACCCGGGCAGGTCACCCGTCACCATTGAGACCCCATCTATCCCGGGTAGGTCACCCGTCATAATAAGACCCGGGCAGGTCACCCGTCACCATTGAGACCCCATCTAATCTGGGTAGGTCACCCATCATAATGAGACCCGGGCAGGTCACCCGTCACCATTGAGACCCCATCTAATCCGGGTAGGTCACCCGTCATAATGAGACCCGGGCAGGTCACCCGTCACCATTGAGACCCCATCTAATTCCGGGTAGGTCACCCGTCATAATGAGACCCGGGTAGGTCACCCGTCACCATTGAGACCCCATCTAATCCGGGTAGGTCACCCATCATAATGAGACCCGGACAGGTCACCCGTCACCATTGAGACCCCATCTAATTCCGGGTAGGTCACCCGTCATAATGAGACCCGGGTAGGTCACCCGTCACCATGGAGACCCCATCTAATCCGGGCAGGTCACCCGTCATAATCAGACCCGGGCAAGTCATCCGTCACTATCGAGACTCTTCTAACCCGGGCAGGTCACCCGTCATAATCAGACCTGGGTAAGTCATCCGTCACTATCGAGACTCTTCTAACCCGGGCAGGTCACCCGTCATAATCAGACCCGGGTAGGTCACCCGTCACTATGGAGACCCTCCTAACTATTCTTTTATCTGGGTAGGTCACCCATCATAATGAGACCATCTCCACAATTCTATTTTTTCTTTACAACGCTTACTATTTAAAGTCTTTTGCAAGACTTTGGTCGTAAGCATTGTAAAGAGGGGGCATCTGTTGCTACCCAAATTTTGACCTACTTATTTTTATGTTTTGGAAGAAAAAGAAAAAAAATAGAAAAAAGACAAAAATCCAAAAATATCTTGTTACAGGGGCAAAATTGAATAAATTGAGAGTTTAACAGTCAATGTAGGGTCAAATTGGAAATGAAGGACCAAATTGAAACAAGCTCGCAAGCTAAGGGTTGTGTTTGGATTTTTGCCTCTGAAAACCTCTATAAATAGAGAGGTATCAGCCACAAATTGGGGGGACCAAAAAAATATATTCACCAGAAAAACCCTAAAACAAAAAAACCCTAAACCTAGAAAATTCTTTTCCTCTCAAGGGGCTGCAGCCGCCCCAAAGGGGGCTGGCGGCTGCAGCCCCCCTCTTCTCAGCCCCTTTCCATTTTTCACTCCCACTCTCCGGCCAACCTCCCTCACTCTCTCTTCCTCAGCCGCCAGTCCTCCTCACAGCAGCCCCATTTTCATCTCTTTCTCCAGCCATGACAGCACCCATCACAGCCACATGACCTCCCTTTCATTTTCTCTCCAAGCCACCCACGGCATCCCCTGCCCATGACAGATCTCAGTCCCGAACCGAGTCCCACAGCTACCCTTAAAAGGAGGGAAGAGGGAACAGAAACATTGATTTGGTTTGATTTTGTGTCTTTGTGTTTGTTTGCCTTCATTCTTGCAGGTCGCCGGAACCCCCCTCACCGACGAGGAAAAGAAGAAGAGGAAGACGAACGGGTCCAGAGGAGAAGAGCCCAGCTGCCTGTTGCGTTTGTTTGTATTTTGCTTTGTTTTGCAGGTCATCAAGACAACCTTGCCGGCGAGAAGAAACAGAGGAGAGCAGACGAAGAAGAAGAAGGATGGACCGAGAGGAGAGAGGAACCCAGCTGCTTGGTTTGTGTTGGTTTTCTGTGTGTTTTCTTGCGTCGCAGGTCGCTGTGGAGGCCACCATCGGCGAGAGAAGGAAGAGAAGAAGCCGATCCAGCCACCCCCCTGTTTTGCACCTCCTCCGGCGGCGGCGCGTGGAACCACGCGCCGCCAGTGACGGTGGCGCGTGGGCAGACGCGCCACCACTGCCTCCAGACACGCTGCCACTGTCCAGAACCGTTCCAGGGTTGCTTTTTTGTAATCTTCCTTTTATTTTCATGTCTTTATTGGAATTTATTGTATTTTTAATTATTACTTGTAAAATGTAATGAAAAAGGAAATGAAAAAGACAATGTGTGTGTGAGTTGTATTTTATTTTTAAAATGTGATGAAAAAGGAATGAAAAATAGATTGTGTGTGTGTGTGTGTGTGTTTATTTATTCAATGTTATGTTGTTTTGTTAAGAAAAAAGAAATATAAAATGAAATAAAAATGTGTTTTCTTTGTAAAAATCAAAAGTGTATTGACCAATATTTCAAAAATATAAAAATCTTATTTTTGGGGAATTTATTATTCACTGTCGGTTTTCGGATAAATAAATCTTAAGGGTTAGTATCCAAAATATTCGGGGGAATAGTATGCTATTATTCAATGTTCGGTGTTTGGATAAATAAATCTTATCCAAAATATTCGGCGGGAATAATATGCTATTATTCACTTTTCGGTGTTTGGATAAATAAATTCTAAGAGGTTAATATCCAAAATATTCGGCGGGAATGATAATATTCAATAAAATTCACAGGATTGTTCTAAGCGGTGATCGATTTCTTTTTAAATCAAAACATTTTTTGTGTGAATAAATATGACTTATTGAAACATTCAAAATCACCTTGAAATAGACAATGCAGCTTACCTCAGGTAAGGCGTACTAGGGGTGCTAATACCTTCCCTTTACGCAACCAGTCCCCTACCCTTGAATCTCTGAGCAGACCAGTACAAATCGGGTGTTCCTAGCGACCCTCAACAGCCAGGTGGTGACTCCTTCTCAACTCCATCGCGAGAGCCAGCATCCCTCCCGGGACGCCGCGCGGCGACGTGCCACAAGAGGGATGAGGTTTCTCTCGGTTTTTGTATAGTGTGCCTTCGGAAGGAGGCCTATAACGAGAGTTCGAACCTGAGATCTCTTCGGGAAGAGGACGAGAGCGATAATATAGTTACAACCTCATTGATATATTTTATTTGAAGTCTATCATTTATATAAACAATTTTCTTCCTATGTTTGATATGCGATGTCAAGCTTCCAAGATGATTTTGTCTACTAATAGATTGGAGGCTTATTTTGGTATGCTAAAAGTTGTGGTACTCATTTTAGATTTCAAGTGTTGGAAATGGCGTACACCTCTTTGGAACAAATGTAAGGGTTTAACTCATAGTTACTAGATTATGGACAAAAATAGAGAATAAAAATATTTTTTTGAACCCTGTCTTTATTGCTTTCTGCTTTTCTTATCCTCCTCCTTTGTTGGCGAAATCATTAGGAGTCTTAGATCAATTAGGAATTTTCATAAATCTAAAGTCAATCTTTATTTATCTAGTCTTTAAGGTTGGATGAATTCTTTACAATTTGCACTGATTTTGTTGTTGTCGCAATTATTTGCTAATACCAAATTGTTCTTCCAACTTAAACTTTGAAACTGATTTGGTTTAGTGCAATATCTGACCATCCCAACTATATTTTGTAATCCATGACATGTTCAAGAATTGATCTAAATTATTATTGGATCCTAGAGCCTACTTTCTTATGTTAGATTCTCAGTCAAATAGGGATGAGCAACATTATCAGTTTCCAAGTCAGATCGGGATATCTTTTTTACCAAGCAAATTTCGAGCAGATTCTATTCTTCAAAATGTTTTTTTCTCGCTTACGATCCTTCATGAAAGTTGTAGTCATGTACATATAGATAACTTTGCATTTTTGAATTGCTTGATTTTGATATTGAAAGCTCGAGATATTCTCGTTTGAATGTCCAAACCTACTTAGTTTTTTATTAAGCAAATTGCAGGCAAATTCTGTTCTTCAAATGATTTTTTCTCACTTCAGATCCTTCCTGAAAGTTGAATCACTTGATTTCAATATCAGAAGGTCAAGATATTCATGTTTGAGTATCTAATGTAAGAAAAGAAAATCCTACCGCGAGAATCATTCTAACCCGAGATTTGCAGGTTCTATTCGAGAGACCCAATTTAATATTTCAAGGATTTATAGGGAAAGCTAGAGACCAATTTTAAATATGGGAAAAGTTAATTAGTCTCATTGCAAAATAAGGGGGTTGGTTCAGGAAACGTCACAATAATTTATGTTGCTCGATTGTCGCACAGGGTTATATTTTGTTTCTTTTCGCAAAAGCAGCGGTGCTTTTATTATTATTATTATTAACCATAGATTTAAGGTTGGATAAATCCCTTATAATTTTCACTAAAAAAAATAATTTTGTCGCTACCCCTAATTCATTTCTTCGAAACATTTTTTTACCAAACAGATTGTGGGTAGATTTTGTCCATCAAAATGATTTTTTTTTACTTCAGGTCCCTGATGAAAGTTGTATTCCTGCACGTGTAAATGAATTTGGGGTTTTGAATTTTCTGATTTGGATATCATAATCTCAAGATATTCTCATTTGAATGTCTAGTATAAAAACAGAAAATCATTTTCTTCAAAACAGTTTTAACCAAGCAGATTGCGAGTAGATTCTGTCCATCAACGATTCTTTCTCACTTCAAGTCCTGCATGAAAGTTGTGGTCTTATACGTGTTGATGAATATGAGCTTTTCAATTGCCTGATTTGGATATCAAAATCTCAAGATATTCTCGTTTGAATATGTAGTGTAAAAGCAAAAAATTGTGCCGCAATAGGTATAGTTCATAGTTGCTTTGAGAAACAGACCTTGCCTTCAAATTCTTTCCTTTTCTATGCAACTTCCCGTTTGGTTTCCATGATTTTCTCAATTGTTCTTCGAGCTGCAAAGCACATTTTGTCTACCTCAAAATCATAGAATATCAACCAGAATATTTCTTTCCCTATTTTGTTTTATCTAATTGCAGAAAAAAATGTAATTTTGCATCCTATATTAAATGCGCTAAATCTTCCCAAAATAAGAGTTATGTCTAGGATATATATACCTCTCCCCTAATGACCTAAAGAAGAAGAAAGGACGAAGAGGTAAACAAAGGAGGAAAAAAGAGAAGAAAAGTGGAGAGGAGGGAAAGAAAGAGAGAAAGAAAAGGGCAGAAGTCATGAGAGAGGCAACCTATAGAATCTAAGAAAAACACAGCAGAAGACAAGCTTTTCCCCTCAGCCTCTCCTGCCAGTAACACCCCCCGATCAGACTTCCTTTTGTCAGCCACCACTTGCTTTGCAAATGTCTACCATTGTCCATAGAAGCAGTGATCACCAGTTGCGCAGGAGTTCCAATAGTATCAGTTGCCAAGTAAGCCCCCGTTCATTCTTCTTCACTTTGCATTTTAATTACAGTCACTGTGTTGCCTTTGTGCTTACTACTCAAGTGAATTATAATTCACTTGAATATTAACTAAGAAGATATGCGTGAGGCAGCTCATGCATGCTTCTTGTTTGCCTAGCAAGTGACCCTACTTTTTTTTCTTTTCTTATAAAAAAATATAAAATAAGAGGAAGAGATTTATTCTTTTGTTGCATATTTAGTTTAAGGTATGTATTTGCTTTATATTTTAAAAATATAAATCTCGTATTTAGAATACCCGTTTTTCGGTGTGATGCGGCAAATATATATATATCAAAAACACATTTTTTCATGCACACGGCCAATACACTAACATATGTTGAACATTATTTTAAAAAAAAAAAATTCAGAGTTTAATATAAAATGTGTTTTAGCATGGATTTTGTAAACACAAAAAACATTTTCTTGCATTTTTAGATTTTACAACATGATTGTAAATTCCAAAGGGTATTGGCCAATATTCCAAAACATACAAAAATCTTATTTCTTAGGGATTCATATATTATTCACTGTTAATATTTGAGTAAAGAAATCTCAAAAGGGTTAACAACCAAAACATTAGTGGGGATAATTTGTTATTATTCACTGTTAATATTTGGATAAAGAAACCCTAAAGTGATAAATATTCAAAATACTTTTCTAGAAATAATAAGTCATTATTATTTAATCAATACATCTTTGAGAGAAGCCCTAATTATAATTGGGGACATTTCAATTTTTTACTCCACGGTTTATGAGCCGTAAAACTATGAAATATTAAAGCAACATAGGCTTTTAAAGCGCTCTGAATTTCCTTAAATTTCTAAATTTTTGTTTTTTTTCCTTGCGATTTACGAGTCGTGATTGAAATACTAAAGTGAAAATGAGCTATTAAGTCCATTGATTCTCCTTAGAATTCTATCCTAGCTATCTCTTAATTTATCAGTCATAAATTTATCAAACACAGATTCAAGAGATCTGCATCAGCTCTCTTTGGCACTGTATAGACATATCTGAAGGTATTATCTATTTGGCTAAAGATACTTCCTCTAAGACTTTGAACCCAAGTCTATTCATCATAGCAAACCTATCCTAGAAAAATTGATTTAGATAAAACCAAACAACATAGCAATCATAAGGCAAACCAAACCACCAAGCAGCTTACCTTAGGTAGGGCGTACTAGGGATGTTAAAATCTTTTCTTTACACAACTAGTCCATTGCCTTAAAATCTCTAAAAGATCAGCTAGGTTTTCTAGTGACCACAATAATGGATAGCGACTCTTTCACAAAACTAAAAACCCCGCTCCCGGGGAGGGTCACCGCGCTCTTGGTGGAGGGTGCCACGAAAAGATTAAAATAAATATTTTTATTATTTTCTTCCTTTTGCTTTAACATTTTATTTTATTTTCTTCTGCAACACGACATTGCCTTACCCAGCAACACGTCACATCCTGCGCTACAACATGCCATGTACGGCATCACACAAAATATTTAGCTTTATCATTCCACACCAATGCTCTGCTACATAGCTGAGAAGAACAGTCAAAACAAAGGGAAGAAAAATAAAGAAGGTAACATGAGGAAATACAAACACAAGCGAGAACAGTAAAAATACAAAAAAGACAGAAGAGGAAGGAAAATAACATGATAGAGGAGATAACGAAGGCAACAACCACCATCAGCCTTTTTCTTCTTCACTGTGAGCATCAGCAACCTCCTACACCAACATATCTTTCCTCTCCATCGTCAGCCACAACGACAACTTCAGCACTTTATCCTCTCGACACCACCAACAACAGCTTTCAGCTCACTATTGATAATTAGCAGCAGGTCTTCCTCGCCGTCATCAGTTGCACCATTCTCTCCATGCAGCGACAGCTGCAGCCACCGACAGCAATTGCTTTTTCTTCCTCCAGCCAGCGTTGGCCACCACTTCACCTCCAACTCTCGGTCAGCCACTAGCTGGACCTCCTCTATTGCTAGTAACCTTCTTCACCTTACTCCTTCACCTTCAATGTTGTTCGTGTAATAACAGTGGACAGTGTTTTAATTCACTAAAAATATAAAAATCTGCATTTCAAAAAATAGAAAAAGGTGTTTTATTTTAATGGATACAGCTGAATCCTAAAATTGTTCTAAGCATATTTTCACTAAAAACAAAAAAAAATGTATCTTTTCTCATGTTTTAAAATGCAAAATGAAATATCGTAACTAGTTTATAATTATCTTTTAGAGTTCATCCAAAATATCAAAAATCTTTCAACAATCATTTTGTTAAAAAAAATCAGTGACCCAATAATAAGAGCTTGATACTAAGAGATTTGCTCTCCAAGTGATATTAAATTTAAGCCTTGTAGTAGCTAATATAATAATCCCTAAAAATTTATATAATCATTAATTTGGCCATTAAATTAATTGCAATGGGTGACAACTGCTACGTTAATAAAAAAACAATAACTAAGTTTGGAAAATATTGAAAAGCAAAGGAGACCCTTTTGTCCGTAGGTTTTTATATGTCCAAATTCCTAAAGGCGAGATCAAAATTACTGGTTTCAAAACTATTTTTGAAAAAAATTCAAAAACAAATTTTTATATATTTTACTTTAAATTATTTTTTGTAGTTTTAGATCATTTTCAAGTATTCATATAAAAAATAATATTTTAAAAATAAAAATACATCATTTTAATTTTTTTTTTGAATGATAAATACTTCAAAAACAATTTAACCCCACATTTTTGTTTGGCCCACCAAGGATAACATTTCAATTACTTTCAGCGACAGTTGAACAGACTCCGTTTTCCACATCTTCCAAGTATTTATTTCACTCAAAAGTTTCAAATCTTAGGAGCATGTAACAAAGTATACAATAAAAAAAAAAAACTATAGTGTTTCTTTAAAATATTCCCCAAACAAACTCCGTTTCTAGTTGTTATCCCACCAGAATGCTATCAGCGACTGTTAAACAGACTCCGTTTTCCACATCTTCCAAGCATTTATTTGACTTAAATATTTCAAATCTGAAGAGCTTTTACAAAGTATACAATAAAAAAACCTATAGTGTTTCTTTATAATATTCCCAAAACAAACGTCCATAAGGAAATAAGTTCATCAACCTCTTTATTGCACAAGAGCTATATTATTGGAGAGTAGCAAACAGATATGTGGGAGGCCGCTCCTTAAATTTTGCGTTCGTTTCTAATTGTTGTCCCACCAGAATTGCTTCTGAAGAAAGTTGACAACAC
Organism: Salix brachista; assembly: GCA_009078335.1. NCBI lineage: Eukaryota > Viridiplantae > Streptophyta > Magnoliopsida > Malpighiales > Salicaceae > Salix > Salix brachista. Next base: position 7,441,944 of record CM018590.1, read on the forward strand.
TCTTGTCCACTTGGAAGGCCTTGGTGAGAACATCAGGATTGATTGGCGGTTCTGATCCAAAGACTGCGTTTCCAATGGTAATTACACCAGGATTTTGACTGCTTAAACCGGCAAACGCAACTGCGTTGGCTTTTCCCACATTGAACTGGAAGTGAATGAGTCCGACTGGGAAAACAAAAACATCTCCAGGGTTTAAGACTTTCGTGATCAGGCGATTCTCCGGGTTGGATGTGACAAAACCAACATAAAGAGTTCCCTCCATGACGAACAGGACCTCCGTCGCACGAGGGTGAGTGTGGGGTGGGTTCAGGCCACCGTATGGGGCATAATCAATGCGAACCAGAGATATGCCAAGAGTGTTGAGTCCTGGAATTTGAACAACGTTGACCGGAGTGACTGTTGAACCAACTGGATTGGAGGTGTTTCGTGGAATGTTGAGTCCAGGGAAAAAGAAATCCTTTTCACTGACAAGCTTTGGGTCCTTGCAGAATTTCCCATTCACAAACACTGCATGAGAAAGACATTTCATAGCATGTTAAGAAATCATCGACAGAGAACTAAGATACCAGCTGAAAACGAAGGGATATTAAAAAATATATAAAGGATGCACATGATATTTTCTGAAGGAATATTGCTAACAAAACACTGCAAAAGTACATACCACCATCGGTTTCATTAATGGCTACGCAGAAGTCCTGAAGAGGACTGGGGTCAGAGGCAAAGGTGAGTGAAGAGGCCAGAGCCAAGAGGACAAAAACTAGTACGAACTTGAGTCCTTCCATTAGATCCTGCACTGATTTTGTCTCTGGTGTGGGGTGAGATATCTTGCATGGATGGGCGGCTATTTATAGTCTGAATTCATTGAAATAGTCTAGAGTTATGTTTACTCTATTCGAAGCCGACAACGACTTTGCCAAAGTCTCCAATGTTTGCTTTATTATTCAATCTGTAACGAAAGCCAATGACGAAACAATTTGTTGGGTAGCAGTGATGAGGAGAGAATTGTTCTACAAGATTCAAAACATTTGACAATATCCATCCTATGCCAACATCTTCTTCAACATAATACTAGTAAGTTAACCAGGGAAGGGCTGAATGCCTCGTCTCACAGCTGCATTAAAAATTATGAGAGTTGGTAAAGATTGTTAGGTGATAATGAGAAAATATTATTTTAAATGTTGGTTAGTTAATTCAAAGAAAGCTTCTCGATGTTATGATTCTGTCAATCCCTTTTGCCTGATGATATATTCAAACAAATCTCAGTGAAATTAATACAGCAAATTGACAAAAAAAAAACATGATGATTGATCAGGTAATAGTTTGTAATGAATCTTAACTTTTTATAAACTTAAGATTGTTTTGCTGATGAAAAGAATTCTTATAGAATAGGGATAATACAATTTTGAAAAAAGAATTCATCAAATGTTACTTTATATTCTCTACTTCTATCAATATTTATCTTCTTGTTAAGTTGATTTTCAACTTTGTTCTTGTAATTTTTTAAGATTTGCGTTCATCGTTCTGGATTGTTAAGATTTGCGTCCATTAAACATTAAAACAAAAGTTATAACTCAAATATGGTCCTTAAACTCATCAATCAGACATCCCACGTCAATTACACCATGTCCTCCGTTATACCTTCTCTTTGAAGTAACTAGACTGGACTCCTGCCTTGTCACAAGGCTTCATTAAAGAACTCTGGTGTATTATAGAATGTACTTATATAGAAAATATTGTATATAGGAAATATTGTAGACATATTATTGTGGGGTAATCTCCATCATTGCTATTGTATATTGTCCTACACATATATATATAGAAAGGGTTGGCTAACCATTTGGTTAAGCCTTCTAATTATTCTCAACTTGGTATCAGAGTCTTCTACCGTCAAAACTCTTTTCTCCCTACCTCCCTTTGCATCCGGTCCTATCTCTATTTTTCCTCCATGGATTCTACTGTTGTCGCCGACCTCTCCCTCTCCACCGGTGGTGCAGCATAGCCGACTAGCCATCCTTAACCTGCTGCCCAATAGCAGCCTCCAATTGCAGAGCATGTTTCTGATTCTTCTTCACAAGACTCTGCGGTTCCTTTGCCCCTCATGGGAACACACACTCTAGCTATGGTCCCTTTATCCAACACCCACCAAGTTGTTTCGTTGAAACTTATGAACACAAATTATCTCTATTGGTGAATGCAGATGAAACCATATCTTCTTGGTCAATGTGTTTTTCACTTCGTTGATGGCTAAGTGTCGTGTTCTCCAGCTCATATTATTGACAGTTCTGTTGGTTCTTCCTCTACCATCAGCCCTCTTTTTCTTCGTTGAAAGCAACAGTATCAACTTATTTTGAGTGCCCTACTCTCCTCCATCTTCGTGGATGTGTTGCATCTTGTGGTAGATTGTTCTACCTCGCATTGTGTTTGGTGCACTTTTGAGAAAGCGCTTGCCTCTCCGTCTAATTTTCGCATCATGCAACTTCATGGCTCCTTTCAAGACCTTCGGCAAGGTGATTCATCGATAGTATATACATGTAGGAAGCCAAATCATTATTTGATGAATTGGTTGTTGCTAGTCGCCCAATGTCTCTTAAAGACTTCAATCTTTATGTTTCGTGGTCGTTGTGGTGAGTTCAAAGACTTTGTAACGAGTCTTACAACCAAGGCAGAACCGTTGTCATATGCTGATCTTCACAGCCACCTTCTTACCCATGAATTTATGCACAAAAACTTCTTCCATTTCATGGTTGTTGCTCCCTCTCTACTGTCTTTTTCTTCTTTGCCGCAGCAACCACCACTGCTTCCAACACCACAGCTTTCTGCTCACCATGCCATGACTCATCACATCCCTAACTTCAGTCGTAATAGGGGTCGTTATAGAGGTAATTGGCATCCCAACAGCAACCGTTACACTCCCTAGAATAGGGGCTAACCTGTTGTAGATTGGCAGCCAAACCACTAGCAGCAAACCAGGCGAACTCCGTGTTGGATAGTGGTCTAGACAGCAGCATGTACGCTGCCAATTGTGCTCCAGTTTTGACCACACAGCTCCCTAGTGTTCTCAGTTTCGCAACAGCACTCAACAACCATCTGCTCACCTTGTTGTTGGGAGTGAATCTGCTGTGACTTGGTTACCCGACACCGGCGAAAATCAACACATCACACCTGATATTGGAACTCTGAATGATTTTGCACCCTATCTTGATAATGATTTTTTTCTTGTTGGTGATGGTAAGGGCCTTGACATATCCCATATTGAACATACTACATTATATTCCCCAAAACGCATGTTTACATTATCTAATGTTCTCCCATGTGCCTTACATTACCAAACCTTTGTTATCTGTTAAAAAATTATGTCGTGATAATCATGTTTATTTTTATTTTATGATTCTATGTTTTATGTGAAGGATCTCGTCACCAAGAAAGTTCTTCTTTTCGGTCAGAGTCATGATGGTCTCAATGTCCTCTTCGAGTCTTCTGCCACGTCAGTACCTCAAGCTTTTTGGTCTCCTTGCATCTCCGCGACTATCAACTTGAGGCATCGTCGTTTGGGTCATCCAACTCCTCTCATTTTAAATTTGTTAATTTCTGAAAATAGAATCATTTGTACTTCTAGGCGTTCTCTTACTCAGTGTCTAGCTTGTCCTTTAGCAAGTCATCCCGTTTGTCAATGTGACCTACGGGTCACAAAACTTCTGCCCCACTTGAGTTAATTTTTAGTGATGTTTGGGGTCTTACTCCTATGTTTTCTTCTAATGGCTTCCTCTATTTTGTTATTTTTGTCGTTGCGCATACTAAATATATTTGGTATTATTCGTTTGTTGCAAAATTTGATGTCTTTTCCAGTTTTCAACGTTTTCAAACACTTGTTGAGCGTCAGTTTTCACTTAAAAGTAAATCTGTTCAAACTGATTGGGGCGGTGAATATCATAAATTAAATATTTTTTTTCAAACCATTGGTATTCATCATCGGTTAATTTGTCCTCATACTCATGAACAAAATGGCATTGTTGAACGTCGTCATCAACATATTATCGAAACTGGCCTGACCCTTTCAGGCCAGTGTAGTGCCCCATTACGATTTTGGAACTATGCTATGGAATTATTGGTATACCTTATTAATCGCATGTCTACTCTTGTTCTCCAAAATACATCTCCATTTGAGTGTCTATTTCATCGCACTCTTGATTATAATTTCCTATGTACTTTTGGGTGTCTTTGTTTCTCTTTTCACGTCCATATCATGCTTATAAATTAGATTTTAAAAATATTATATATGACAAAATTAGAATTGAAAATAAATAAGAATTTCACAAAAGACTCCTTATAAAAGTTGACTTTTTAATGTGTTTTAAAAAATATAAAGACTTAAATACCCTACTTCAACAACTTTAATTATTTTTATTTTTTTGAAATTAGGGGTAATTGATTCATTTAACTATTTAAATGTCAGGAAAAGACATGTATATGCCCTTGGAGTCGTTTCTGGGAATGTTGAGCGCTGGAAAGAAGAAATCATTTGTTATGGCAAGCTTGGGGTAATACCGGAATTTTCCATTATGAAATAATTTATATTAGCATCAAGTTCTTCATACACACAAAAGAAGCATTGGTGATTGTATCCATACTACTATTTTTCTATTTGGCACTGTGATTTAAAAGTATTTAAAACAAATAATTTTATTTTATTTTAAATTTAAAAAATTGGTATTTTTAGATTATTTCATGTGCTGATGTCAAATATAATTTTTGAAAAAATAACATTATTTTGATGTATTTCTAAACAAAAAATATTTTTAAAAGCAACTTCAATCACACTCTAAAATAGGCATTTAGGCTAATTGATGGCTACAGAAAGCCTCCAATGTATCGAATAACAAACTTGTTTGATCTCAAAATAATCTTATATTATTATTTTAATTTAATGTTAGATAAAATTTGAATAATAAAATTTATTGGTTTTTAATTTCTGATATCATATAAAAAACACATGAATTACACTATGAAGATAAACTCCTTTTACTACCATGACTATTATTAATTTTAATTTTTGTTTTGAATTGATATATTTTTAATATTTTGGATCATTTTGACGTGTTGATGTCAAAAAAAAATTTTAAAAAAATTATTCTAATACAATTCCAATAAAAAAAATAATTTAAAAAACAACTTACCACACTTCTCATATCTTGCTTAATATTTCGAGTTTATTAGAAGGGATTGATGGGAAATAAGTATTCTCTTTCTACAAGGAAGCCATTGAAGTTGACCTCCTCTACAATGATTATCTTCTTTGTTCATGATGAACCATTCTTCAGTAGTAAATGCTTCCATTATCTTTGTTATATACTGTTTTATGAAGATGAGTTAAAAATAAGAATATCTTAGAACTATGCAAGGACAAAAAAGTCATTTAAACTTATATATAGCACTATAAGAGCATCTCCAGCGAAGAAGGCATATGGAGAGGCAAAATTAAAATATTAATTTTTTTAGTATTTTTGTGTTCCCGTTTATGCTCCAACGGGATAGGTATATGGATAGGTAAAAATACCTTCCTCTCCATGAGCTGCTATTTGTAGCAGCTCGGGAGAGGAAGGTAAAATCGTGGCCCCACCTTGGGGCCACCTTCTTTATATATTATAATATATATATATATATATATATATATATATATATATATATATATATTAGAAAATAATGTAATTATATCAAAAATATTTGTTTTTATTTTTACTTAAAAATACTTTAACAAGAGAGTAAAAAATTATATATAAAATTAATAATTATATTGTTGGAGGGTTTTTTAAAAGTAATTATTTAATTATATAACTTACTCTTATTAATTGTATAATTAATTGCATAATTAAACTACATACAAAATAATTACACTATATTTAAAATAATATAAAATTAAATGGCTCTCCAAAATGGTTTTTACCACTGGAGCACACATCAACAAAAAAGTCATAAATACACTATTCAAAGTGTCATTTTAGAGATTTGCCTCTCCAAAATGGCACTCCCCGCTGGAGATGCTCTAAGAATAAAAAAAATAGATTTTAATAAAAAGAAATTAGCAAATTACTTGAATCACAAGTTTAATAAATTAATATGGATTGATATTTTTTATTATTTAAAAATAATTTTCCTCATTTGATATTAATTTTCTTAAAAACACATTTGCGGTTAGTGAATATTATTTTTTTAGAAAAATAAATTATCCAGCCTAAATACACAATGCATGTACACGTGTGAATAATTAAGTATACTATTTGTTTTTAATTTAATTTTGATAATAAAACATCCACTCCACTGCCGCAACCACCACCATTGTTGAAGAAGCAGAAGAAGGGAAGGAATCCAAACTATCTGCTTTTTGAGCTACTGCTGACCTTTTCCATCTCTCTCTCTCTCAATGAACCCTTCTACTCCACACCTCAATCACCTTCCCTTCCCATATCCTTCCCAAAACCCTAATCCTAACCATAACTTCCTCCTCCACGCACCACCGCCACCAAAACCACCTCAAGTTCCTCCACCTATCACCACCATTCTTGATCTTCCCACCACACTCTCTACTCTCACCAACCTCCTCTCTCACACACACCAAACCCTCAGTTCCCTCTCTCCACAAATTACTCTTTCAAAACCCCAAAATGCCAACTTTATCCCCTGCCCTTTCAATCGCCACCACCTTATGCCACCAGAATCCCTCTTCCTCCACTCTCTTAACTGCCCAGTTCCTCTCTTTCAACACCCGTCTTCCCCTTTTGATTATCTTCACTACCCCAATACACTTAACCCTCAAGACCCACATAAAGATTCAAATTTTACTCAATCAATACAAGACCCTAATGAAACTGAACTGTGTTTCTCGTTAGATAGCTATTACAATCAGTTTAGTTCACATTTCTCTTACAATGACTGCCCTGGTGCTGTTAATTTGAATGATTTAGATAGCTCGAAAAGAATGTTTGCATTACCTGGTGTTTTGTTAATTGAATGTGTGAATTTTGGGGTTAGTGGGGAGAGAGAGCAAGAGGGTTTTGATAAAAATGGGTTTAGAGTTTTGCCATCCGACCTGTGGGCAATAAGGAGGGAGATAGAGGGTTGGATTGATTATCCGAGTGTGTATTCGTATAGTGTGTTTTGCTTGATTTTGAGGTTGGATTTGATTAAAAGGAGTGATTTGAGGAGATGGATTATTGCTAACTCTCCACGATATGGTGTGGTGATTGATGTTTATATGAGGGATCATATATGTGTTATTTTTAGGCTTTGTTTGAAGGCTATTAGAAAGGAAGCTTTGAGCTCTGTGAGTAGTGAGATGAAGGTAAAATCTTTGAAGTGTCCAATTTTGGTTCAAGTTTTGATGTGGATTGCATCTCAGCTTTCTATTTTGTATGGTGAAGTGAATGCAAAGTGCTTTGCTATTCATGTTTTGAAGCTGTGTCTATTAGAGGCTGCCAATGAGGTGGTGGTGTTTCTGTTGGACTCTTGTTTGAAAGAAAGTCTGAAGGATTTAGATGCTTATGAGAATGAAATAAAGGATAGCAAACTTGGAGAGACTCCAGAAGGAAGTAGAGAGTGTAAGATAATCAAAGCAGTGGATGAAGGTGATGATAGAGTAATTTTTGTGACCCAAGTGGCAGCTGCAGTTGCTGCATTGCATGAAAGGTCTATACTCGAAGCAAAAATCAAGCTATTACGGGTTCCTCAACAACTACCAAGATATCAGCGGTATATTGCTGTTCTTAATTCTTTTTCTTGTTGTGCTTGCATGTAATATGTTTCACTCACAAGTCCAGTACCTTCTATGTAGGATGGCTGAGCTTTCTTTTGTCTCAAAAAGAGCCGATGAGGAGAGAAGTAAACGCCCTAACTACAAAGCTATTATTGAGCATGATGGCCTTCCTCGAAAGCATTTATCTAACCAGGTATTAAACATGTAGATGGTTTTCTTTGTTTTAATTGCTGGATCTTTTATTTTTTTAGTTTTTATTCTTTTACTGGACAAATTTGCATATCCAGGACAGAATGTACATGTATATAAAATCCTCCTGCCCACCCCCATCAAAAATATAAAATAATTTAGAAACAGTGCGACATGATATCAAAGAAGGCAACTGACATTCTAGTTCAGGAATTTTGTAAAGTTTCATAGGCAGTGGAAGTTTTGTCTCCCTCGTTACTGAAATATTTAGGGCTGTAGTATTCAGGTACTGAAGGTAGCTGCCACATGCTCTCTACGTGCCTATGATTTAGAGATAAATTTTATTTAAATTTAGAAAATGCAATTTTTGGACATCCTTGTTATGCATTTGGAGAGGTTTGAGTTCCACTGTCTGAAATTGTAGCGTTCACAGTCATGTCCATGGTAATAGGTATTGAAGAAAACTAAAGGAAAAGGTGGGTTTTTATATGGATGTTTATTTTATAAAAATTATAGTTTCTTACATCCTTTAGATCCCTTAATATTTTCAGAGTTTCATTGATTGTGAAGATCCATGGTTTGAAAACTGGCAACTGGTCGAGTAGTTGTTAATATGGGATTGATGACCCTTTACTTGCTAACATATTTTTCTCGTGTTTTCTCCTGGCAATGCCTGTCTGTCATCAAATGTTGCTATGGTGATAAATTTAATGATCATTTTCTTTTGCACAAGGAATCAAACAAAACAAAGACAAAAGAGGAGTTATTGGCTGAAGAAAGAGATTATAAACGTCGAAGAATGTCATACCGTGGAAAGAAGTTGAAACGAACAACTTTACAGGTAGGAAGCTAATGAGCAAAAGCTAAAGAAACTCCTACTAGTACTGTTATTATACCTATCAAAGCTATTAGCTTCATTGGTTTTTCATGTTGAAATCTATTTACTTTTATTTATTGTCTAAACCATCAACTGCTACTTGAGGCCATATTTCCTGTATTTTCCAAATGACTCCTAAAGTGATAGTTTGCCTTATTGCCAAGTAAATATTGTATTGTAGTTTCCACTAATAGGAAGTTGGAATTATATGAATTGGATTTGTTAAGCTCCAATATTTTATTGCTGATCTTTCTTGGCATGTGTAGTGTCATATATTCAAATTTTGAGAAAACCAATAAAGGAAAATCCATCCATTTGGCAACAACTACTTTCACATTTAACCTTCATGTTGTCATATAAAAAAAACAATAATCTCTCTTATTTAGTTATAATAATCTCTCTTACTTAGTTATAATGACTGTTTCAAAGGTAATGAGGGATATAATTGACGGATACATGGAGGAAATCAAGCTAGCTGGAGGAATTGGCCGCTTTGAGAAGGGAACTGAAGAGGAAGAGATGTCTTCTAAGCCCCCTTCTGCCCCTGAAGTTACTGTGAATGAACTAAGAAAAGTCAATAGCCACTCTTCTGAATTGAACCACTACCAGAAGGAATCATACCCTGACCACAATTCTAGATCTAAAACCTCGAAGGAATTGTTGCGTCAATATTATGAGCAACAAGGACGAAGCAATCATGGGCACCATGAAAAGCTGGAATATCAGAGAAGTGCCAACCAAGACAGACATGGAAGAGAGTATAGCAGAAGTCCAGAAAGATACAGAAGTCTTGCCCGGTCACATGAGCGGAGTGGTCACCAAAGAGGACGAGATGATGCTAAATTGACTAGATCCAAGGATCATGAGAAACGGTTGTCTAGCAAGTCCTATGTTGATTATAAGTCGTTGAGTTCTGGACTAGAATCTGCAGATGGTATGCAAAGGGATTATCAGAAGTTAAACGCATATGGCAATCATGGTTCTAATTCTGTGGCACAAAATGCATTTGATGATAGATATGATCCTACAGAATCTCATGACATGCATGAGGATGATGTCTACACTGGCATTACATATGCCAGGGAAGAAGTTCATGATTGATCTAGCAGGTGCAGTGCAAAAACGGAATTAAGCTGATTACCTTGAGAAATTCTCATTTCAGAATGTAAGGTAAGCTATTGTGTTTGTTTTTATTGTTTTGGAGAAAATGTTTTATCTGCACTAGATAAAAGTTCTTGCTTTTAACATTTTTCTGTCCGGACAACTTTGCAGTAGGAAGTCATCAGGCTTCAGCAAGTTATCTGCATCTGTATCCTCCTTTGTATCCTTAACTGTTTTATATTCTTTACTGCTAAGGTCCTTATTGTCTAGGCAGTGATTTCATTATCCTCTCACTGCCCATACAATGCCAGTACTTTTGGAATAATTGGTGGTCCCATTTGAGTGAGTTTTTTTCATAATGAAGAGGAAATAAGATTGACAGGAACATTCTAGCAGAACAATGCCTTATTGCAGCTTGTAACTGTTCTGTTGTCTACACTGTATATAAAATCTGAAGTATATCAAATCTGATTTTGTTATTTTGACATCAGTACCTTTGTGGATTAATAAAATATTCAAATTCTTGGCAATCAATGCTTTGATGGTAAGGTCATTGGTTACCATGGAATAACTGGTAAATAACCCAAATCAGCAGGGTTTACAGGTTTGCTTAGAATGTTTACCTTTTTATGATTTTGTTTTTCTAGGTAAAGCCTGATACTTATTGTTTATCATAATGTTTCCAATGTTAGTTTAGTTTCCCAGTGGTCTTTTTTATTGCATACAATAGCATGGATAATTTATTAATTTGAATGTGCTTATAGCCCACATTGCTTCTTGTAGATTGCAAAAGAAGACCAGATTTTTCCAGAGAATATTTGAAGTTTGTTTGGCTTCTTTTCTCATGGTGGTTTTTCATGGCAAGAAGGTCGATGAAGCAAAGTGATTTCTTCAGCAGGTAAGATGATATTCAATGGAATTTCACGAATATTTCTGCCAATTTAGTGCTTGCACATGAAATATGGTTTATAAATTGCTAATCGGCTGCTGTTTCCATTGTTGATTAGACTAGCACTTGGATATTCACTGTAGATTCTTCCTCTATAATCCCTTTTCTGTTTTTGTATTTCTGGAGTATGAGGAGATGATAATGCTAATAGTTTGTATGAGAAATAACAGCATTTTCATGTTAATTCTGGCAAGCTACTCATTTATGTTTTATTGCGGAACTTGCCCGTAAAGAAACGCTTGTAGAAGTCTCGAGGATATCCGAGTATTTTGTGAAAATACAGTATATGGTATTCTGATATCTGTGAATCTAGGATGAGATGGTGGTTAACAAAATTGCCCCCTACGACAGTTGGAGCATTACAAAAACAACATAGTGATGGACTATTGCATGGCCCTTTTCTTCTGAAATGTAGCCAAATAAACTATGGCACTTCTTGCTGTAAGCCTTCTTTTTCTCGATTGCTCAGAACAGTTTCTCGAGCACCTTGGAAGTGAAAGAGGCAGCCTAGGAGAGAGGAACTGTAGAAGATAGAGCAAGCACAGGGGACATGGCCAAAGAAAAAACTCAAAATATACATTAAAAGAAAATAAAAACACTTTCAGTAGCAAGACAAATTAGGGATACCCCGAAAGTTGAGTCGTCCAAGTTTGATGCAAGGTGAACCATATTATTTCTTGAACTTTGTTATTGAGCAAGAGCAACCAAAGAAACCCATTAAACTGTTTGATGAAAGCTTTTATTTTCTATGGGAGTTGGCGAAGCTTCAATGTTGCCATGATGCCATCTAATCAAGGTGATTTTATGCAATTACTCGACTGTCATCAAGATATTTTCAAGATAATACTTTTGAGACAATTATTATCCAACTGTTAGCTAATAAAATAATCTGTAAAGTGCCATCTAATCAATGATAATATTATGTATTATGGAGCAATATATATATATATATATATATATATATATATATATATATATATATATTACCAAACATCTAAATGGCGTGGGCATTTTCCTGTTCAATCCACAGTGGCATGTGTCTACAATCACTATGGATTGTGGCAGTGTGCGCCCGATTTTAGCCCTGGCGTGCGCGGCAAAATGGGCGGGTACAGCGGGGTGATTTTCGGTTTTTCAATTGTTCGTCCTTTTTTTTTTTAAATATTCAGCCGTGAACAGTGCATTGACGATTTCGTCCCCGGTAATAAGATAAAATAAGGGTTTCGGCTGAGGGGCACCGACGTAATTGTGCGCGGCCGGACCGGTCCGGTCCGCCGCAACTTTTGATTTTTTTATTATTTTCGTAAATGGCTAAAGACAGTTTTAGCCCCTAATAACACAAAAACGTTGAAGTGGGTACAGGGACAGGACGGTAATTTACCCTATTTTTTAATTTTTTTAATGCGATGTCTGTCAGGGAGTGAGGCGCACGTGCCAGCCGGTTTTCCGCCTCATGCCCTGCTTAGGTGGCGCGTGCGGCGTAATGCGGTGGCCGGAAATTGGCTACCAGAGCCCTTATCGATGCGCCTCCGCGTGGTCTTCCTACCGCGGTGGCGCGTGTGACCTAAAATGTCCGTGGACGTGGCGGAGGCCGGTTAAAGCTGCCGGCCACATTTCTCTCTCTCCTGCACGTAAATGTGCAGGAGAGTCCCCCATTGTTGGTGACTTTGCACTTCGGTCCCTCTACTTTTAATTTGGTTTTTGGTCCTGATTTCTGTTATATAAGTTTTGATTTAGTTCGATTAGGTCCTCCGATTTTAATTAATTGAATGTCAAAGTTTCACTTCGATCCTGCTACTTTCAATTTCCGGATTGGCTGTATATAACTCCATTAATTCGGTACACAAGTTCCGATTTTTGCAATTTTGTCCTCTAATGTCAATTGAGAATAAATGTAATTTGCATTTCAGCCCTTTGACTTTTAATTTTTTAATTTAAGCCCTTTATATTTGATTTTCATTTCAGTCCTTATACTTTTATTTTTTTTATATTTCTAGAATAATCCCTACTTTTGTGCATGTATATATAAGTGTATTTAACACAATAACAATAATAATGATAATAATAATAATAGTAATAATAATAAGTTAATTATTTTTTGTTCTTACTCTTCTGTGTTTTTTTCACTTTCTCCCGATAATTTGATAATATTTTTTGTTTTGCCGGTAATAGCAATAATAATTGTTTTTTTTTCTTTTGTTAAAGTTTATTGCATATTTTTAGTCTTTCATTTATTTTTGTTTCTTTCATTACTAACATAATAATAATAATAATAATAATAATAATAATAATAATAATAATAATAATAATAATAATAATTAAATTGTTTTTCTTGCTTGCTCTTTCTTTAATGTTTTTTTTCCCTCCGGATAATTTGATAATTTTTTTTTTTTTGACAGTAATAGCAATAATAGTTTTTTTTTTAATCTTTTGTTAAAGTTTCTAGGATATTTTTAGTCTTTCATTTATTTTTGTTTCTTTCATTATTAACATAATAATAATAATAATAATAATTTATTTGTTTCTCTTACTTATTCTTTTGTTAATGTTTTTGAGTTTTTTTCCCAGGATTATTTAATAATTATTTTTTCGTTTTCGAGGGGTTGATTCGTGATTACACTTTGCACATTGCGGCTAATTAAAAAAAAACAAAGCCAAGAACCGAAAACACCTCCAGAAAAAAAACACAACACACCTGATCACCAAGCTCATTTTCTTTTGTGATCTTTTATAACACAGTTTCTTTATTCTAAAAAATGTTATTTATGCTTGCGCAACAAACTCTACTTAAAAATTGCTACATTTTATCTCATAATCTATAACTTTTATTAATTATATCATATAAATTTATTATTTTGATTTAATTATGTTAAATTATATACACAAAAATGTCCGCGGCAACGCGTGGGCAATATAGCTAGTATACAATAAAACGCGTCCCGGTTTTACTGTGATAATCCACAGTAAACCCTACGATTAATATAAATTTTCGTGAAAGATGAACGGTTGTTGAGGTAGCCGAGATGGTCTAAAGAGCGTCAGATTAAGGTTCCCTTCGAGAGGGCATGTGTTCGAATTTCACTCTCAACACGTTTCTTTTTAGCGAATCTACATTAAACGTAGATTTAATATATATTTTCGAGAAAGATGAACAAATGTTGAGGTGGCCGAGCTGGTCTATAAGGCGGGATACAAATTTTATGTCCGAGAGGTTGGGGGTTCAAGTCTCACTCTTGACAGATTTCTATTTTACTTAAAAATGTGATTAATTTTTTTTAATAAAATATTTTTTGTTTAGAAATATATTAAAATAATAATTTTTTAAAAAAAAATATTTTTAACATCAGCACATAAAAATGATTTAAAAACATTAAAAAATACAATATTTGGATACTGTTTGTTATCTCTCTGTATTTATTCATTTATGCTTTTAGATTATTTATTTTTTCGGTTCATTTTTTTTTTTGGGCTTTATTTTTATTAGGTTCCATTATAAAATTTTAATTTATTTTGGTGATAATTTTAAAATTAATATTGCTCTTTTTTTTCCTTTCCTTTTTTTTGTGTTTTTTGTTATTTTATCTGTTTTTTGGATCAGATAATTTTATTATTTATTGTTTGCGCAATAATAATGATAATTTTAGTGATTATTTTTTATTGTTTTTTTTTTGTTAAAATGTTTTGATTTTTTTATTTTTCGGGGCAATTTAATGATTTTAATTGTTTGGGCAGTAATGTTGATAATAATTTTAACTGTTATAGTAATGAAAATGACGGTAACGTAGGGATGAATTTTCAATTTATGTTTTCATTCTTTTGTGGATAGGAAATTAATTAATTATTTTTGTTATTTGATTATTGCAAGTCTTTTCACAATTTATATTTTGTTCTTAAATATGATTTAAATTCATTTATAAAATGATCTAATCTTAATACAATAATTCAATAATTCAAATCTTCTTGCTTTTTTAATGATAATGATAATTTTATGTTGGTTATTTTATTGAAACATATTAAACTGATAAATTTATATGGATTTAAAATTCATATATTTTATAGAAAACTTGCACTTCACAGGAATTCTGCACAAATTTATTATTTTGACAAAAAATATATTATAACAAAAAAAAAACACAATTAATATTTTTTTGTGTTGAAAAAAATATGGTACCGCCCGCGACGAGGCGCGGGGCATTGGCTAGTATATATATATATATATATATATAGAGAGAGAGAGAGAGAGAGAGAGAGACGATGGAGCAGGATATTGGAATTTGGGCACCGTTTTCAATATTAATGCTTTTAATTATGTTTATTATAGTTTTCCAATCCAAAGTGACATGGTTATATTTTTTTCATTCTAGAAATGCCATGATTAAACTATAATGTCTTAAAAAATTAAATTTCAATGGAATAATTTTGAAAAAATTTGAAAAATTTAATTCTTAGTACAGTCTGAGAGATTTTTCTATTATATCCTTATGTAACTTAAAGGCAAGTTTGCAATGAAAAATATAATTTTGTCAATTTAGATAAAAAGAAATAAATAGAATAACATATTAAAGAGTTAGATATAATAAAAGAATGTAATATAAAAAATAAAAAATACAAGTATATAATAAAAACGTGTCCAATTATATAGCTATAAATTGAACTATTTACCTAAATATAAATTTAAGTGATTGCATAATAACAATACAGCTATATAGATTTACCCCAATTATATAACAATAGATTTACATATTTACTAAAATATAAATTTAAGTAATTGCATATTAGTGGTATTTATAATTATAAAAATTCAATATTGTGTTCAAAATAGTTGTTATAATAATTCTTCAATTAGTATCAAGAAATCAAAATTAAATTAGGTTTTAAGTTTTAGAATTCTAGAGTTGGTTTGGTATCATTTTTTATGTTTTAATTAAAAATTTGTAAAAAAAATAACTTTTTTTATTTTAAAAAACACAAAAAACAAACAACCAAATATCGAAACTTTTCATAACCAAATAAATGGTTTTTAATAATTTCAATACTAGTTGATTTTGTTTCAAAAAATATATTCCACATAAATAAATTTCTTTTATATTTTTCAAAATTTAGAAGACAAAAAAAAAAATATCTAAAGATGATTTCCATAAATTTTTCCCAATCCCATCAACATTCCAAGTCCAGCACTCCATTAGGCAGCAGGAGGACAGTTGACTGGTTGGTGTCTGGATATTTATTGCTTGTTTAATAGTATTTTTATAAAAACTGGAAATTTTTTTATTATTATTTTAAATTATTTTTTGATATTTTTAGATTATTTGGAATTGTTAATGTCAAAAAAAAATTAAAAATATTATTTTAATATATTTTTGAATAAAAAATACTTTAAAAATTAACGCTATCAAATAATCTCAAATTTTAGAAGAGGGGGGTGATTTGAAGCTAGGGTACTCATCCAATCTAGAAACAAAATCCCTAATCAAGAGGGATTTTGTTCCCATCTTTTTTTGTCACGACCCGATTCCCGGATCCGTGACCGGCACATAGGCATGGTCCCCCTCCAAGGTTCCACACCTATGCGAACCCAAACTTATACACAAACTTATCATTCAACTTCAGAATTGAACGCAGCGGAAATAACAACATAAACTTTATAACATAATTCAATTGTCTTTATACAAGAGTTGATTACATACAGTTATAATTGCGGAGCACTAACTAGACATATGAACAAAAGTATCCAATACAACCAAAATAGCAGGTTCCAAGAGTTGGACAAAAATGACCTGCTAGCAAGCTACGACCCTGAAAATAATGAATAATGAGGGGGTGAGTTCAACAACTCAGTGAGTAGATAATATTTAATATACACATACGAGATAATACAACAAAGAGAAGTATATTATCAAATCGGCTCGAAGTTCTTACAAGGAATTTCTCAAATAGGTCATAACAAGAATGTATAGGTAAAGCTCGTCAGAAAATCAGAATGCAATGAGCATGAGGCTCCGTACTGTGGGATGATCAGTCCACACAGGTTGGTGACTCCCCCGACCAACTAGGGTTTCAGATACGATGTGCACAAAGGCTAACACTACCCTGTTAGCATGGGTATTCTGACTGGCATATCATAGGGATATCTTATAATCAAACAGACATATTCATATCTCAATGCTCAACTCATGGTATCAATCAAATGAGGAGCTATCAATTCACAAACAGATATAGGCTCATATCAAGAACGTATATTCAACAAATGATTATGCTTTATCGTATCAAGAATATAATCAAGGTATATATTATCAAAAAGCATAATCCAATTCATACTAGCAAATTCAAATATTTATACTATTTCTCATGCATATTAAATATTATCCACTCACCTGACTTAAGAGCAAACAAGGTTCAGAAGCAGAGTGTTGACGAAATCCTACTGATGTCCCGCGGGTTGAATAGCGGGATTATCTGAATATATATAAAAGAAGATATACTCAAAATGACTCAAAAGAAGTAAAATAAGTTTAATAACATATCTAAGTGTTCAACTCATAATCCTATGTGTTTTTGAATCAAACTATCCATTTCTTCGCAAAAACCTAAAACAAGGTTTCTTCCGAAATCTAATTCCAAAATACATAATTCGTAAAATTGATACTAATCCATCAAATGAGCTTCAATTATCCATCAAACCAATCTGAAATACTAATATTTCATCTAAGGACCATTCTGAAATTTTCTTATATTTTTAGGGTCAAATTGTAATTTTATCAAATTGAAGGACTAAATTGAACACTTCATAAATTCATAGCTATCCTAAAATCTTGTCCATAATTCATCCTCAATTCTGTCCAGAATCTCCAATTTCACTCCAAGGACCAAACTGAAATTTTTCCAAAGTTTGGGGACTAAACTGTAATTTTCACCAAAAGGACCAAAATGAATTTTCGTCATCTTCAACCTCAACCCAGAATTTCCAGCAAGGGATTTTCGAAATTTATCAACATTATTCACCATTTTTCTCAATATTTTCTTAAACCAAACATCTCAAAACTTCAAAATCATCTACAATCAAACTAATTAAACTATTACCCAACACATTCAACCCTTAACATCTCTCTTAATTCATCAATCAAACCCAAATAAAATTCTCAAACCCTAACAACCCATACAAACAAAAATCATAGCTAATAATCACATTTAGACATAATAAAACACACACATTACCTTAACAACTTATTTCTCCTTCTTCCTTTCTCTTCCTCTTCTCTTTCCCTCTTTTCTCTTCTTCTTCTTCTTTCTTCCTCTCTTCCCGATTCTCTCTCTCAAATTTCAGATTACTTCTCTTTTTCCTTTTCTTTCCTTTTCTTTTCTATTTATATTTACTAGCTTGCACAATTACTACAACACCCTTAACCTAATTCTAAGCCACTAAGGGCATTCATCTATTTTCCTTATTAAAAATTTCAAAACACTACATTTTTTTTCCCTAACCCTAGCTACACTTTTTAGGGGATGGGATATAAAACTTTCAGCAGAAAAAAAGCAAGAGAGGGGGAAGAACACCTGAAAATCAGAGCGATTACAACTTTCCAAGTAGTTGAAGCCTAAGATTGTCACTACAAATCTTCTCGTTGTATTTTTCTTCAATTTTTTTAGCATTTTTTTTGTTTCATTTTATCATGGACTATGATGTAGCCTGACAATGTTTTAATTTCTCTATTTAATTCTATTCTGATTTTAATTATTTTGTGTCATTGTTTTCAACACATTTCAATATTTGGTCAACATGATTTAATGGTTATATTAAAATCAAAGGTAATATATAATAATTTTTTTGTGTGATGAATGCCATAAATTAAGTGGAATTTATTGGTAGATAAATGTGATTGAGTGGTTTTGATATACTCTAATCCATAAAACTTAATGTGTTTATTTTTAAAAAAAATTACATGGATTAATATAGAAAGTATTTTATGATACTTAGTTGATTGATCAATCTTTATAAATTTTATATTTTATTTTATCATTATTAATGCTCGTTGATCCCATACACTTGCAAAAATTCACATAAATATAATCAATCTATTTTAAACAACTAAAAAATAAATATAAGACAATCAAATGAGGTGATTTTCTAATAATTCACTGTAGGTGAACTTTTTCTTTGATACGAGGAAACTCCACTTTTTTTTTAGAAATTGTTTTGCGGATCCAAGTTAAACGAGTTAAATTCTAGTTGTTTTAGTCTCTTACAAGGTAATCATATTCTAATTCAAACCCACGATATGCAAAATAGATCTTAAAATAGATGATATTCTTTACACCATGAACTTTTTACACTATTCTTTTCAATATATGAAATTTTTATCTTCGTCTCTCTAATCATTATTATTATTATTATGATTGAAGGGGCACTATCTCACAAATATTAAGGCCAATTTATCTAAATTGATGTTTTAATTATTATTTCTTGACGATAAATGTGTGCATTTGCTGTCCAATTTTGCTTTAATTGATGTTTTAATTATTATCCCTCTATCAATTATTTTATTATTATTATTGAAGGGACACTATCTCATAAAAACATATTAATGTACATTTGTTGTCCAATTTTGTTTTAATTGATGTTCTAATCGAGTACGTGTAATGTCATATCCCACTAAAATGATTGATCTTCTCATGAGATGCAATTTCACGTTTTCATCGATATAGATAGATAAAATTATGTTTTCTAGTAACATTATAATTCTATTCAATTCAATTTTTTTATATTTTATAAATTATAGATTTAATTAATTTTAAAAAAAATTCTTTGATTCAGATAGATATATCAGACTTGATTTTTTTTATAAATATTATTGTTATTCACAAGTTTAGCTTATATTACTAATTTTATGGATTGAGCTCAATTAAAACTAAGATTTAGGGTAAATAATTACCTCAAAACTTTTTATAAGTTGCGACAACATATTAGGCTTAATACATCAATTAAATCAATTGACTAAAATAAAAGAATCAATTATATATATATAAAAAAAAGGACAAAACATAAGAAAATAAATATTGCATTAGCAATTAATACGTTGTAATTGGATAAGTTATTAGGAATATGATGGAACGAAAGACCAAGGAAAGAAAAAAATTAATGGCATTTTATATTTTTTCTTCCATTAATTAAAATTAATAAAAGATATGTTGAGGATATTATTTTATTAAATACAAATTGATTTTCACTTAGTTTTAAAATAAGATTATAACATTATATTTGTACAACCCTTCATGTTTTTGTTTTCTTTTTGTTAAGTTTTATTCTTTGACTTTACAACTACATTTCTATTTTTATTATAATTAGACAAAAAATTAACAAAAAAACTAAAAGGCATCCGGCTTTCACTGTTCATTACTGTAGCACCAGACTCATCTTCACTGTGCACTCGCAATTTTATCCGGCGTTGCGCGCGAGTTCGTCCGCCTTATTTTTTTTTGTTTTATCTGTTTGTGAACAGTGTAATGGCGATTCGGTCCCTCGATAACGACAAAAAATGGTAGAAGGCTGGCGGGGTGCGGAGGTGATTGCGCGCATGCGGACCGGTCCGGTTCGGTCCGCCCCGGTCCGGTCCGCCGCACTTTTTTTTATTTTAATATTTTTTGAAAATGGCTAAATACGTATCTAACCCCGAATAAGACAAAAGTCATGAATAACGCGCAGGGGTGTCACGGTAATTGACCAACATTTTTAATTAATTATCCCGAAAAACTGTCGCCGCGTGTTGAACACGCCACCGACAGTTTTCCGCTCACGGCCTCTTCAGGTGGCGCGTGGGTGGTCATACGGTGTCCCAAAAAATGATTCCGGCGTCTCAGGCGCTTCGCCGCCGCGTGGTCTTTGTCCCGGTCCGGCGCGTTTCCAGACCCTGTGTCCGTGTAGGCGGCGGTGGCCGGTTAAACACGTTTGTTCCGTTTCTCTCTCTCCTGCTGGAACAAGTACAACGGAGGCCCCCGGGTTTATTGATGTTCTGCTTTAGTCCCTGGACTTCTGATTTCTCTATGGTACAGAGGAGGAACAACGTTTTACTTTGCAATTCGGTCTCTTCATTTTTAATTGAGTCCTTTGATCGAATTTATTAAATGTGCATATTTCACTTCGGTCCTCCTTCTTTTAATTTCCGAATTTAGTTTTAAAACCTTAATAAATTTGGTACGGATGTTGTGAATTTTTCAGTTTAATCCTTTGATTGCAATTGATATTATATTTGATTTTTATTTCGACCCTTATACTTTTAATTTTTGATTTTAATCCCTATATTTTTTTTATATTTCTAGAATAGTCTATGTTTTTCTCAATGTATATATAAATATGCCCTTAGCTTTGGTTTTTAATTTTATTTTGTGTTTATAATCATTTGAAAATTTATATTTTTTTCCCTACCTTTGCTCTTCAATATTTTTCACCTTATCATTTTTGTTTCTATTGTATTTTTTTATTTTATCTTTTTTTAAAGTTTTTATGATTTGTTTAGGCTTTCATTTTTTTTTCTTAACACAATAATAATAATAATAATAATAATAATAATAATAATAATAATAATAATAATAATAATAATAATAATAATAATAGTAATAATTTAATTGTTTTT
Source organism: Salix brachista (assembly GCA_009078335.1). Lineage (NCBI taxonomy): Eukaryota > Viridiplantae > Streptophyta > Magnoliopsida > Malpighiales > Salicaceae > Salix > Salix brachista. Next base: position 7,463,435 of record CM018590.1, read on the forward strand.
CTTGCTTACTCTTTTGTTAATGTTTTTTTTCTCCGTATAATTTAATAATTTTTATTGTTTTAACAGTAATGACAATGATATTTATTTTTTTTCCTTTTGTTAAAGTTTGTAGGATATTTTTAGTCTTTCATTAATTATATGTTCTAATATTTATTGGATATTACATCATAGGAATATATATAGGGAGAAGAAAACATGACCTAGGATTTTTTGAATAAAAAAAATTAATATCAGTATTCTTAAATACATTTTATATAATAATATAATGAATTAATCGAATAACATAAAAAAAAATTATTGAATATTATCGCCTATAAATATATAGAGAGAGGAAAAAAATCACCTACGATTTTTTCCTTAAAAAAATTTGATGTCACTATTCTTAAATACATTTAATGTAATAATATCATTAATAAATCTTATAAAAAAAAATTCCTTTGAATTTAAATTTGGTGCTCTTTTGTTTAAGTTTATTTCTTAAAAACAAGTTTGCAATATTTTCAGTTTTAATATTTTAAATGTAATATTACCGGGAAAAAAATTTAAACTAAAAAAAAAATTACTTAGGTTATCTACAATTAAAAAATATACGGGTCACTTTCCATTTTGATTACATAGATTTTATCAATTATAATTACACTAACTAAATATTAAAATAACAAAATATAATACATATAAAAACAATCAATTTTCTACATAGATAAAAAAAAAACCGCCGCATCCCTAATAATAATAATAAAACTATTAATTTTAATTTGCGTTAATTATCATTTGAAAATTATATATATATATATATATATATATATATATATATATATATATATATATATATATATATATATATATATACAACCTTGATTTTTTATGGAAAAAAAATACTATCATTGTTTTGGAGTAATTTTAATATAATAATATGAGCCATAAATCTTATAAAATTAATTTTTTTTACAATAATTATGATCTCACCAATTTTTATTATTTCCACTGTTATTAAGTTTCTTTAATGTATTTACATTTTAATTTTTATTGGTGATAATTTTAAAATTAATATTTGTTACATATTGTATCTATTATAATGTTACTAATTAAATATTTAAACAACTAATTACAACATGTAAAAAATCAATTAGTTTTCTACATAGAAAAAAACCCTGGCGCGATGCGCGGCCAAGCATACTAATTATACCACGCAAAAAACTCATTTCTAACATATTTTATCTATTGCAATTTTAATAATTAAACGTTGAAATAACTAATTATAGCACGCAAAAAATGTAAGTTTATTTATGGAAAAAAAAATTACAATATTATTATTTATAATGTTTCGAATCTAATATTACTTGGGAAAAAATGCAATTCATAAGAAAAAAATTACCTGCATTATCTGCGATTAAAAAATATACAAACCACTTTTCATTTCTGTTATACAAATTTTATCAATTATAATTTTACTGATAAAATATTAAAATTACAGAATACAATACATATAAAAATAATAAATTTTCTACATAGATAAAAAAAACCCGGCGCATCGCGCGGGTAAATCGCTCGTAGATTCCTAAAAGTCTGTAGTGGCAACACGCGATCAATGTATTGTTCTTATATTTTTTAATACATTCACATTAAAATTATTAGCATATTCTTCTTTCTTAAACTTTAATTTATTATTTTAATTAGCTTTTGGTTAAAAATAAATACATATTCTAATAAACAATACCAAAAAACTAAAGCACATTAAAAAGACAAAAAGGGTTTAAATTAATGAGTTTCCATTTTTATTTTAATTCCAAATAGCCTAAAATATTGTTTTATATTTATTCTAATTGCTCCTAGTTTTTCTCATATAAAGCAGATAGAATAAATAAAAAATTTGTTGTAGAGAAAAATAAATTTATAACCACAGGAGCAATTATACTTGTAAAATATTTTCTTAATAAGATTTAATTATAATATTTTTATAAACAAATTATTGATATATAATTAAATTAAATTTGTTTTTGAATAACTCCTTATGACATGATATCATATATCTTATTCTACATCTATCTCTTGGCATCTCAATTTTGCTTTTAATTAGTGTTAAGAAATAGATTTAATATTTATTGACTCATATAATTCTCAATTTATTTTATTAAATGTATATGTCAACTTCTCAATTCAGATCTAAAAATGTTCTTAAATCTAAAAAAACATGCTAGTAATGCCTAAATATTCATTTTTTTCATTAAAAATCAAATTTGATTTGACCTATTAGGGATCGCAAGTAAATTGACTAATATTTAGTGCATATCAAACCTTTAAAAATTTGATTTCTATTGAGTTTTTGTGCATATTGAACTCTTTTTTTTTTTTTTGCCTTTTTATCCATAGCCCTTTCAAGTACATGAATTTACCCAATAATTACCTCTAATCTTTAAAAGAGAAATCAATAACATATTAAGAGGGGAAAACAATATTGGATTTATGAATCTATGAAAAGAAATATTGATTTAATAAATTGATAACCCTTTCCTAAAGATTTTAGAAGAATTATGAAAAAAATATTAATATTACAAGTTATAGCTCAAATATAATATATGGAATTTGAGTAGAAAACCCACTTAAGCTACATTATATATACAAAATATAAATAAATATAATTATGGATTTTTTGGACAACCTTGCACAAAATTTTATCCCTTTCCACTTTAAGAGTTCATCGACTGTTTGTAAGTATGATTAAGATTATTTTTAAATATATTTTTTATTTAGAAATATATTAAAATAATATTTTAAATAAAAATTATTTTTGATATCATTACACAAAAATAATCTAAAAACTCTAAATTTTTTTAATTTAAAATAAAAAATAAAAATAATTTTAAAAAAAAAAAAACATGTCTCAAACACACTACTACCAAACACCCCTTAACTAATGTGGAAATATAATGAGTAATTTTATTTTTTTACCTTAGCCCAACAAAATTATCAAAAGAATACCCATAAAAATATTGATTTAACATTTTTTAAATTAAAAATAATTTAAATAATACTAAAAATAGATTTAACCGTAAAAGGCCACATCATGAATATTCGAGGGCACAAAGCAAAGTTACCAAGCATGTAAAACTCAGAATAAAAACTGCTTGCTTGGCAAGAAATAATTGGCTTACAAAACCCAACAGAAATCTATTCAATACACCAAGAGACACACACACATCATATAGAAGACAACACTCATAATGGTGGGGACAATACTTCTCTCTCAAAAGTCCAAGTGTGGAGTAGCCCAACTTTTTCATGCTCGTAATTCTATGCCTTTTCATTGTGTATAGAAAGAAGGAATTGTGGGGTTAAAGAGAGAGAGAGAAATCAAAACAAAAGAAATTGCAAGAAAGAAAGAAAGAAACAAGAACTGATGAATCACACCAAACATACTACTTTTTTTCAGTTTTGTTCACTCATAAATCTCATCTGATCAAATTTTCTCCCTCTTTTCTTTTGCTTTCTTTCTTTATAATGGCTAAAACTGGGGTTCTTGAGACAATACCATGTGCAGTGACAAAGGCAACAGAGTTGAAGAAAGAATTGGAGAAGCTAGTGAAGGCTATTCTTGGTGAGGAGGATTATAGAGTGGAGGTCACGGATGAAGCCATGAGGGTTTTGAGTGTCTTGAAAGAACTGAAATTCAAGAAATCTTTGAAGATGGTAGATGATACAGTTGTGCCTGAAGAATTTAAATGTCCCATTTCAAGGGAGATAATGGGTGACCCTGTTGTCTTGGCCACTGGACAGGTTAGACGATCAAAATTTGTCCTCTCTACTTTATCAATGCATTTGGGATTGTTTTTTTTATATATTTCTTTTGGATTTGAGTGTTGTTGGAAGTCGAATTGTTCTTGGTTTGGATGCTATTCGAATGTGCATGGAAAACATTCTTCATCTTTGGGGATTTATTTTAAAGGCTTAATGCTAAATTTTGTCCTGATATTTCAAGTTTTTGGCTCTTCTACAAAATTGTTGAGGCTTTGGATTTGCGTATAATTAATCTGTTGGTATTTCTGCAAGAACAGAAATTTTTCAAACACTGAGATTTTCTTTTGAAATTGTAGAATGTGTAGATTTTCCCCTTTTTCTTTGGTTTATGTGTATTTATTTTCTGTTAATAAATTTATTGGAACAAGGAATTGCAGCATCCAATGTAGAAGAATTTTTTTCTTTTGAGGAAGTTGGTCCAAAATTAAGAAAGGGTATTTTGTGGGCGAAAATCTGGTTGATTTTTTTTATCATTGCCTCCATTCATAATTTTGAGATAAGAGCTGAGGTAACTCCAGATTTAATTCTTTATACAGACTTGATATTTCTTGTTCAACCTTTTTCCATCATTTTCCATATTTGAGATAACTTAGTCAGATGGCCAATCTATCTTTGGGATGGTGGCGTCAAAGAATAGGACAAGGAATTAACCCTGTTCTTAAGCATTGATGAACCTCTCACCAACATAGTGAAGATGTTCTTGCGCTATGACTGATGCTAGAATGAGGAATGATCGGTCGATGTTCATTTTACTTGAATTCCTGTGCTATTACAAGCTGGTTTCATTTCTATTCAATGATTTGTTGCCTATAGAGTTTCTCAATTATTGAAATTCTTTCTGATTTCTAGACTTATGATCTACCGTTCATCCAAAGATGGCTAAATGAAGGGCACCGAACATGTCCCCGGACCCAGCAAGTCCTTCCTCATACTATCCTGACCCCTAATCATTTGGTGCGAGATATGATTTCGCAGTGGTGCAAGGAGCGTGGAATTGAGCTACCAAAGCCTGTGAAGGATGTTGACGATGAGGTGCATACCGATGCAGACCGAAGCCATTTGAAGTCACTGCTTGAAAAGATGTCCTCTTCCCTTTCAGATCAAAAGGAAGCTGCAAAAGAGCTTCGGCTGCTTACTAAAAGGATGCCATCATTTCGGGCCCTTTTTAGTGACTCAACTGATGCCATTCTGAGATTGATCAATCCACTATCACCAGGCAGAGCTAACACTCACCCTGATCTGCAAGAAGATTTGATCACAACAGTTCTGAACCTTTCCATTCATGACAATAATAAACAGTTAGTTGCAGAAAATCCACTTGTCATCCCTCTGCTTATTGAATCTGTAAAATCTGGAACTATTGAAACAAGAAGCAATGCTGCTGCCACCCTCTTCTCCTTGTCAGCCCTAGATTCAAACAAGCTCATTATTGGAAAATCAGGTGCTCTCAAACCACTAATTGATCTATTAGAAGAAGGGCATCCACTGGCAATGAAGGATGCCGCATCGGCAATATTCAACCTATGTCTTGTCCTTGAGAATAAAGGCCGGGCTGTCCGAGAAGGGGCAGTCAGGGTAATCCTTAAGAAAATCATGGATTGCATCCTCGTCGACGAGTTGCTGGCAATTCTTGCAATGCTCGCTAGCCATCAGAAAGCTGTTGAGGAAATGGGGGAGCTCGGTGCGGTTCATTGTTTGCTTGGCATTACAAGGGAGAGCAGTTCTGAGCGCAACAAAGAGAATTGTGCTGCAATTTTATACACAATCTGTCTAAACGACTACACTAAATGGAGGGACATTAGGGAAGAGGAAAATGCCAATGGTACACTTTCAAGACTCGCGGAGAGTGGGACATCACGCGCCAAGAGGAAAGCTAATAGCATCCTCGAGAGACTGAATAGAGCTGCTTCACTCACACACACTGCATGATAGAATAAACCTCATTAGTCCGAAGATATTGCCTATTAATCCTTGTACATGCTGTCTTCTTCCTACACTCTCATTGTACAGACCGATAGTTCGGCCATTTACTGTAAAAAGTTCAAGTATCAGTTCATGTTTCCTATTTCTGTCCCAGGCAAGATTTGGTTCTTCCCAGGATAACACATTGAGCATAGAACATATAGAGTTTAACCCCTAATATGATGAGTGGATATAAGATAGTTATACTGATGAGTTTTTTACGTTCTATCTTTATCTTCCTGCCTCTTGATCTCTTCAAATTTGTTTTCCTGTCCTTAACTTGAATGTCTGTTTTATTTAAACCAAGTTAGTACCTTCGATGTCAACGCAGAACTATGGATTGTGAGATTACATTATGTAATTCAGATACTATTGCCATCTAAGAGGACTGAAAGAGGGCAGGGCCAACTGGTTGGTGGAAAAGGATTCACACAGGCTGGTTGATTAGCGATTGCAGTTGCAGGCATAGTTGTCAGTTTCATTATGTTTCGGCCTAAATGGCCGAAACGTTTCATACCAGTTAAAAAAACGAGATAAAATGGTGTCGTTTTCACCTCGGTTTAAATTATAGCCCGTTCTGGATTTTTCAGCTACATACTGGCCGAAACGTTCTAGTTTCGTTCTGCCTATTCTGTTTCAACTAGATATTTTTTTTTTTAATAATGAATAATTTTACAATATCAATCATATCTCTTAATTCAACCGTTAGATTGAGATGAAATTTTACAAGGAGTCTCTTGATATATTTATATATATTATGTTAAAATTTCAGAGCAATCAGATAATGTAATGACCTTGCGAGATTGATAATGGTATTCTCGTAATATTATACATATTCATAATTTTGTTCAGAAAAATTGTCTTATTGTGTTTTTTTTTATTAAATTGCACAATTCTAAATAATTTTATTTTTGGATTTGAACTAATTTTTTTTAATTACTATATATATATATATATATACACACACATAAATAATACAACCCTGAAACGGCACATTGAAACGCTTCGAAACTAAAATATTTTGTTTCAATTGAAAAAATAAAACATCAACCGAAACGGCATTGAAAAATTTAGTTGTAGTGTCTTTAACTTTTTCTTTCACCAACTTTAAAAGTGTTGGCACCAATACCATATAGCATGACAAAACATATATATGCTGTTTAATAATGCTCAAGTACCTAAGTATATTCGAGTTAAGTGCACTGCACACTGACAAAATTCGGACGGATTTGTAGGAATCAAGAGCTAGAATAAACGAAGATGAAGAGTAAAAAGTGATGGGGATATCCAGAATCTTCATTTTGGGATGACTGGTTATTCCACATTTCTGTCATCTACTAGCTTGCCATCCATGGTGGGCATTTCTTTATAGAGTGGCACTAGGTATTCAACTTGTTGCTAGGTTAAATAGCCACCCCTCATTACAGAAGCAAGCAGGTAGTTTATTTGTCTGAAGCAAAGTTGTCAATTAACAGGGTAAGTGTTTTGTTTTTTCAATTAGAACAGAATGTTTCAATTTTGAAGTGTTTCGACAAGCTGTTTCAGGGTTGTACTGTTTATATATATACACACATATATATATACGAAAAAAATTAGTTCAAATCCAAAAAAAAAATTATTTAGAATTGTACAATAAAATATTTTTCCTTAACCAAATTATTAACGTATATAATATTACGAGAATGTCAACATCAATCTTGCAAGGTCATTACATAGCTCTGAAATTTTAACATAATATATATAAATATGTCAAGAGATTCCTCGTAAAATTTCATCTCAATCTAATGGTTGGATTAAGAGATATGATTGATATTATAAAACTATTCATTATTTAAAAAGAAACACTATTTGGCAGAAACCGGAACATTTCGGGCGGTATTTGGCTGAAAAATCCAAAACGGACCAGAATTTAAACCAAGGTAAAAACGATGTTTTTTTGTCTCGTTTTTTTAACTGGTACGAAATGTTTTAGCCAAAACAGAACGAAACGGACAACTATGATCGAAGTATCTTAGAGAATCTCAAATAATTTTGATTCAAAAATCTTTTTGTTGTGAGTATGAATTTGGGAACCCAACACGAACAAGCAGAGATGATCTGTGATTAGAAATTCACATACATCTTTTCCTATTATAATATGAATCTCTGGTGGGACTAACATTCTTGCACCCTTTCATTAGGTACATGTAAGTAGGCCACATTAACCTTTTCTAGAATTTTTGTTTCTCTTCAAGAATTCTCAGAACCAGTGTCGGTGAAGGATCATCAAAAACATTTCTAGCTGTCATCAGTAACACTTTAATTGTCATTATTCCAACTTTGACTAATAATTGAATAAAAAGTTATTTCTCTTCCTTGAATTGCTTGAGTCACTTGTCACGCCGGCCCAGACATTGTTTTAAAGATGGTTGGTTAATCTGTCTCGGTCACTAGTTTGTGCATCACTTGGCTATTCGCCACTGCTGCGGCTAAATATAATATTTCTCAATGAATTGTGAATTTGGGTTTCAACAAGCAATAATGACTCGGTGGAAAACACAAAAAGAATATAATTCATGTCAATATTTTATAAATTATTTTGAAATTCATCAGAAACGAGAGAAACTTTCAAGAAAATTCAAATTTTTATAGAATAAATGATTGAATTCGGTCAAAAGGCTTACAAGTATATTTAAAGCGAAAACCTACCCTAATTCTTGTTGGACAAGAAAACGGGACTAATTACTAAAATTATTAAAAATAAAAAAACTGAAATAATTGCGGAAATTAAAACTACTAGAAATCCTAAGAAAGTCGGAATTGACAGAAGCCAATGTGGATTTAGAAATCAAAAGTTATGGGTAAAACGAAATTTTCCTAAAACGACAAAACAATGATTTCGGGGCCTAAACGATGGAATTCGACTAAAAAAAGGTATGCTTCAACAATAAAACTATTGACGGTCTCGCCGAAATACATTAACTGTGCCAGTTTCGCGTCATTCTGACTTCGACGCTCAGATTGCCCTTAAATTTAAGATGTTCTCTCTTCAACATATACGCATCCGTCATTTATTCTACGTCAAGCAAGATGGTATATATTTAGTGACTTTGTGGTACTCAGAGTTACCCTGCTATGTGTTATGAACTTCCTTTGTAGCAACGGCAGCATTTACACAGATTATCGGAATCATCTGCAGAATCGAATAATGGGGTTCAACATTATCTGCAGAATCGAATAATGGGTAGTCTTCAGTTTTGTCTGCTTTTAGACGCGTTAGAAAACAAAAGTGCTTCTGCTTTCAGATGCGTTATTACAAAACAAAAGTGTGGTGTAATTTGCTAAGGGCCATCCAAAACCTTCGAAAACGTTTGTTCGTCTAACAGATGAGGAAATGCTGACCACCATCGCTAAAAGACATCCAAAACCTGCATTATTGTACTGTAGCTTGTGACGTGTCGTAAACCTATTTGATGGATTCTATGAGCAGGATTCTTGATTTTGTTGTGACTTGCAGACATGGTGGATAGATAAGGTTGTCAGTTATGTTTTGTTTGTTGCTTTTTTTTTCAATTGTAATGTAATATTTTGGTTTTGGAGTATTTTGTGTACTGTTTTGGGGTTATATATATATATATATATATATATATATATATATTAATTAAAAAAAATAGTTAAATTCAAAAATAAAATTATTTAGAATGGTGCAATTTAATCTAAAAAAAGATATAATAAAATGATTTTTCTGAATAAAATTATGAATAGATATAATATAACGATAATGTCATCATCAATCTCGTAAGGCCATTACATTATTTGAATGTTATGAAATTTTAAAATAATATATATATAAATATGTCAAGAGACTCCCCGTAAAATTTCATCTCAATATAGCAGTTAGATTAAGAGATATGATTGATATTGTAAAATTATTCATTATTTAAAAAAAAAACTATTTGGTCGAGATGGAATAGGCGAAATGTTCTGGTCGAAATTTGGATGTAATTTCCAAAACGAATCAAAATTTTAAATGAAAAACTATATTGTTTTGGCTTGTTTTTTTAAATAGTATTAAACATTTCGTTCATTTCAACCGAAATGAAACCAGATTGACATGTATGGGTTAGATATCAAAGGCAAAGGGTGCGTCGTTCTCAAGTTGAATAGATGAGATGATGCACAGGCTGCGTCAAGGCCACATTTTTGTGTTTACTTTCGGTCTCAAGTGGTCCATGAAAACGTCAGAGAACTAAATTCTTCTGAACTTGCCATTCATTACCTTAAAAATGGTTGAAGATTACCAGTTTCTGACAATTATTCCTTCCTTAATTTATGGGTTTTTTTTTTATATAACCGGGGTGTCCGGACCAACTTGCACGCACCACAACTAAATCTCTGGGCCCACTGAACATCCTGCAAATCCAATGAGCATGTAAGGCACCGCGGGGGTAACAGACGTGTCTGGCAAAGCTTAAACCTGGGGTGAAAGGAAGGGAGAAGCCCTTCATGACCACCAGGCCAAGACCATACTGGTAATTTATGGTTTTCTTAATAACGAAGGACCAGAATTATTACCATATTTGATTTTCTGTACCATTTTTTTCCTCCTTCCACGTGTCTGAAGAAATGCTGTCATACCATTTCAGCAGGAAAGAGAGACTTGTGTGGTAATATAATATTATTTTTCCTCTGTAAATTGCACACCTCATTTTCATCTAAATTGGAAAAAACTCTTGAGAGCCAATAACTCATACACTCCTACTCAAAAATAGCGAAAGAAAACTGTTTAAATACAATAAAAACATCCATATTAATAAAATATTAATTAATATAAATAGAAAAAAATAAACAATAACTTCCAAGTTTAATTTGGAATAAAATCAAACTTGGTAAGGAAATTGATTTTTATATATATAAAATTAGACATGGCTGAATTTCAGTTTAACTCAACTATAAAATTATAAGTATTGTGTTAAGCAGGTCTGGGATTTCTATAAAATTCCAAAATCTTAACAATTTTGATTAATTATTTATGATAAAAATAGAAAGAAAACTCAAAAATAAACAATAACTTCCAAGTTTAATTTGGAATAAAATTAAGATTATTATTATGTGTGTATATAATTAGACATGGCTGAATTTCAGTTTAATTCAACTATCAAATAAAAAGTTATAAGTATTGTGTTAAGCTGGTATGTGATTTCTTAAAAATCTGTCTCCAAAGGGCTTGGCGTGATGATAGAGAGCTTGCGATTTGCACCGCAAGTCTCGAGTTCGAGTTAGGACGTGCATCCCTTATAAAAAGCTAGAACAACCAGGATTTTACTCGCTCATCTGAATCCACAAAAAGCATTTTCGGGGAGTAAAGTTTCCTCACATTCAAAACAAAAATATGAATACCGTGTCCCACTTAATTTCAACTATACTGCATTAAAACTAGTGACTAATGTAGCTTCAAAATAAATAAAACAAATTTGATGCAATGGAATTGTTAATAAACCATCTCACCTAAAAGTTTAAGCTTATAAGTGAGGCCCCAGAATATGATTATATTATACTCTAACATACACCCTCAAGTGAAAGCCCTTTGGGCTTGAAACTTGCACAGGCTCACATTACTTTGTGCTTGATTTTTTTATCAAATAGAATGGGGGTGATGAGATTCGAACTCGTGACCGTTGGGTCAACAAGGCTCTGATACCATGTTAAGGAACCATCTCACCTAAAAACTTAAACTTATAAGTGAGGCCCCAGAATATAATTATATTATACTCTAACAGGAATCAATGTAATTTGACTTTTCTTCTACTAATCTATGAAAAGGTTTATGGACGATAAGTAAGAAGTTGAAGGCCACATCGCTTCCATGATCGAGACTCAAGCTTCGCTTGGAAGCTTTTGTGCTTCGTCAACAAAATTATCCTCTACGAGCCTTTTCTTTTTTAGGAAGCCTCTATTATTAATAATATTATTATTAAATCTAAAAGAAACGGGGAAATTTTGTTTACTAGCTACAAGAATTGGACCTCCAATTTTAAAAGTTTTATTTTGATCCAAATTTATTTTTTTATTATTTATTAGTCCATAATTTAAGAGAAAAGAGAGAAAATCAATAGATTCATGTGGTAAAAAGAGAAAATAAATAGAAATTGCTTAAGAAAAAAAAAATTAAAAGAGTTTTGATTTCGGATTGGTTATGAGATGTTTTGTTTAGACCGTGAACTAGTATATCAATGTGTCTATGTTTTTTATAATTATTATGGGTAAAAAAAAGATTGAAAATGAGTCCGTGACATCTGACATCGTCGCATAACTAACGTTTGTTTATAAAGTGTTTTTTACTTATAAATATATTAAATAATATTATTTTTTATTAAAATTTATTTTTAATACATAACATTAAAATGATTGAAAAAAATAAAAAAAAAATCAATTTAGAGCAATTAAAAAAACACAAACTTATAATCTTTTCCGATGAAAAAACACAACCAAACTCTTCAACCCTCTCGGCTAAAGATTGTCAGCCCATCTACAGGGCCTAATTAGCATTGAGCTTGAGCCCAAATTGCTCAAGCTCGAGTTTATTAACCAGGTGATTTAACAACTGGTTTGGAGACTCCTCCTCGAAGCACCTGCTGCACGTGTACTCCTTTTGGCCATGCTGTGTTTTTATAAATCAACTCCTGGCCTACCTTTTAAAAGTAGATGTGTTGGAAAATAAATTGTTTATAGAAAAAAGAAAATAAATTGTTTGATATAAAAACATTTATATAATGGGGAAATCATATGATGATTATATCATTCATGTTTGGGAATATGATTAACATTGTGTTTTTAAAGTGATTTTCGTTCAAAAACATTCAAAATAATAAAAAAATTTAAAAATTAATTTTGATATCAGCACACTAAAATGATATAAAAACACCCAAAAAAATTAATTTAAAATAAAAAAATATATATATATTTTTAAAAAAAAAAACATTTTTGAAACGCATTTACAAGCACCCCTAATCATCCAAAAGTATAAGAATTCTTTAATTTTTTTTAATTTTGTCTTCTCTATTTCTTTCTTCTTTTTATGTATATTTTTCTTGATTGATGCGAGAAAATTTGTTAATTTTCTTGTGCAAAGGGCTTTCAAATTGCAATTTCTAGTAGTTGGGTTTTATTTGAAAGTTTAGAGCATTAAAAACAAGATTTCATAGTATGTTTTTTTTAAAACTTCAAAAGACTTGTTTATTTTTGTTTGTAATTATATTTGTTAATTATATTATTTTTTATTTTAATATATTGATATATAAATATATAATAATAAAATCACCACGGTACAACACCAAACACTTGCAAGAACTGCACCCATAAAAAAAAGAAATCTAAAGCTAATCATCTCAGCATCTGTGAGGCCTGGTATGGTTAAATTAATTAAAATCAGCACAAAAAATTAAGATAATTCGAGTCTCATACTGTAGTCGATACATCATATCATAGCATAGGTTGCTTAGTTTTAACTACTGCTGCTATAAGTTAGGCATTCCAACTGGGAAAAAAAACCCATGGGGCAGTGATTTCTGTTTCTTGTTCTTCACCTCCATGGAAGCACTGTCATTGCAGGAACTCCAAATCTATGAAACACAAGCGGGCACGAGGCATGAAAACAATCCTGGTCTTTTCTTCTGCATGCATGAAAGCAAGAGAAAAGTGGGAAAAAAACACAATTAGATCACTTTCCGAACCCCCCAGTAAATCAAACTGATGTTTCCCTGCTAAAAAAAGTGGAAAAAAGGAAGCTTTAATGTCGAGTTTGGAGGGTAAGGGCATGAAACTGTTGTCGGCATTGAGCATCATTTTGCGAGGTAGGTTGTGCTGGGGCCGCCTCTGGCAAGCCCAAACTTTCTTGCAGCCTCATCCTCACACGGTGTCTAGATAATTTATCTACACGACACAACTTTTACCTTAAAGACATTTGGGACTCGTTTTTCAAAATGATGGCTTTGTTTTCTTTTGCAAAATACCCATATAAAAATTCAACATTTCGACATCAATTGGAAATCCAAGGTTGAAAAAGAAAGTGCAAGATAATGTGTGTGTGTGTAATTGTAAATGAGTTCTGTGAAATGGGGGGTGGGGGGGCAAGCAAACTTACCCGTTTGGAAGAGCGGAGGAGCTCAGGCGAGATTTTGTAGAGATCTTCATCGATGGCTTTAGGAGGTTTAGCAGCAACTTTGGAAACAATTAGAGTGTCCATTTTATGAGAATATTGTGATATCTTATTCTTATGGAACACCGTGGGTGGTGGCTGTCGGTGTTTCCTAGCCGGCTCAGTCACGTCACAAACTTTGCCCTGCTTTCTCTGCTCCTTAGCATGCGTGCCTCGCTTTTCTCTCATTCTTGTCTGCAAATTCAACACAGTCGTCATTATTCATCTTTACGTACTGTAATTAACATCATTATATTCATCATCAAATGCTGACTCTAATTTTCCCAGCTGCAAATCTATTTACTTACACTTAATATACTCTTAATCTATTTCAAGAAATGTGGTTCAGAAAAACAAAAAACTAACACTAGTATTTCAAAATATATAGAGGATGTAATTAATCAGAAAAAAGGGTTCCTGGGAAATGGCCAAAATCAAGAACAAACCTTTGCAGGATGAGGAAGATTACGAGAGGGTTTGTTGAACTCAGAAGCATATAGATCACCACCACGCTTGTCCGGATGACCACATTCTCCAGATGAATTATGAGTGGTACTGACTCGGATCAACCCTGCTTGTCTAGCAGACTCAAAATACTGCGTGATTGGCAGCTCATTTGCTTGGTCCCAGTTTCCAAATGCTGGTATTTGTCCACTCCTCCTCCTCTCCTATCAACACACAGAGCAAACACATATAAAAAAAAAATCAATTTTACAGAAGGAAATGAAATATTTATTTAGATCTTGAACTTCGATGGGAAGCTAAGAATTAAAAAGGGAATAAAAACACCCCATTTAAAGAAATTTCAAGATTAAACTCCATTAGAGTGTATACTGTTTCATGAAATTGAAAAGGAGGGGGACAGAGGGAGCAAAAAACAGTAGGATGAAGCCAATTCTGAAAGAGGATGAAAGTAAGAAACCAAGAAATGGCAGGAGAGCTTACATCCATTCTGGTTGATCTCGGCAGTACTACAACGCAAGAATCCACAGAGAAAGTGCGAAACAGAAAATCTATATAAAGGGCAGAGAAAAGATAGGAGCTTGAAAAGGGAGAACAAAAAGGTTAAAAAGATGGGAGTTTTTGGATCATTCTCTCTCAAGAAAACACCCCAAGAACAAGAAAGTTACAGATTCTAGTTCTGAATTCCAGAGAAGATACGCAAAAGAAGATAGGTTTCACTCGTTTATAGCAAGCAGTACATGAACAGAAAGTAAAGGGGTTTGGCTTTTGCTGGTCTTTTACTCCATTTGTGTGCTGCTACTCGCTAGTTTCTTTCAACTTTCACAGATTATAATATAGAAGTAGACAACCTTTTTGACCTCTAGACCCTATATTGCTCCATCTTTTCTTTCTTTAACCTAGATTCACGCCACAGACAGGAAATTGGGACCCAGAGGTTTTAGGGTTTTTTCCCCCACCTCGGTCTGGAAAAAGGGAGTCTCTGACGGTGGAGTATGGCCGAACTGAGAGGTAATTATTTTTAATTATGAACTGTTTAAGATCGAGAATTGCGTAGGAGTGCGGTAGGAACATGTAAAGTTGAATTTGTTGCTTGTTCTGACCAATGAATGCTGCCAAGAGGTTGAAATTTGAAAAAGGAGTAAAAGAAGGTGCTGTCCCTGCTGACCCATTGTCAAGCAGTCCTTTGCGGATTAACGATCTATTTGAAAGTCTGGTTGCGGTAGCTTTTTAAAGTGCTTTTTGTGCTGAAATATATTAAAATAATATTTTTTTTATTTTTTTGAAAATCATTTTTGACATCAGCACATCAAAATGATCTAAAAACACCTAAACATATTCATTTAAAAGGAAAAAAAAAATTGAGTTTCTGCGGCACGGCGGTTGAAACGCCGTGCTGATATTGTTTTCTAAAAGTGCTTATGAAAAAAAAAATTAATTTTTATTTTTAATTAAAAATTTTGATATTTTTAGATTATTTTGATATGTTGATGTGAAAAATAATTTTTGAAAAATAAAAAAAATATTTTGATGTATTTTTAAATGAAAAACACTTTAAAAAACAATCACAAACACACTTCCGAACAGTCAATTCAACGAGAAAAGATAGGTTGATTTACTCGAATTCTCTAAGAATGTTTCCAGATTGATTATTGAATTCAACAAGACAGAAATTTGGCATTGCGTTGCAAGTTAATCAACTTGGTAACGTGTTAACGTGCCAAAGATTTTTGACTCCAACATGTAGGAAAAAAACAACAAAAAAAAGAATAGTAATAATAAATAAATAAATAAATAACTTCAAGATGTCAAACAGTACAAAAGAAATACAAACACAAGAGAGGAGATTATAGTTCAATAAAATTAAATTTAAATTTAATTTAAATAATATATTTTAAAAAATTATTAATTACCGCCCCACCACTTGAACTCACAACCTCCGCCAGCAGGGTCTTGGCCTGGTGGTCAAGAAGTGTTTCTCACTTCCTCTCACCCCAGGTTCAAGCATTGTTAGGCATGTCTGTCACCCCCGCGGTGCCTTACATGCTCATTGGGTTTGCAGGATGTTCAGTGGGCCCGAGGATTTAGTTGTGGTGCGCGCAAGCTGGCCCGAACACCCCGGTTATAAATAAATAAAAAAAAAAACCTCCGGTCAAACAACCTCACATGTTAATCAAGTGAGTTAAAAACAAAAAATTATTAAATGATTTAAACATCACATTAATCAAATAATTTGTGTTGTAAATTCGAGAGAGAGTTCAGAGCCTGCAAGTGCGTGTCCAAGTGGGTGTGGTTAAACTAGCGAGGCCTGATGGCATTTTCTTGTGGAGTGATATGTGCCGATACAATTTGACTTCCCTCTATCCACACTTTGTTGCTTTATGTAAATGACAAAAATGCCAACAAACCATCCCTTTCCTTCTCCAAGAAACTACCTAAAAACTTTGACTTCTGCCGCAGCAAAGTCAAAGGCATTATATATATATATATATATATACTATCTAATTGCCCCCGCGGATTGCCGCATGTATTCTTGTGTGTATAATTTAATATGAATAAATCTACAACGATAAATTTATATGATATAAATAAATAAAAACTAAAGATTAGGAGATAAAATGTATTAAATTTTGAGTTTAGTTTGTTACGCAAGCATAGATTACATCTTTTAGAATATAGGTATTGCGTTATAAACGATCACAAAAGAGTGCGAATTAACATTCGAAAAAAGACCGAAAAAAGACGAAAACTTTTAGAATCAGGAAAAAAAAATATTGAAATCATTATTGTGCAGATAGTAAAATTATAAAAATCATTTAATACAATGAGGAAATCAAAATAAAAAAAATAAAGGGGAAAAGGAAGCAATATTAATTTAAAATATTATAATAATAGCAACATCGGAGTCTTAACATCTAAAATTATTATTACCGTTAGTATAAAAACAATAAAAATTATCAAATTATATTGAGGGAAAAAAATAAAAAGCATGAATAAAATAGCAAGCAAGAAAAACAATTAAAATATGATCATTATTATTTTTATTATTATGATTATTATTATTATTATTATGAAAGAATTAATAAATGAATGAAATATTGAAAAATTGCAACAAAAAAAAAGGATAAAACAAAAAATACAATAAAAACTTAAAATTATCATTGTTATCACTTTTAACACAATAAAAACTATGAAAATGTTTTGAGGGACAAAAATCCTCAAAAGCATAAACAAAATAGTAAGCAAGGAAAATAATTATATTATTATTATTATTATTATTATTATTATTATTATTATTATTATTATTATTATTATTATTATCATTTATTTATTTTATTTTTGTGTTAATAATGAAAGGGAAAAAATGGAAGAGAAAAAAAAGCCTAAAAACTTAAACAAAAGATTAAACAGAAGAATGAAACAAAAACAAAAATTATCGTTGCTATCACTGCCAAAATAATAAAAATTATCAAATTATCCCAAGGAAATATTTTTGAAAAATATCAACATAAGAGTAAGCACGAAAAACAATTAAAAATTATAATTGATGATAAAACAAAAATAAAAGTTATTAGATGAAAAAAATTATTTAATCTAAAAATTTTAAAAAATATATGTTCTATGTTGCGGGTTGAGCAAACAAATTTTATAGGATTTGCTGGATGAAAATTAAAATTCAATTTTGATATATGCAAAATTTAGTATAATAAAATAGCTCAACACACCTTATAATAACAATAGCAAAATCAAAGCCTTAAAATCTAAAATTATCATTGCTTTTACTATTAAAACAATAAAAATTATTAAATTATCCTGCACAAAAAAACTCAAAAACATTAATAAAAGAATAAGTAAGAGAAACAACTAAATTATTATTATTATTATTATTATTATTATTATTATTATTATTATGTTAATAATGAAAGAAATAAAAATAAATGAAAGGCTCAAAATTTCCTAGAAACTTTAACAAAAGATTAAAAAAAAACTATTATTGCTATTACTGTCAAAACAATAAAAATTATCAAATTATCCGGAGGGAAAAAAAACATTAAAAAAAGAGTAAGCTATTATTATTATTATTATTATTATTATTATTATTATTATTATTATTATTATTATTATTATTATTATTATTATTATTATTATTATTATGTTAATAATGAAATAAACAAAAATAAATGAAAGACTAAAAATATCCAAGAAACTTTAACAAAAGATATATATAAAAAAATAAATTATTATTGCTATTACTGGCAAAGCAAAAAATATTATCAAATTATCGGGAGAAAAAAACAAACAGAAGAGTAAGAACAAAAAATAATTAAATTATGATTATTATTATTATTATTATTATTATTATTATTATTATTATTATTATTATTATTATTATTATTATTATTATTATTATTATTATTATTATTATTATTATTATTATGTTAAATACATTTATATATACATGGACAAAAGTAGGGATTATTCTAGAAATATGAAAAAATAAAAGTATAAGGGTTGAAATGAAAATCAAATATAAAGGGATTAAATTAAAAAATTAAAAGTCAAAGGGCTGAAATGCAAATTATATTTATTGTGAATTGAAATCAGAGGATAAAATTGCAAAAATCGGAACTTGTGTACCGAATTCATTGAGTTATATACAGTCAATCCGGAAATTGAAAGTAGCAGGACCGAAGTGAAACTTTCACATTCAATTAATTAAAATCGGAGGACCCAATCGAACTAAATTAAAACTTATATAACAGAAATCAGGACCAAAAACCAAATTAAAAGTAGAGGGACCGAAGTGAAAAGTAATAGAAAATGGGGGACTCTTCTGCACATTTACGTGCAGGAGAGAGAGAAACGTGGCCGGCGGCTTTAACCGGCCTCCTCCGCGTCCACAGACATGTTTAGGTTACACGCGCCACCGCGGGAGGAAGACCACGCGGAGGCGCAACGAGAACTGCACCGGTCGACAATTTCCGGGCACCGCATGACGCCGCACACGCCACCTAAATAGGGCGTGAGGCGAAAAACTGTCCGGCACATGCAACTCACGACCTGACAGACACCGAATTTAAAATTGGAAAAATAGGGTCAATTACCGTTATAACCCTGTACCCAATTCATTGTTTTTGTCTTATTATGGGCTATAATCGTATTTAGCCATTTCAGAAAATATTAAAAAATACCAAAAGTTGCGGCGGACCGGACCGGTCCGTACGTGCGCAATTACGCTGGTGTCCCTGCGCCGGAGGAGTTATTTTGTCTTATTATTGGGGATGAAATCGGTAATACACTGTTCACAACTGATTATTAAAAAAAAAAAGGAAATCAAAAAGAAAAACCGAAAATGGCCCCATGAAAGCAGCTCATTTGGCCGCGCGGGCGAAGGAGAATTTCGGGCGAACACTGCCGCAATCCACAGTGCATTTAGAGAGAAGGCACAGTGGATTGCACAGGAAAATGCCCACGCCATTTAGATGTTTGGTAATAATTGGTAGTATTGTTGAGTTTACTTTTAAAAGTGGTTTTTTATTTATAAATACATTAAAATAATATTTTTTTATTTTTTTAAAAAATCATTTTTGATACCAGTACATCAAAATGATATAAGAACACCAAAAAATTTAATTTAAAATAAAATAAATTCAATTTTTTTAAAAGTATTTTTGAAACACAGTGTCAAACACACTGACGCAACAAAAAAACACAAGAAATACGACCAACGTCAATATTCCGTAAATGATTCTAGGATGAGAGGAACTCTCAAAAAAAGGTTCAAACTTTATTCAATAATTCAGCCAGAGGCTTACAACCAAATTTAAAGCAGAAACCTTAGTCATAACCCTTGTCGGATAAGGAAACGACACTAATTATTAAAAATTACTGAAAATGGAAAATTTAAGATAAATACGGAAATTGAAAATGTTAGAAATCCTGAGCAAACCGGAATTGACGGAAGTCTATTCAGACTTGGTAATCAAGAGTTATGGCTTAAACGAAACTTTTCTAAAATGACAAAAACAATGATTTCGGGGCCTAAACGATGAAATTCGAACAAAAAATGATATGCATCAGCAGCAAAGCTGTTGTATAACTCCGGAAACGCCAAAACATATCAACTGGATGAGTTTCGCGTCATTCCGACTTCAGCGCCCAGACTACTAGAAATTCAATTGTTTTTGAATTTTGAATACTCTCTCTTAAACATGTACGCCCTGCCACTTGTTCTATATCACACAATATATCTATATCTATATATGCGTGTGTATGTCTACAGCTCCCTCTCCACGACGGCACGGCACAGGTTCTTATGGACCGACCATCATGTGCTGTCAAAAGGAATGCCAGCTGCCACGTTTTGCTCACACGAAGATGGTGGTCCTAGTAAGAATTATGACAATAAAGTTGATTAATTATTCAACTCGCAATTAAACCAAGTGAACTCACGAATTGAAACTTCATTCCATTTAAGTTTTAATTAAATGGACTTTTATAATTACCCTGTTACAATTAATAATTTAATAAATTGACTAATGAGGGTATTGATTTGACCAAACTATTTAAAACCTTGATCAAAATCAAAATCAAAATCACGAAATTATGTTACTTGGAAAGCAATAGCTTTTATTTCTATATGTGTTTTAAAATCATTTTAATTAAAAAAATATAAATTGATATTTTTTAGTACTTTTGAAATAAAAAAATACTTTAAAAAAATATCATATATCATAATCACTCTTCACTTGCATGTGCATATTGCATCTGCTTATGATTTTCCAATCATATGATGTTTATCAAACACTAATCAAGTTAATTTGAACATTTATTTTTATTGAACAAAGCAGTCTTTATTTTATAGGTGTAATCTTAATTAGGTCTTCCATTTATTTTTCATCTTGATTGGATCCCCAACCTAGTAATTGATTTTTAATTAAATCCTTTCATTAGCTTAAGTTAATAAAATGGTTAAGGATTCATTTGAAAATCATATGATTTCTCATTTACTTCATTACAAACTCCAAAATTTAGTAAAATCTTTCATGTCACCTGATAGAATACACTAAAAAAAGAAACACACGCACACAGATATATATATATATATATATATATATATATATATATATATATATATATATATATATATAATTGAGAATTTATTATATTTATTGATACAATGAGGATGTAATAGAGACTTAACTTGAAGGTAGAGGTTTATGAGGTTACTTGTTTCTATTATAATGTTTTTAATTTCATTTCAATAAGTAAAGGACAAAAAAAGTTTTGATTGGAAAATATGTGTGTTTGAATTGGACATATATATGTAATGTAAAATGTATTTTTAAATAATAATAAAAAATTCAAATTGTGAATATATTTGTATATAAGTTTTGGGATTGAATTCTTGAAACATATTTGAAACACCATTCATTGATATCAAATTCAATAAAAATTCCATTAAAATCCAAAAAAAAAACATAAAACCAACAAAATAATTATATTAATCGACATATTGTTTAGTAAGATCATTGTATAAAATGATAAAATAATAAAAAGAAATTGTTTGTAATAATACAAGCATTGTATTTGTTATGATTTCAACTTAATGTAGGGTAAAATTGATCTAAATAATTTTCTGTTTGGCATGCCTTATTATTCTATAAATAAACCGGTCAGCCGAATCGGACCGGACCGGAACGGACCGAAAATTTACAATTACCGTGGAACCCCTCAACCCAGGTGCATGTTTTTGTCTTTTTTGAGGGATAATTTCTTTAATACACTGTGAAAAAAGACAAAACAAAACAGACCGACCGAACCAAAGCGAACCGAACCAAACCAAACCAACCCGAAAATTGAGCATAACAATAACCTTGAATAGTGATTTGTCTCTTGGTGAACGGTGGTGTCAACTCTTGACCTGTTTTAGCTGTTTAGATAATAATACAAGCATTCTGTTTCTTATGATTTCAACTTAATGTAGGGTAAAATTGATCTAAATAATTTTCTTTTTGGCATGCCTTATTATTCTATGAACCTATTGATAATTATATTTATAATAGAATAATTGATAAAATATAAATCATCAATTAATTTTTCTCATCATCATTTTTGGCATGTCAGTATTCCTGTACGAATGTGTTGGTCTATTTATTATTATAGCTTCGGAAAACAGTAAGGGATATCATAAATTGAAGGGGCCTCGCCTGGTATAGGTTCAGGAAATGATGGAGGGTGGGGTCGGACGGGAAACAAAATTGGCCGTAAAATTTAATGCTACCGTCCGTTCATTGTGCTTGCAATAAAGCACATAATATGTTTTCAAAATTTGTATTTTTATTTTAAATTAAATTTATTTGATGGTTTTATGTCAAAAATAATTTATTTTTTTTAAAAAAAAATATTATTTTTATATATTTTTGAACAACAAATATTTTTAAAAATAACCTCAATCATGTTGCTATACAAACACAAAAATAACATACATTATTAATTAATTTCAGAATTTATAGGATTAATCAATATATTTTAGTTGCAAGAAAATTAATCATGACATTCATGTTAATAAAAAAAATAAAGATAGCTTCAGTAATAGATGGAGATCATGAGTCATGTACGAAAAAATGCGAGCATAGAATTCTGTTTGTAAGAGCAAGTCCAACGGGAGAGGGATCCCGAGAGGCAAAGCCAAATTTTTACATTTTAGCTATTTTTGTTCAATTTAATGTCTCCAACGGGAGAGGCATCTCGAGAGGTATTTTGCCTCTTCTTCAGTCGTGAAGGCATTCCCACAGGTGATCGATGTAGAGCCAAAAATTAAAAAGAGTCGTTGGAATTATACCATTGCAACAACAATCAACAAAACCACAGCAACGAAAACACAGCAATGAAACACACAACAATAATAATGAAAACACAACAACAACACAACAGAGGGAGATAGAGGGGGGTCAGTGAAGAAGAAGGTTCGAAGAAGAGGAAAAGAGAAGAACCGGGAGGAGAGGGGGGGGGGGGGGGGGGGGAGTGGAGAAGGAAGGTAGGGTTTTTAAGTTTGAGAGATGAAGGGGAACGGGGGGGGTTTATACTAATTATTATTATTAATTATAATAATAATAATTAGCATAAAAAATAGGGGTATTAATTTGTAATTAATTTGATTGAATTATTTGTAATGGAATGTATTTTAATTAATTTTGTTTGAACTTATTGGTTATTTGTTACTGTGTTCATTTTGTTTTTTAAGTTTTTCTAACACTCAAAGACAATAAGTAACATTAATTAATTTCAAATACAACAACCATAAAAAAAACATATAATTACTTGAAAAACATACAATAAGTAACTTAAATTTCAAATTTCAAATATTGTGGGTTTTTTAATTATATTTAAATTCATTTTTTAATTTAAATATAATTAAAAAAATAATTTTATTGTTTGAGAGTTTTTCAAAAGCAATTATTTAATTATATAACTTACTCCTATTAATTGTATAATTAAACTATATACAAAATAATTGAACTTTATTTAAAATAAGTTAAAAAAATGGCTCTCCAAAATAACTTTTACCATTGGAGAATACATCAACAAAAAAACCATATATACACTTTTTAAAGAGCCATTTTAAAGATTTGGTTCTCCAAAATGACTATTGTCATTGGACTTGCCCTTATGATTTCAACTTTACTTAGGGTAAAACTGATCATATAAGAGCATCTTTAAAAGAATATGTTATTTAAAATACCCGATGTAACAATGTAGTTTTTTTAATAAGTTAGATATAATCTTTTTATATGTATTTTAATAGTGAAAAAATGATTTTAAAAACTAAATATATTTTAATATATTTAATATTATTAATATATGTATTTTAAAAACTAAATATATTTTAATATATGTATTTAATATTATTAATACTATTTTTTAATAGTAATAATAATAATAATAATAATAATAATTAGTAGTAGTAGTCTGTTATTGTAATAGTAAATATTATTATCATTGTTGTTGTCGTCGTCATTTTTTATTATTATTATCATTATAATTATTACTAATATCATTATTATGATAAACTATTATTATCATTATTATGATAAACTATTATTATCATTATTATTACCATAATTATCATAATCATCATTACTATCATTATTATAATAAACTATTACTATTACCATTATTACTATTATCATCACTACTAGTAGTAGTACTGGTACTAATATTATCACCATCACCACCTCTATAACTATTATTATTGAAAAAAATAAAAACTATATATTTTTTAAATAATAAAATTAAAAAAAAAAAACATAAAAACTTTAATAAAAGGAATAAAAAAGGAAAATAAAACTGATCAAACCAAAAAACATTATATATTAAAAATCAAATTCAAAGGATTAAAAAAAAGTTTAACAAATGGAGAAAAAATAAAAATCAAAACAAAAGGGTGTGAATTTGAAAGACCAGTAACAATGAGGACCATTTGTTTTTTTGAGGCAGGGGAGAAAAATGTAAGGGAGAAAAAAGACCAACCAATGGTTGACACCATAAACTTTCTAAATAAAAATAATATAATTTAATATCATATGTCAAGCCGACTAACTACAAAAAAAAAACTTGAAATATAACAACCTAATTACACCTTATATCATGCCTTTATTTTTAGTTCCAAAGACAAATGCGTAATTTTTTCGTATATAAAAGAGAGAGTATTGTGCACCTTGAAGGAAGCAAAAGCAAATGTATTTACAACTATCTAAATAGGTTTAAAATCTACATTAACAAGAAAGGAAATAAGAACCCTAATCAAATAGAAAAATAAAAAACTATAAGCTGAAATTAAAATTAAATTCAAAAATTAAAGAGAAAAAATAATGAGCCTAAAAAGAAATTACATCATCTTCTAAGCTTAATTTGAAGACCATCTTAGAGTGTGTTTAATATTACTTTTGCTTGGGTGGTTGAAGTTTTAAAAAAGCAGTTTCATAAAAAACACTTTAGCTGCGGTTCAAAATAATTTTTAAAGTGTTTGGTTAAAACTGTGGTTGAGTTTGAGGTTAATGAAAAGCAGTTTCAAGTGTTTGGTTACCAAGCTTTTCATATCACTTTCAATTTGTGAAATTACTTTAAAGTGTGTGTATGTATATATATATATATATATATTAAATATTTAATAATTATAATATTAAAATATAATTAATAATTCAAGTAAATTATACACTTGTTTTTATTCTCTCATCAAACTACTTCATCACGAACTATAAATCCATACGTAAAGGCCTTTGCGATCCTAAAATAACATATAGTAAAATATAATCTGAAACAAAATTAGGATTGCAAGACAAAAATTATATTGTGATCTCCTTCTGATATATTTATTTATTGTAATTAATTTTTAGATTATTTTAATATTAAAAATATATTTTTTATAAGAAAATATAATAAATAATAATATATTTAAATATTTTAAAATATATTATTAACCTGATTTTTCAGCACCCAGCCCCACCCCACCCCCAGCCCCCATCGCAACGTACAGAAACTGTGATTCAACAGTAAATTAGATGGATGCCATTATCAAATTTTAGTTTCTCAAAATTAACCAAACACTAAAATTTTTAATTTTTTTTTGTAATTCAAAATATAACTAGGACTATAAAATCTTCTCACCAGAACAGGTCTTTAGAATTTTCCTATTAAATTTAAACATTAAGGTGATTAGCAAATCTCTTCTTGAACTTTTATCCATGAATTTGTCAGGCACTCTTTTCAAGTCATTCTACACCTCTTGTTTTCTCTTATCCTAGTTTCAAGTCTTGTGAGGTATGCATGTCATCCCCGCAGTGCCTTACATGCTCATTGAATTTGCAGGATGTTCAGTGAGCCCGAAAATTTAGTTGTGGTGCGTGCAAGTTGGCCCGGACACCCCGATTATATATATAAAAAAAAACACCTCTTGCATCACTTTTTTCATACGAGCGATGTCATAATATTTTAACGTTCCATTTTCAAAGCATTAAAGATAAAATTCAAAGCCCGAATGGGAATATCCTAGTATATTTTAGCATCTGTCAGCAGAAACGAAGGTTTGGTTTTAAATGAGAATAACACCGATAAAAAATAATATAAATTATATTTTAAATCTTTATCTAATAGTTTAAATATTTAAATAAGATAGTTTCTTGATATGATATCAGAGCTTTATTGACTCAGGGATCACTAGTTTAAATCTCATCACTTTCATTTTATTTAATAAAAATCAAGCATAATGTAATATAGACTGTATACAAGTTTCAAGTCCAAAGAACTTTAACTTGAAAGAGTATGTTAGATAATAATATAAGTCATATTCTAGATCCTCACTTAGTAGCTTAAATTTCTAGATGAGATGACTTCTTGCCAAAAGATTTTTATTTAAGGGGACATATTAGTAATAAAAAAATAATATAAATTATATTAAAAAATATTTTCTAATAACTTAAATTTTTAAATAAATTAATTCTATGACATCAACGAGTCGACTAAGGTGGAATTGTCAAGGGCCGCTCAACAAAATGGTGAGAAAAAAAGTGCCCCGTGTTGTCTTCTTAATGGAGACTCGCATGTTATCACTACAGATAAAAAAGTGTCCCAAAGTGTCCCAATGTTGTCTCTGATAAACGCAAAGTTAAGAAACAATTTCACATTGAAGTTTTATAATATGATTTATATTATTATTTAATATGTTTTTTTAAATGAAAATTCTTTAAACTTAAAACTTGTATATATATCTATATTATCTTGTGCTTGATTTTTATTACATAGAATAAAGATGGTGAAATTCGAACTCATAACCGTTAGGTCAACAAGACTCTGATACCATATTAAAAAATTATTTCACCTAAAAACTTAAACTGTTAGATGAGACCATAGAATATGATTTATATTATTCTCTAACACATCTTCTCAAGTGAAAGTTATTTGGACTTGAAACTTACACAGTCTCACACTATCTTGTGCTTGATTTTTATTATATAAAATACGGGTGATAAGATTCAAACTTGTGACTGCTGGACTAATAAGGTTCTGATAGCATGTTAAAGAACCATTTCATCTAAAAATTCAACCTATTAGATGAGACTTTATTATATGATTTATATACGTAGCTTAGCTTCAACATCATCCATTTTCATTTGTCCTCTTGGCATTTCGGCAGAACAAGCAGCTCCCGTTTCAAATATTTGAACCAGAAAGTCTTCTAAACTTCTCATTTCTGATGACACGGCGCTGGTTAGGAAGCCTGTTAGAGCCCGACGACCCGGATCCTCCCTGGAACAGCAGTGGTTCCACAATTCTATCACCCTTTTAGGCAAAGCTGATTTTACAAAATTGTGCAGGTTCATGTTATTCTTGAACATTTCATTGGTGGGCTTTTTTCCTGTAAACATCTCCAACAACTGGATATCAAAACTGTACACATCATCATCTGCTGACACTTCATTTCCCGAAGCATTCTGAAACATCAGATACTCTGATTTCAGAGCTCTGAATGACAAGAAAAAGAGTGTGAATGACAAGAAAAAAAGTGGATATATGGTAGAGAATAATATAAATTATATTATGAGGTTATATAGAAAAAATTTAAATTTTTAGGTGAGATAGTTACTTGATATGGTATCAAAACTTTGTTGATTCAGTTGTCACGAGTTCAAATCTCGTCACTATCATTCTATTTGATAAAAATTAAGCACAAATTAGTGTGAGTCTATATAAGTTTTAAACCTGAAAA
The DNA here is from genome assembly GCA_009078335.1 of Salix brachista. NCBI lineage: Eukaryota > Viridiplantae > Streptophyta > Magnoliopsida > Malpighiales > Salicaceae > Salix > Salix brachista. Next base: position 7,491,598 of record CM018590.1, read on the forward strand.
GTTCTCACTAGAAAAAATATATTAAAAAATAATAAAAATCATATTTTGGGGTATCATTTAAAAATTTAAACTATTAAATGAGATAATTATATGTTTTGTTTTGTAGCTAGAACAATAGAAGATGTAACTGTATCGATGTAACCGATAGATGATAGGGTATAGAGACATAGCATATGCATACGTGTGTGTATGCATACGTGGCAGTATTAAGCTGCATTTAAATAGCAGATCAACATGCATTGTGTGTGAGTTGAGAAATAACAGAATAACTGATCATAAAAAAGAGAAAACAAAAATTCTCTTCATCCTCTCCAAAATTCTCGATGTCTCTATCTCAATTCCTCTGTTTTCTGCAATCATATACCAATGTTAACATAAAGAAACAAATATATTTCTATTGAAATACTGTTCAGGCTAATTAAAACATAAAGAAAGCAGAAATGTTGCTTTAGTTGGAAACCAAAACCGAACAAGAAATTTTTTATCGTGTTATAAAATTGATACCATATCCAAAAACTTCAACAATTGATTTATCAGTTGATATCTCACTACCTCAACCGTTACTGTATTTTATTTCAATTGTTATTGTATTTTGAAGTAATATGCTGTTTAAAATCAATGTTGATATTTCACTAGTTCAATTCTTACTGTATTATGTTTCAACTGTTCAATTGTTACTGTATTTTGTTTCAATTGTTACTGTATTATGTTTCATCTGTAATTATAAACACGACTCTTTTAAATAACTTTTATCGTTAGAATACATATAAACAAAAAATCTATATTTATACTATTTTAAAAACTATTTTTATCAATTTAGTATTCTAAAATGATATTTTGAGTTGATATGATGACGAAGGTAGCTCAGTGCAGAAGCCAAATCAATGGCATTATTTAGTCGCCATTGAAGATCCAAATTTCTTGATGCCTCGTGAGTCTCAGTTGTTGAGGGATGCCACAACTCTTCTAGACTTCCATTGACCATGAACTCATGCACCAGTGCTTCGAACTCAGCGCCTCGGAAATCAATGCTACAATTTGCAGTCAGGATTTTGACACGATTCCGATACTAAGGGCAAGTCCAATGGCAAGAGTTATTTTGGAGAGTCAAATTTCTAAAATAGTTCTTTAAATAGTATGTATATGATTTTTTATTAATGTGTGCTCCAATGGTAAAAGTCATTTTGGAGAGCTATTTTTTTTATATTATTTAAATATAATACAATTATTTTGTTTGTAGTTTAATTATGCAATTAATTATACAATTAATAGGAATAATTTATACAATTAAACAATTGCTTTTAATAAACCTTCCAACAATATAATTATTAAGAATAACCATCTTTATTTTATTTCGTTAAAGTTCATCATGAATCATTTTAATTTTTATGATGCTTTTAATCAATGCTACTTATTATCGTTGAGTGTTACAACAATTTTAAAAAACAAATTGAATTAAAATCAATTTTATAATACAATAAAATATATTTAAAGCTAATTAAAGCTAATTTTTTTTTTACAATTAATATAAGTAATTTATATAATTAAATAACTACTTTTAAAAAACCCACATTATAATTATTAATTTTAATTATAATTAAGAATTTCTGGGGAAATATATACTACCATTAAAATTGTTATCAGATAAATGTAACCGTAGCAAACTTGTTATGCCTCTGAAAATCATAACTCAGTTAACAACTTCAGATTTCTAAGAGAAGAAGGAATCCCTCCTGTTATTTGATTGATGTCCAATGCAACTATATTAAGCTGGTTGGATAGATTGCCCAAATTTTCAGGCAACATTCCTCCAAAATTGTAGGTTTTAATTAGTAGCATTCCTTAAATACCTAAGGAAACTCAATTCTAATTGATTTTTTAGGTGGTTGTGAGAAATACTAATTTATTTTTCAAATAAAATTCTAAGATGTCATATATTTTCCTTATGATTTGCACTTTAGTCCTTTGTCTTCTAATTCAACCATTCATTTCAAAAACAAATATGCAATTGGATGTAAATTTGAGCTCAAAAACCCCTAATTGTACAAAAAACAATTGAGAAGCAAATTAATTTTTTTAAAAAAATTAACTATTTCAATTCATAATGATTTGTGAGAAAATAAATAATAAAAAAAATATTACATTGGAAATGGCGCATGACTAAGTGTTTTGTATAATTATACTCTAATTATTAGAATAAAATATGTTTTATTGATTTCAAATATGATGGAAATAAAATTTTGATGATACGTATTTTATCTCATGTGCTAAAATAATTATCTATCATTTCTTTTTTTGTATATTGTTTCTCCTATTAAAAATGAAGAAGCTAGAAGGCCAAGAGTGAAGGCTTGGCCATGCAAGATCACACACCTAAGCTTTTTATATTATTCCAAGTGCACAAGCCCATCTTTAAGGCCCAACACCTAGGCTTCTATTATACAACTTTTTAGTTTTTAAATCATAAAATAGTTACTCATTTAATTAATAAAATATTTATTTTTGAAATGGTTTAAATCTTATACTTTGTAAAACTGTCCTTTGTTATAATAATAATTTTCTTTTTGAAAACTACTCTACCACGTCGTGTGGGTAAATAATTAATTAGTATGAGCTAATTAATAATCATTGAGAATAAGCTAAAAGGACGGGTATTAATTTTAGTAGTGAGGAAAAAAAAAAAAAACTGATTAAATCGAGAAAATAAAAAAAAAATAACCAAGAAAAATTGAATTATTAAAAAAATGATTAAATAAATTAGAATATTTTTAAAAACTTCTAGTCCGATCCGGTTTGGTTTTGGTTTTTTAAGGATAAAACTAGTAAATAAAAACCAAACTGAACCGATTCAAATTAAAAATATATAAACTAATTTATATAAAAAAATAACTGAACCGAAACTGGTTGGTTTAAACCGATTTCGGTTTGATTTTGGTTTTTTATATAATTTTGGTTGATTGTTTTTATAGATAATAAACAAATCAAACCGAAAATGATAACCCTTAATTAATTATGTGTTCCACCTGTGAAATTTAAGTCTCATAAAATCCAATTACAGAAAAAACAAGTAAAAAATAAAATAAAATATCTCGATTTATGAAAAAAAATACTGAACTCCTAAAGCTCATGACCCAAATTATAAGTTTTAAAAATTAAATTATTCTAATGTATTTTTAAAAAATATTTCTTGTCCCTTAAAAACATACAATTTCACTTTTTTTTTTTTATCAATAATATATATTTTTTATTTAACTTAAAACTTAAAAAATAATACAATTTAACTCTTTGTTATCAATAATATGCTTTTCCTATCTTAGTCTTGTCAAAGTACCAATTTAACTCAATAGCTTAAACTATTAAAAAAGATCCCAATATATAATTTATATATTTTTTTAATATATTTTATCAAGTAAAAATTATTTAAACTTGAAATTTATATGTAATTTTTATAAATTAGAATGATAATAATAAAATCTGAACTCTTGACCTCTTGTTTAATATCTCTTTGATATCGCATTTAAGTGAGAAATGCGCCTATCTCCTTACGAAGGGACAAAGGCACCCAGATATTGCTCTAACCTAAACGTATTTGATTGAAATGGTTGTTTGACAAGTTTTATGCATAAGTTATATTTTTTTCTTTTTTCTTTTTAAATATTTCATACAAAAAATTGCCTGAGTTTTATTGTCATATAAATATATTAAATGAAAAATGATTTTTATAATAAAAAAAATATGATTAAATCTGATAACTTACATTACTTGCATTGCAAAATCAATTGTTTAATAAGTTGAGTTTAAACATGTTTATCTTTTTCTTAAAAAAAATAAATATTTTTTTTCCCTTAACATTGTATTAGTTCAAGATTTAGCCTTCTAATTTTATTTTATTTTTTAGATTATCTTTATAAATTTTGCATGCTAATTTAGATAAATCTATGTGAATTTAATGCTTTTTCGTTTTAATATTAAATTAAAAAAATTCTTAACACGCAACTGATTTTTACGTGATCCTGATGCTCACAGATAACTTAAAATTAATAAAAGTTGAAACTAAGAAAAAACATTATTCATTATTACTTTCAAAAACGCTGAAATTTTTTTAAAATTTTTATTTTTATTTAAAATTATTATTTTTTTGGTATTTTTAGATCATTTTCTAATGTTAAAAATAATTTTTAAAAAATAAATAAATAATTATTTTCATGTATTTCCGAAAAAAAATTACTATTAAAAACAACCTCAATCACACTCACAAATAAATATTTAATAATATTTTTTTTTTAAAAAAAGATATCAATGGAGTGTAGAAGAAACAACTTCTTTTTTTAAGGTGTTTTAATAAAAAAGTAATATTAATTTTTTATTATTATATAAATAATATTATTTTACACTAAACATTATCCTCCCGTGGGCTGATTTTCTCAATTTCTTAGGTGGAAGTCTCCTTCGGTGGGCTGAGTTCTGTAAGTGGTTAACGAAAAGCAAAATGACTAATTAATACTTAAATATGACTAATTAATTATTAGTCAATGAAAAACATTATGATTAATTATTAACATAACAAAGGATAAAGATGGGGAAATTTCCGGGTGGTTGCCCTAAAAATTAAACTTATACAGAGGTCGCTTTAGCACTAGAAGATGGAGGAAAGTGTTCAAGATATTTCAATTAGAAATAATAAACAGAAAAAAATTTATTTTTTGAAAATAAAACATATCTCAAATTCAGTTAAACAATAATAGAAATAAACATACATATAAATTAATTAAATAAAATAAATAAAATAATTTGATGCAATGCGCTTATTAGAAATATTATTTGAAAAGAAAACATATCACAAATTCCAATTGAATGATGAAATTGAACAAATCAAAACTTTTATATAAGAGATTAGGATGAAATAAGAAATTAAAATATCAAGAATTGAAATGTAAAAAACCATACAAAGAGAGGACACATATGTATATTATCTGCTAAGAGAGAGAAAAGAAAGAAAGAAGAACACAATTGACCATCGGCGATACTCCAACCACCATAGAACAACACGCTCCACACCATGTGGAAGAGGACATCGTGATGCATACAATAAGACGGTGGTTAGCCATTTTTAGCCACCGCATGGATCTCCACGTGCTGCTTGTATAGTGCAGACAACTCAAAATCGCTAGCAGGTGTAACACACATGCCACCAACTTTTTGGATTGAAACGTATTTAAAAATTTAAAAATTACCAAAATCCCCCCTGAAGCCCATCATAATAAAAAAAATGAAAATACCAAAATACCCTAAAGGTTAACAATTTGTTTTGTCTTTCCAAAGGTAAATCAGTGCTTTAACTGTTTATAAGAACTTCAAAGCATCAAAAATAACCTTATCGACAATTCTTATATTTTGTCTTTCCCAAGTGTAAACTCTTTATTTTGTTGTTCATTAAAAAACAAAATACCTAAAATATCCTTGTCCAACAAATTTTCTTCCCCCCTCCTTATTTTAGGGGCAACCTCGTATTTTTACTATTATAAAATTGGAAAACACACATCCAAACAATTATTTAATGACAAAATATTAACAAGAAAAGACTACAATACCCCTAAACCAAAGAATTAATTTTTATGAATCAAAAGGCAAAAGAGTAATTACACTGTCGTAATCCATAGTAAATTATGTGTATAACTACATTGAATTTTTGAATAAATTTAATTTTTTTTTTATGTAATTACACATTTGATGTTTTTATAGGTTCTCTACTTTTATGATATATGTTATATAGTTATCCTTTGGTAAAGTTGAAATAAATATTTGACCTTGTAATAGTGACTAAATAGGTTTTCTTTAAATTTGGTCAAGATTTAATTTTCAGTTTGTTTGCTGAAAAATATTTTTTTTAGAAACTTATTTTTATGAAAAATTGATTCATGAGAACTAGATTATATATATATTTGGATATATTATGCAAAATAAATTGGATAAAAAATTCTAGTGTTTGACTATGTCATAGAAAAATCTTAGTAATGTTTTTTTTTTCAAGTTCATTAAAAAAACGAGGATAATATCTGACAAATAAATTTTTTAAAGAATGATGAAATTGAAAAGAAACTCAAATTTCATAAATTTGTTTTAAAAAATAACTATAAAAATAATAAAAATAAAATCTAATAGATAAAAAAAATAAGTTTAAAAAGGATGACATTGAAGAAGAAACTATAATTTCATAAATTATTTCAAACAAAATAAATAGAAATCAAATGAATAAGGGTCAAATATGATATATAGAAACATTTCAATTAAGAAAACAATAAGAGAAATAAATAATAAAAACAATGAAGATGAAAGTTGATATAAAACCAAATTAAAAAACATTACGATAAAATATATACAGATAAAAGATTGAAGATTAAATTTGATATAATCAATAAATAATATAATATATTTTTTTAAATTTTGTATGACGTATAAAAAATATATAACAAATTATAAATTGAGGATTAAACTTGATATAATCAATAAATACTATGGTATTTTTTTATATTTTTGTGTGACGTAAACAAAAATGTATTCTGCATAAAATAAATAAAAAACTTGTATGAAAACTAAACTAATTTGTTTTTAATTAAAAATATTTTTTTTATTAATTATTGTTTTTGAGTAATAAACAAACATGAAAAAACGATTATTAATTATAATAAATCAAATCGGCATGACAAATTTCGTAATACCCACCGAAGGCTCTTAAGAGAAATATTGAAAAGCTCTTTTAAAATAAAACCCTCCCATTTGCCTGCGGCTGCGCTTTGCAAAACAATATTTTGTGGAAGATTTCTCACTATTCATTTAAAAAAAACCATATACTAATACAACTTCAACTAACCTTGTTTAACTTAGGTTATAGAAACTAATCAAAATAAAGTACAAAGTTTAATGCTCAATAAACCGACTGTTAAAAGATGAATATGATAAAAGATATTTAATTAAAAAATAAAAATAAATAAATCGAGTCATCCCACGTAAATTTGTCATACTTGCGCTTTAGGAGATGAGAACAAGATAACCCTATGAAAAACAGAATAAATAAACTTATGAAGGTTAATTTCTAAACAACTCACTATTAAAGTATGAGAAAGGAATAAAAATATTTTAAAAAAAATATAACTTGAGTTAAATAGTTAAACATGTGACTTGAGTTATAAGATGGAAATAACATTATAGAGAGCAAAATAAAAAAAAACTTTGATGCTCAATTCCTAAACCAACTAATGTTGAATGATGATTTTTTTTTTAAAAATCATTTTTAAAAAAAAGACAAAACACTCAACCCAAGTCAACCGTGTTGGCTTGCCAAACTACAACCAAATCATGAGATTAGGATAACCCCATAAGAAATCAAATTGAAAAAAATTATGAACCTCAATTTTCAAACTAATCTAATGATAAATGATAAAAGTTAAAAAAATCAATTTAAAAAAAATAACTCAAGTAATGAGACCAAAATATTCTCATAGAAAGCAAACCTGTATGAAATTCAATTTCAAAAAAATAAAGGATCAGTTAAAAAAAGGACAAAAAATGTTGAATACTATTATTAACAAAATAACTAAAAGAGATGATATTTTTGTAGATTCCGTAAAGCTCTTAACTGCACTAAATGTTAAAAGCCAGGAAAAAACTCATATTATTCCAATTAAAGAACCCAGGCTTTATAGCAACCTTTACATAACAGAAATGCAAGAAAATAGCAATGCAACTAAAGACGTGGTCAATTTGTTAAAAGAGAATCAAATCTGAACTGGAGTCCTAGACATTATGACATTATTAACTGGAAACAATAACAGCTAAAAGACTAAATTAAACTAGACTTAGTCAATATAAAATCCCAACAAGCTCTCTCTTAAAATGACTTGTATTTTCCAGTCAGTTTATATTTGGTGCCATGCAAACTCCAAGCCGTTCTCTCAGTCTTGTGAAAACCTCTAGTGTTAAAGGCTTAGTCATAATGTCTGCTAGCTGATCTTTGGAACCACAATACTCTAACTTAACAATTCCATCCATTGTTAGATTACGAAGAAAATGAAATCTAACATCAATGTGGTTGCTTCTTCCATGCATAACAGGATTTTTCGATAGATTAATAGTAGAGCTATTATCACAAAATATATCAGTGCATTTACTCTGTTCAAGGCCAAGCTTTTCAAGAATCCTACACATCCATATACTTTGACATGCGCAAGTGACAGCAACTATGGATTCAGCTTTAGTAGTGGAAAGAGTGACTACTGGTTGTTTCTTTGAAGACCATGCTACAACACCTGAACTAAGCAAAAATGCGTAACCTGATGTGCTTTTTCTATCTTCAGTATCTCCTGCATAGTCGCTGTCCGAATAGGCTGCCAATTTCTCTTCTACACCTCTTTTGTAAGAGATTCCTAACTCAGTTGTCCCTTTTACGTAACGTAGAATTCTCTTTACAGCTTGTTGATGTAACTCAGTTGGCCTTTCCATGAATCTGCTGATCAAGCTTACCACAAAAGCTAAGTCTGGTCTGGTGACAGTCAAGTACATGAGGCTCCCCACCATTTGTTTGTATGATGTTGCATTGACATTTACCCTGCCTTCATCTTTTACAAGTTTGACACCTGATATAACTGGATTTTTGACAGGATTGAAGTTGTTCATGCCAAATCTTTCAAGCACCTTATTAGCATATTTCCTTTGATTAATGAAGATTCCTCCACTATGTTGCATAACTTCAACGCCAAGAAAATACTTCATTCTTCCAAGATCTGACATGTCAAACTCTTGTTTCATAGAGCTTTTGAACTTCTCAAGCATTGCAACATTATTTCCTGTAAAAATAAGATCATCAACACATACACTTACAAAAAGACATTTCCCTTCCACTGTTTTTGTAAACAAGGTATGTTCACTCGTATATCTTTCAAAACCTTCTTAAATGAAATATGACTCAAGTTTGTTGTACCATGTTCGTGGAGTTTGCTTAAGTCCGTATAGAGCTTTCTTTAGTTTATACACCTTGTCTTCTACTCCTTTTATTTCGTAGCCTCGTGGTTTCTCAATAAACACTACCTCGTTCAGCTCCCCATACAGGAAAATGCTTTTCACATCAAGCTGATGCACATCCCAACCTCTGCAAGCAGTAAGAGCTAGGATCATCCGAATGGTATCCCATCGAGATACATGTGCAAAGACTTCAGTATAATCAATTCCAAAATTCTGTGCAAAACCTTTCCCGACAAGCCTTGCTTTGAGTTTGTCTACTTTCCCATTCTCATTTAGCTTGGTCTTAAAAATCCATTTTACTCCAATTGGTTTGACTCCACTTGGCAGTGTTGTCAACTCCCACGTTCCATTCTTCTCAATGGATTGAATTTCTAAATCCATTGCTGCTCTCCACTTTCGACTCTTGGCAGCTTCTTCCCAGGATATTGGGTCATTGGAGACTGTAAAAAACATCAGATTAACATCTTTATCTACATCAGATAGGTCTTTGTAAATTCCATAATCATGCAAGTAAACATAATCTTGTATGTAGGCTAGTTTTCATCTAACTCTCCCTTTAGCAGAACTGGAGGTTGAATCTCTCCCCTGAACTGGACTGAAGATGTTTTGCATAGAACTGGAGGCTTAAATTCTCCCTTGGAATGGACTGGAAATGTTTTTGCTTGATGATGGAATTGAACCAGTAGCACTGCTGTCACCCTGTTGTGCTGATGATCTTGAGCCAGTAGTACTGTCATCATGTGGCTGTGTTGCTTCTATGCTGTTGTTTGATGATGAACCTGAATCAAGAGCTCCGTGTTAAACCTGTTGTGCTCCTTGTGGATCACTATCCTCATCTTGATGCTGCTCTTCTTCATTTGTAAATTCTGGTTGTAAATTATCGTCATCTCCCCAGTCAAGATTTTGACTCCTAATTTCTTCAGCACCCCAATCCCACATTTTGTCTTATTCAAACACCACATCTCGGCTCATAATGATTTTGCTGGATACTGGATCATACATGCGATATGCTTTTGATTCTTGACTCAGACCCAATAAAACACATTTGACACTTTTATCATCAAGCTTCTGTCTGTTTTTGTCAGGAATGTGAACATGCCCAATGCAACCAAACACTTTGAAATGTTTCACCGAAGGCTTAAACCTAGACCATGCTTCCTCTGGTGTCTTGTCTTCCACAGCAAAAGTAGGACATCGATTGAGCAAATGAATAGCCCAATTGATAGCTTCTGGCCAAAATTCTTTTGGTAGAAGCTTTTCGGTTAACATACACCATACCATGTTCATAATTGTTCGATTCTTTCGCTCAGCAACCCTGTTCTGTTGTGGGGTATAAGCTGTTGTGAGTTGTCTAACAATACCATTAGAGCTGCCATACTCATTAAAATCAAACGAGGTAAACTCCCCACCTCGATCAGATCAAAGACAACATATAACACTGCCAGATTCTTTTTCTATGAGACATTTGAATTTTTTGAACATTGCAAGTGTTTCTGATTTAAGATTCAATAAATAGGTCCATAACTTTCTGCTGTAATCATCTGTAAATGTAAGTATGTACCTTTTATGGCTGTGTGATTCAGGTATAATGGGACCACAAATGTCGGCATGGATGAGTTGCAGCTGCTGTGTAGCCCTCCATAAACTCTTTTTAGGAATGCTCTCTCAATGTTGCTTTCCCGTCATACATATTGTACAAACAGCAGAAGACTCACTAAGCTGAGGCATACCCTTCACCATCTTCCTCCGAGACAGGGTACTCAAGCCCTTGAAATGTAAATGCCCATATCTACGGTGCCACAAGTCAATTGTGTCTGCAGATGTAGTCTTGAAGCATGTAGGGAAAGAGACTTGAGCTTGCATATGTGTTTCTTTTTCAGCCAGAAGGATAAACATTCGATTAGCTGACATCTGAGTGCGTATAATCAACCCTCGTTCGTGATGATAAATTTTGCATTCTCCATGTTGTATGAGAATTGCTAGGTTGTGTTCTTGTAACTGACCAGTACTAAGGAGATTACTTTTGAGCTCTGGTAAGTAAAACACATCAGTGATCATCTGACTTATACCATTAATTCGAAGCTTGATGTTTCCTTTCCCCAATATAGCCATTTTGGTGTCATTGCCTAGTTTTACAACCTGACGAAAGGATTCATCTAGATGATAAAACCATTGTTTATCACCAATCATGTGATTGCTGCAGCCGGAGTCAAGGAATCACATGTTTTCTTTTGAACTGTGAAATTCTATTTGAGCCATTAACAGAAGCTTGTCGTCTGCATGTATTTTAGAGTTGAATTCTGTTTGAATCATTAGCAATAACTCTTCAACTGCATGCAATTCAATGTTGAATTCTGTTTGAACCATTAGCAATAACTCTTCGTCTTCATGGATTTCAGCATAATGAGCTCCTTTTTCCCAGCTAGGACACTCATATTGAAAATGTCCTAGCTTGTGGCATTTGTAGCACTCCACCAGTGCTTTATTAAATCCATGTCTGCCTCTGCCAGTTCCACGACCACAAAGGTACCACGACCACCTCTACTTTGTCCTCCTCCTTCGTAGGAAACATTCAAGACTTGTTCATCATGTTGATGATGACAGTGCATCCTTTGTTCGTGAACGAGTAAGCTGCTTTGAAGTTCATCGATGGTCAGTTGGCTCAAATCATTAGACTCCTCTACTGAACAAACTACATAGTCAAATCTGGAAGTCAGTGATCTCAAAATTTTCTCAATGACCATGACGTGCTTCATTGTCTCACCATGAACTGTCATTTTATTTACAATGGTCAATGTTCGACCAAAGTACTCATCCACTTTCTCCCCTTCCTTCATCTGCAGCACTTCAAATTCTCTTCTTAAGGCTTGCAGTTGAGCCCTTTTAACTCTTGTTGAATCCTGATGTTTTTGTCGCATAGAATCCCATATGCTTTTAGCACTGCTTTTATCAAGGATTGTCTCCATGATAGTGCGATCAATGGTCTGGAACATATAGTTTTTCACCTTTAAATCTTTGAGTTTGAGTTGTTTGTGTGCCTCGGTTAGCACAACACCATCCTCTGCTTCTGACGGAACTCTTGTTTCGATCAAATCCCAGTACTCCTTGGAACGAAGAAGATTCTCCATGCGCATAGCCTAGTGGTCATAGTGACCATCAAACTGGGGAATGGCAGCTTGAACATATTTCTCAGTGGCCATCTCAGATTTCGTTTCTATCTTTAACTGGTGTAAGCCTCACTAATGCAAGATTTAAGATGCCCTTTTATCATTCATTGTTTCCATGTTCATTTAATGCAACAACGCAACCTAAATCGGTTTAATGATATCTTTTACTCTCATCACTTCACCCAACATTATTTCTTTCCTTCACTTGGAAAATGTGTGGTTTGAATTATAAACAGTGTAGTTATGGAAATTTAAAATGTGTAAAATAATAATAAATTGTCTTTGGTATACATAAAATGATTATAAAAGTAAAATCAATGCAAACTTATCATTAAAAAAAACATAATAATTACATATAAGTATCATATTTGATATAAAAACTAAATAAAACCAAATGGAAAGGATGAAATAAAAAAATAAAAAAACAAAAAAAAAACAAATAAAGACCAATCACAAGAAGGAGGATCACAATCGGAAAAAAAACTAAATTCTCTAAAATTTGGCTAATCCAAAATGGATTTTAATAAGAGGAGAGAGAAAAGAAAGGGAAGGAAAAAACCCTACCAACCATAAATAGTTACGAGTTGGACTACACACGCTTAATCATATGCTTTGCCGCCATTATATGCTTTAGATGACTCGATGGTTGACCCTTTTTGGCAGCTGGAAGACTCTGCATGAGATGCTACGCACTCACGAATAACTTTTTTTTTACTTCTTAAAAAACTGATTTACCCCTATTTAAAATAGATTATAATATAAAAAGTATGATGAAAATACCAAAATACCTATTGGCTCTTTTAAGTTTTTTGACTTGAAAGGTAATGGAGTAATTCATGTTTTTGAAAAATAGGAAATGACAAAAAAGGCTCTCTTTTACTCTTTTTTTTCAATTTCTTAATAGCATTTATGTAATTTAACTATGTAAAAAAAATGTAATAGACCATTATAACTCCAATTATTTTTTAATACTAAATGAAACCCCTCAAAAGACCATTTTTCCCTATTGAAAGGTCATTTTTTGTTGCAATGAAGGGCAAATGTGTCATTATACAAGAGTAATCCACATTGTAATGTGTCTTTTGCTCTACAATAAAAACTGATGGGGTTTGGTGTTTTCTTAAACCTTGATATTTGTTTTAATTATTTCCTTCTCAAAAGAAAACGAAAAATCAAGAAAGAAACTTACAATTATTGGATGTTTTGATTAAGATAATCTAAGTAAATCCAATGGTATAGCTCCACATTTCATTATGAATAAGATAAAAAAGTTTTCAAGCATAAAAAGAAATGCATAAGTGTTGTTAATGTATTTTTATTTATAAGTAAAATTTTGAATATGAATTCAATATTTAATATATATGAATTATTTTCTTTTCTAAATATTAAGATAATAACATCTTTAATCGACTCGAGCTAACTCGAGCTAATATATCATCTCTGCAATTCAGGACATAGGCCTGACTAGACTTAATAACACTGTCTTTTTAAAATACTTTTCTCTTTAATAATAATAGAAATTAAAAACACTATGAAATTTGAGAATTAGTCTAATGCTAGGATATTTTGTAAATTACAAGCATTGTTTTATAAGTAACAAACTATCATGGTCTTAAAAAAAAATCTAAAAAAAACATTAAACAAAGTCGCAATATTTTATATATGATTAGAGAATTAAAAATTAATAAATGTGATAAATAATTTAAAAATTATATTAAAATTACTTAAAAACACAAATCTTATTAATTGAATGATTGAACTAAACATTGAAGGATTAGCTCAAGTATTATAACCTTGTATAATGGTTCAATGCATTATGAACTCCTATTATAGGAAGATCTAATTCCACATGTCAATATTAAAGGATAAGTTCTTTGATTTGACCCCATAATCAAAGAGAAAAATCAAGAAGGAATTTCATGAAAATAAAAAAGAATTAGAAATGAAACTTTATTAAGTGTCCCTTAAAGAAAGCGAAAGCGAAAGCAAAAGCAAAAGCAAAAGCAAAAGCAAACGTCAAAGTTAAAAAACAATATCAAATACCATAAACAAAAATGCTCTAAAAAATGCTCTAATAAAACATACAAAAATCAAAGAATAAAAACTCAAATCAACGAATATATTATGCAAAGATTTTTCTACCCGAGTTGACAAGGTTTGATGAGTTGACTCGCAAAATCAACTCGTGATTTTGATAACCATGATTAGAATAACCCCATAAGAAATCAAATTGAAGAAAATTATGAACCTCAATTTTCAAACTAATCTAATGATAAATGATAAAAGTTAAAAAAAATCAATTTAAAAAAATAACTCAAGTCATGAGACCAAAATATTCTCATAGAAAGCAAACCTGTAAGAAATTCAATTTAAAAAAAATAAAGGATCAGTTAAAAAAAGGACAAAAAATATTGAATACTATTATTAACAAAAATAACTAAAAGAGATGATGTTTTTATTATGCATCGCTTCACAATCACTATTCATTGAATATTACTATATTTTTTGTATGTTTTTAGTTTTGTAACTTAACATTTGTTTTTTTTTTTTATTATTGAAAATAGAGATTTATGATATGTTATGATTTGTTTTCTATACAACGATCATAATCTCATGATCCGTGTCACAAGTTTAGTGGGTTAACTTGATTGATTCATTTTTTTTCTTTTCTATATGATTTTTTGTTCAACTTCATCTTTCAATATTAGGTTTATTAGAAATTAGATTTCATGATCTATTTTGGTTCTTTTATATGATGTTATTCCAGTCTGATTGCTTAAGTCATGTATTTTGCAGGTTAACTTAAATAGGCACATCATTTTTTTAAATTTAGTTTTTTTTTTCAAATTTTTACATAAAAAAATTAATTTGACTAATGTCATATATATATATATATATGGAGAACAATCTAGTTTTCATGGATAGTGTTTTAAATTGTGAATATGTCACACCCCTTAGTTTCTTTTGTTTTCGTGTATTTGTTTTTTTTTTTAACAATATATTTTAAAAAACTTAATTCTGTTTATTATTTTGTAAAACAAAATTTTGTTTTCGTGTATTTGTTTTTTTTTTTAACAATATATTTTAAAAAACTTAATTCTGTTTATTATTTTGTAAAACAAAATTTTAAAAATTATTTTAATATGATAATGTTAAAAATATATTATTTTAATATATATATAATAAAAATAATTATAAAGCAAATGCTGACATCTCGAAATGTAATTGTTACTGTAATTGCAAGTACGATTGATTGATGAAGTGTATTTTTGAAATTGTGTTTAAAAAGTATTTTTGAAAAAGAAGATTTTTTTTTAATAAAATAAATAAAATCATTTTAAAAATATTCTCAAGTACCACTGGTGTGGGGTCTTTTCCCGCTATATTATTCTTTCTTTATAGCAGGCTCTTCCCTATATATACAAGCTCCCATTGGGGTCTGTTATCACAATATAATACTACCATAAAAGAGCTACTGTTGCACGAACACCAACAATCTTCAACTCTCTGGTATGATCGTCTCTCTACTGCTTTAATCGTACTCAGTTTCTTTACCCTTTTCATTTTTGTCTTAGCTTAAGTAAATCCTTTTCTGTGACTGAATTTTTCTTTCTTCTGGGTTCTTGGAATCGCAGAATTTCTTTTCTTTCCTGGTGGGTTTGTTTCTGTTTTCACGTTTCAATAGTCTGTCTTTTTGAGCAGCCACGCTGCATACGTTTCCTGTAAATTCGATGGCTTACGTCCCTCCACACAAGCGGCAATCCGAGGATGTGAGAAGGGCACCCCCAATTCCAGAGACACTGCAACCTCAGTTTCAAAGAATAATGAATTTGAGAGCATCCACTTCTCATAAAAATAAGAGTGGAAATATTGTTTATGCAGACCATGCCATATATAAATGGTTTGCTCTTGGCTTGGACGTTGATGGCCAGTTTCCTCCTTACATCCATCTCGAGCCGATTTCCTATGAAGATCTTGAGCGTAAATATGGAGAAAAGCCTCTAGTCTTGGTCAATAGCATCATAACTGAAGGTTGGTGTTCCATCCTTTTCTGTTAGTGGCTTCTGCCCTTGAAAGGTGTTTGAGTTAAATGTTTTTAGTATAAATTCTGTATTAAATTTCATGCAATAAAGATGATTGCAAACCGGAAAGGAATTGCTCCAAAAGTCCATGGGAGATTATAGCGGAAAACGTACATCAAGAACTAGTCTCTTCTTTCGAGATTTTGAGGAAAGAAATGGATGATCAGGGTTCTGAAAAAGTAAAGCCAACATTGATGGCTGGATTGGGAAAATTTATTTTTCATAGGTAATCAATCCAACTTTTCTCTATAGATATTGCAAATTGAGTTAATCCTAGTGGTATGAGAAGGAACATTATCAGTTTTTCCAACTTATGATGCCATTTTAGATGGAAGGAGTGACGGGAATTTATTATGCAACTGAAAAATTGCTTATGCTGTGAAGTTGCCTGGAATTGTCTCAGTTTTTCCTGTTGCGTTGTTGCACGAAACTTCCTGAAGCAGGAATAGAATTCCTTAACTTTTTGTAGCACTATAAGCATAGGATTCTTTAATTTTGAACCACTGTAGTCCTGCTTTTGGTGTTCAGTGGACTTTTTAACTACTAGCTGTAGTTCTCTTTCTTACATCAATCAAAATGAAGTTAACTCCATGATATATTCTATGAACTAGGAGTAGAATTCTTTTACTTTTGCTGGTACTACTAGTAACGTAGATATTGTTGATATAATATATTGCAGGAGCACCTCAATGAGCCTACAACGTGTCAATAAAATTCAGGTTGAAGAAGCCATTTTGAGACAACTCAACAGATCAATGTACACAAATATTCCTTCTTCATATATGGAAAATATTATAGATGAAGTTGTCCCAGCGATTGGAGTTGATTTTGAAGACGAGAAAGATGTTTACACTGTAAAGGTATTCCTTTGGCTGCATGCCGACTCTTTGTAATTTTTTCTTATGTTCTTAATTCAATTTGTCACTAACTTTTCTTCTTTCAAGCAGGTGTCTGATGATACACGGCCAGATGCAACTGTTTCATGCAAATGTGTTGTGCTGGAAAATAAAAAACTTCACCTCTACAAGGCAGGTTTCGTACTTCCTAGAGTCTTGTCCCCTCATGTTAATTTGTGATATTATATGGTAGAATTAATTTGTTTTTGGTAATTTGTGCTCTATCAGTGTGAAATCGTGTAATCTCCTGGACAGCTCCTGATATTCACTTATGGTTTTAAGATGGTTTCCATTTTTATACTTTTGCTTGTTCATGGAATTGCATTGAAGGATAAAGATTTCTTGTAGGTTGAGCTAAACCACGTGCGCCATATGGTCATTGATGTATCATGTCTTGATAAGAATCTGGACCTCAGGCTAAAGCTTAGCTCCAGGAGGATCTTAACAGCTCTAACTGTAAGTTTTACTGTCTTTTGCTGAGAAATTCATTTGACAACAGCAAATTAGCTACTATCGTACTGCAAAATTGTTAGACACTCATTGAAGCATGAAGTGTCTTGGGCTCTGCCCAAACCCAGCAGAAACTTGAGCAAGCATCCTCCCTTTGTAAATTCCTAAAATTACAATCTTAATCTAGTCTAGCCAGTAGTTTCTCCATTTCGAAGAATGTCATGATGGAAACAATTGCATTTGTTGGAAAATAGCAAATAATCTGTATCCCAGAACCTGGTATGATCACACCTAGAAGAGAAGATATGTGAAACAAGCATTGAGCAGGCTTGCACTAGCGAGATAGGCTAACAAGTCCAGAACAAAATTGAAAAGGTTAAAACCATATTCCAGCATGAAAAATGAAGGATTTTCATAGTTGGAACAATGATTTCCCTGAATTTGCTTGAGAGATTTCCATCTAGAGTCTAGACAGCGCAAAGCTGCTTGTGAGTTATTGTTTTCCAGCATGAAAATTTTAGTTTATTAAGCAGAAGACAATGAATTGGTATTGGCTCCTTAGTAACTAAGCATCTAGTATCAATAACAGCCAGACCATTCTTCTGATAACCATTCTTCTGTTACCGGATACACAAGTGAACTCTCAAAGATAACACAATTCACCACCCGATGGAGATCCACCAAAGGGATACAGAGTTAAACAAGAAGAAATCCTTCTTCTCAAAAGCCAAAGGCTAAACTTCATTCAAATTCTGAAAAACTTACTTTCAAATGCCTTGGTTACATAGGTATTTGTAGCACTCAAATTTAGACTTCCTAGACTAGACATTAATGACCCACATACTCATCAAAGCCAAGAAACTTCATTGTAATATACACATATTCTGTATTGGATTTGTAACTCCTGATAGTGACGCTGTGGTGTGACTGATTGTATGAATCGATGCAGGATGACGAGATGAATAGCCTTAGAGATCTGACCAGTTCTGCAGTTCTAGATTCAGATATGAAGGGTGGATTGAAATGGCCCAAAAAGGGGAAGGCATCTTCTGGTGGTAGATATAGGGTCGTTGGGGTTTGGCACACAATAACGAAAGCCTATAGAAGTTCATCATTTAGGCTTAAAGCAAGAGATGCTGACCGATATGATTTTAGGACTGGAACCGCGGAAACGACGAGAGAGGTTTATCTGAAGTTGAAAGGAATTGTTTCAGAAATACAGGCAAGTTCCTTTATTGGGTTTGACTTTTTTCAATACCTTCTAATGTTGCTTTGGCTCATATACGACTTCTAATTTGTGAGCTTCTACAACATTCCTACACTTGCCATGCCTAGATTCATGTCATGTTCTTCATCTTCTTAAATACATTTCTTGTTGAACTATGAAGGAACCGGGAGGTGAAAGTGATTCAATTTCCAAAATGCTCGAGGACAGCTTAAGGCTGATATGGGACAAGTTCTTAAGCTGCGAAGGGTTTTTAACGTGAACAATCCAGTTCTAACTCTTTTTGCATCCTCTTCAGCATGGATCCTGTCTCATCACGGGATTGAGTGTTAGCTTTTGAGAATGACGCTGGAAAAAGAGAAAAGAGAAGAAGAAGAAGAAGACAGATTGTGGAAGTGTGGTTTGCTTTAATTTCTGTAATGGCTCCTCTATGTTTATTTAAATCATACAAATAAACAATATTAGCGTGTTTTTTAAAAGGAAAAAAAAAAGTTTGCTTCATTCAATTATCTATGACAATTAAAATTCAATTAAATAAAAGATTATGATGGTTTTCAAATATAAAAATGGAATTCAATGAGATAATATCTAAAAATACAATTATCAACAAATCTGAGAATATTAATGAATGTGCCAATAAACAATCCGGGTTAATTTACAAAACTTGTGATCAGAAAATATGAATATAAAACAAAATAAATAAATTATGAACTTCCATCTCTAAAAAATAAAGAATGAAAGGATGAAATTGAAATAAATAAATAAATAAAATAATGTTTTGTGAGATATTGCATAGTTAAAATACCTCATTTCCTTTTGTATAATTAGATTTGTGAGCTTGTAACTAGAGAATTTATTTTTATAGGTAAAAAAAGGACTCTTAGGTGAGACAATGGCTTCAAAAATAAAATTTAAATTGACTTTAAAATAATCATTTCTTCTAATCAGGCCCTCACTAAATTCAATTAACTCTGAAAAATTCCAATCGAGTATTTAAACATCCAATTTTGATTTTTTTTCTTTTAAAATCGAATTTCCCTTGCCAACAGGGCCTTCATCACACAAAAAAAACAATGCCACATTTTTCAATCTTGTATATTTTTGATTTTTCTTACCTAGTCTTTGGCAATTTTTTTTGGGCATATTGATATATTCTTTCACTAATATAATTTTTTGATTTTTTTCCAACATTTTCTTTCTTTTTTGTATTTTCTCTATTTTCTTGGTTTTTTGCATGTTTATATGAGCCTTTAAAATTGAGTAACAACATGTACCTTCTCTTTAAAATACTTACAAAACAAAGATTTGTCAAGGTCTTCATGTTGTTAGATTGTAAAGACAAACAATTGTTCAAAACTATTTTTCTTAAAGCTTTTTGTTCGGTCAAACTGAAACTCTATCTTCGTAGAAATCCTTTTCAATCACAACTATGATTCAATTGTTTTTGTTAGGAAATGAATTCTATCATTTTGATATTTTTTGTTCTCAACTCATTTGACTTGAATCTTGTATCACAATGATCCCTTTTAATCCAAAACACAAAGTTCTATTTACAACTAAATTCCCTTGAACTAAAGCTTTCTAAAAGGTAGTTTCATGAATTAAACTCTGAATTAAACTCTGAAAAGTCTTTGTATATTGTTAGATAAACCTGAAATCCCAATTTAACAATTCCTTTTAACCAGAATAAAAATGCTCCATCAAAATACGTAACTGAACGAAGTAGTTACGTATTGCTCATTACATGGGATCACAACGTGTCAATAAAATTCAGGTTGAAGAAGCTAAATCAGGAGAAAACCTACAGATCATTGTACAGATATTCTTCTTCATAATATGGAAAGCTATTATAGATGGAGTTATTCTAACGATTGAGTTGATTTTGAAGAGGAGAAAGATGTTTACACTGTAAAGGTATTCCTTTGCTGCATACCGACTCTTTGTACTGTTTTCTTATGTTTTTAAATTCAATTTGTCACTAACTTTTCTTCTTTCAAGCAGTTGTCTGATAATACACGACCAGATGCACATGTTTTATGCAAATGTATTGTGCTGGAAAATAAAAAACTTCGCCTCTATAAGGTAGGTCTTGTACTCTCGTGTTAACTTGTCAAATCATTCGCCGCCAGAATTAATTTGTTTTTGGTAATTTGTGCTCTATCAGTGTGAGATGGTGTAATCTCATGGACAGCTCCTGATATTCACTTATGGTTTTAAGATGGTTTCCATTTTTATACTTTTGCCTGTTCATGGAGTTGCATTGAAGGATAAAGATTTCTTGTAGGTTGAGCTAAACCAAGTGCGCCATTTGGTCATAGATATATCGTGTCTTGATAAGAATCTGGACCTCAGGCTAATGCTTTGCTCCAGGAGGATCTTAACAGCTCTAACTGTAAGTTATACCTATACTCTGTCGCTGAGAAATTCATTTGTCAACAGCAATTTTGCTACTAGTTTCTTGGAGGATGAAGTTTCTTGGGCTCTGCCCAAATCCAGCAGAAACTTGTTAGTGAGAAAACTTGAGCAACCACCCTCTTTTGTATATTCCTGAAATTACATTCTTAATCTAGTGTAGCCAGTAGTTTCTCCATTTCGAAGAAATTCATGATGGAAACAATTGCATTTGATAGAAAATAGCAAATAATCTGTATCCCAGAACCTGGTATGATCACACCTAGAAGAGAAGATATGTAAAAACAAGCATTGAGCAGGCTTGCACTGGCGAGATAGGCTAACAAGTTTAGAACAGAATTAAAAAGGTTAAAACCATATTCCAGCATGAAAAATGAAGGATTTTCATAGTTGGAACAATGATTTCCCTAACTTGCTTGAGAGATTTCCATCTAGAGTCTAGACAGCGCAAAGCTGCTAGTGAAAATTTTAGTTTATTAAGCAGAAGACCATGATTTGGTATTGGCTCCTTGGTAAACTAAGCATCTAATATCAATAACAGCCAAACTATTCTTCTGATAATCATATATACTGCTTAAAATATCAAAGCCAAGAAACTTCATTGTAATATACACATTCAGTTTTGGATTTGTAACTCCTGATAGTGACTCTGTGGGGTGAATGATTGTTGAATCGACGCAGGATTACGAGATGAATAGCCTTGGAGATCTGATCAATTCTGCAGTTGTAGATTCAGATATTAAGGGTGGATTGAGATGGCCCCTGAGGAAGGCATTTTCTGGTGGTAGATATAGCGTCATTGGGGTTTGGCACACAATAACCAAAGCCTATAGAAGTTCATCATTTAGGCTTAAAACAAGAGATGGCGATGGATATAATTTTATGACTGGAACTGGGGAAACGACGAGAGAGATTTATCTGAAGTTGAATAGAATTGTTTCAGAAATACAGGCAAGTTCCTTTACTGGGTTTGACTTTTCTCTATCCCTTCTAATGTTCCTATATCTGTATCTGATCCTACATTTTTCATGCCTACATTTTATAAAATACTTTTCTTGTATCCAGCATTATAAGTGTATTAACTCTAATGCTGGACGTCCCTACAACATTCTCTTGTAATGAGAGCTGACAGATCTGTATCTGATCCCTGTAATAATCGCCTCTTCAGTCAGTTGTTGTTCCTACATTTGTCATGTTAGAGAATAATATAAATCATATTAAGCTTTTATTATAGTTGTTTAACATGGTATTAGAACCTTGTTGACTCAGCGGTCACGAGTTCGAATCTCACCACCCTCATTATATTTGATAAAAATTAAGCACAAGGTAGTGTGAACCTGTGTGCAAGTTTCAAGCCCAAAAGATTTTCACTTGAGGGGGTATGTTAGAGAATAATATAAATCATATCTCGGGACCTCACCTAACAGCTTAAGCTTTTAGACGAGATGGTTCCTTAACATGTCATGCTTAGATTCATGTCATGTTGTTCCTGTTGGCAATTATATTCAGTTCTTCATTTTATAAAATACTTTTCTTGCATCTAAAGCTGCTTTTGTTGAATTATGAAGGAACCGGGATCTGAAAGTGATTCAATTTCCAAAATGCTCGAGGACAGCTTAATGCTGATAGGGGACAAGCTCTTATGCTGAGAAGGGTTTCTTACTCTTATGAACAATCTAGTTTCTGCTTCTTCTTCATCATGGTGGTGTTGCTTGCAAGTCCAAATTCTCTCCTCCCTGTAAATTGAGTGTTAGCTTTTGAGAATGACGCTGGAAAAAAAAAAAAAAAAAGAGAAGAATAAAACAGAGATTGTGGAAGTGTGTTTTACTTTAATTGCTATAATGGCTATTTATTATTTCAATCATTTTTTTCTCCATTATTTTTCTTAGTGTGGTAAATGATGAAAAATATAATTACTTAGATTAATATGCTACATGCTAAAAAAACAAAAATTATCTAGTAAACAAAAATTTTAAACTAAAAAAACATACAAATAAATATGATATAAGTTATAAATTTGTCCGAAATGAATAATTTTCTTTCATTGAATTATCTAGTAACAAAAATAGGCAACTACGATGATAAAAAATTAATTAAATAAAAGAAAGTTATCATAGTGGTCAACATAGAAAGAACGCTTTCCAATATTGAAAAGATTTTTATAATCTTGATAACAAATTTAAAATAAAATGTGATTCAATAAATTAATTTTTTTTCTTCAATATATCTAAGAATATAAAAGAATGTACCAATAAAGAAAATGTAGAAGTATATAATTGAATTTTGGACTAAAATAAAAATTAAAATAACCTTATAGAAAATAAATCGACACAAAACTTGAAACCCAATCCTTATAAAATCAAATTCGAAATGATAAAATGGCAATAAAATAAAACACTATTGAAATTAATAATGGTTTGTGAGGTAGTGCATAGTTAAAATATCTTATTTTCTAGTGTGTAACTAGATTTGTAGGTCTACAACTCCAAAAAAAAAAAAAAAAAAAAACTCGGATGAAATAATGGTGTTTTAAAAAATTATAAAACAACAAAACTCGAATCATAGATTTGATTGAGAAAAAAACAATTGTGTTTTCAAATCATATAATAAAAGAGCAAATAACAATAGTAAATGGATCAATTTATAAAAAAAATCATGGGAAGGTGAAAAAAAAAGTTATTGAAATGAAAAAGATAACAAAACCAAGATTTTAGCCAATCGAATAAAAAAAATCTAGAAAAAACAACAACCTAAGCTAACTTAAACAATGTGCTAAACAACTTAGAAGAGAAGTTGGACATACCTTCAATTTCTATTTGTTCCTTTTGTTAAAACAAATGAAAAGAAAAGAGAGTAAATTAGAAATTTATTTTTTCTTGAGTAAAATTCAATTTTAAATTATGATACATATGAAATTCATCACACAAAATCAGAAAGTAGAATTGAGATGAAAAGAAATATTTTTATTTTATATCACAATAAGAGATATGCCAATTTACATATGAATTAAAATAGATTTTTTTTTAAAACATGTGTTTTTTAATTGTATTTTTTTAATTTTAATACCTAAACTATCTAAGATATGATTTATAGTGTTCATATCAAAACTATCTAAAACTATCTAGAAACAATAAATTTAATGTTTTTCTAAAAATAAAAACTACTATTTGATACTACTTATTCTTAGGAAAAGATACGGTTCTTCCATGCAGCTGAAAAGGACAAGCTACACTATCAATGATAAAGTTGACAAAGTCAAATTTGGATGAACAAATTTTGTAGGCCCCACTGAAGAATCTTAGAAGAAAACACTCTCAGGGAAGTAAATCAAAAGCTTAAATGAATGTGTGTGTCCCTTTCCCTCTTTATTCGTTCTTTATATGATTCATTCCACTTAAGAATGTTGGAAGAAAGAATGGAAAGCTCTTTTGTGAAGTTGTTCAAATCCTTAGTAGTGAAGTAGTATGATGTTACCCTTTATCTCAATATTTGTATATACATTTACTAGTCTTTCGTGTTTGTATCTCGCCGCAACGCCAGATTATTTTTTTATTTAAAAAAATATATAGGTATCGAAACACGATTAAAAAAAATCATTAAAAAACAATCATGATAAAGAAGAACAACACTAACTAAGGCTAAAACAACATTCGTTATTTTTGGACAATACATGTCACCCATAAAAGAAGAAGAGAGAACAATAAATAAGATTATATGGTAGAGGCCTATTTTTTACCTCTAGGAGTCGTTGCATGCGCCTCCTAAAGTGTGTGGAGGCCTCATCGTACCAACTACTGATAAAAATTTAAAAATATTAAATTATGTTATCACCCTTAATGAAACATACAATTTTGTGTGTGTGTGTATAAACAAAACAAGGCTAAATGATCCTAATACTCTTGACACCAATTACATATATTTCTTGGATTCGAGAGGGTGAATGTATAATCTAAGTGTTTATAAAAATTACAAATACCAAAACACCCTTGCTTTAGGGTATTTTTGTTTTTTTTACTATTATGAAAAATACAAAAACACTCATGACTTCAAGAAAAGTCTTGTTTTTTTTTGGGAGACTATAGATGTAAATTGACTATTGTAATGGATAACAGGTTATCTCTATGGCTATACGGTAGCCCCCTTCCTTTTTAGTTGTTTTTTAAACAATTTTATTATTATTATTATTATTATTATTATTATTATTAATATTATTACTATTATTATAGCATTATTATCAATATTACTACTATAACCTATTGACATATAATGTCATACTTTGTATGCTTTATATATTTTGATGATAACAATAAAAAGAAAATGGACTAATAATATGCTTGGATGAGATTAAGCTATAAACAGGTATTATACAAAGAATACATCAACAAGCATAATGGAGTACTCGAAGAAGTCACTTCAGGAAGTCCAAGATGCAAGCAAGTGAAGACTTAGAATAAGTGTTCATTTTAGTGCTTTATGTAAATCTCTATTTCTAACTTGATAGCACAAATTAAAATGAACTCACACACTTCACACTGCATGCATTAAAAGGATTTGATGATTATAGGTTTAAGTCATAATCAATCGGTTCAAGAAATTCAGAAAAGATAATTTGTCAAAATTGCCTTTCTGCATGAACCGGTCGACCGCTTGAGGTATCCGTTGTGAAGCGGTCGACCGCTTGGAAGACAAATTATTTTATCCGTTGTGAACCGGTCGACCGCTTGGTTTTGTCTGTTGTGAACCGGTCGACCGCTTGATATGACAGTTGCATTAAAACGGCTAGAAACTTATAAATAGGCTTCTTAATTGCAAAACAAAAGAGGAGAATTTTCATATCTTAAATTGAGGCAATTATAAGTGCATAAATACCTTCATATCATCAATCCTCATTAATACTCATATTTGTGTTTAAATCTTCATATCCCAACACAAAGAGTATTTCTCATTCTCACTACACTTAAACACCTTCAAATATTCTAAGTGCTATTAAGTGAGAAAGAGATCATAGATCTTCATTTGTAATATCCACACTATTAAGAGTGTATTGTTGTTTTACAAAAACAACCATTGTGAAACTCTTGAGAGTTGAGTATAAAACTCTTGGTATTGGTGAGGGAACATCACCAAGGAAAAATCTTGAAGAGGGCATATCTTCAAGTGGTGTAAAAGTCTTGGTGTGGATTCATCAAGCGGGTTTTGTAATCTTGGATTAGTAAGAGAGTACAATACTCAAGTACGGGTTGATACTTGAGTCGTGGATGTAGGCTTGCCGAACCACGTTAAAAACCGAGTTAGCAATCTCTCTCTCTTATCTCTTTACTTTAAAGTAATTAATTTTAAGATTGCATTATTTATTGTATTGTTGCCTCAATCCGTGAATTTCAACAATTGGTATCAGAGATAGTTCTCATTTATTAAGTTTGCTTAGACTTTGAGTAGAATGGCAACTACATGCAATAATCTCCGAAATGAAGGTGCTTCAACATCTAGACCACCATTTTTTGATGGTGATGACTATGCCTATTGGAAAGCTAGAATGACTATATATCTTCAATCTATAGATTTTGATTTATGGCTTTCTATTGAAAATGGATCTCATAGACCACTTAAAACTGTAAATGATATTGAGATCCCAAAAAGCATAATAGAATATACTGACCTAGATAAAAGATTACTTTCTATAGATGCTAAAACAATGAACACTTTATATTGTGCATTAAATAGAAGTGAATTTAATAGAATATCTTCTTGTAAAAATGCTAGGGATATATGGCATGCTTTAGAAGTAACTCATGAAGGAACTAATCAAGTAAAAGAATCAAAAATTGATATGTTAGTTCATCAATATGAGTTATTTAAAATGTTGCAAAATGAATCCATAACAAGTATGTTTACTCGTATGACTAGCATAACAAATAGTTTACATGCTCTTGGTAGAACTTACACAAATGCAGATATTGTAAGTAAGATTCTCAGATCTCTACCTAAAGCTTGGGAAGCTAAAGTAACAGCAATACGAGAAGCTAAAGATCTCACAAAGTTACCATTAGAAGAGCTCATCGGTTCTCTAATGACTCACGAGATATCTATGAATAATCAAGATCAAGAAGAAAGGCCAAAGAAAAACTTGGCATTTAAAACTGCTCATCAAATTGAAAGCGAGGATAATAATGATGATGAATACAGTAACGACGATCTTGAAGAAGATGTGGCATCGATCACAAAACAGTTTCGAAACTTTCTTAGAAAGAAAAATGACAAGAGAAAGTTCTCAAACTACAAAAAGGAGGGAGAATCAAGTAAAGAAAATCCAAGATGCTACAAATGCAACAAGTTGGGACATATCAAAACCGATTGTCCCCTTCTTCAAAAGAAGAAGAAAAATCGCTTTCAAAAGAAAGCTTTGAAAGCAACATGGAGCGATGACTCGGACTCAAGCTCCAGTGATGAAGAAAAACATGTGGCTAACATGTGCTTCATGGCAATCGAAAGCGAAAATGAGGTACTATCTTCGGATGATGAATCCGACCCTTCTTATATTGAATTACATGAACAACTTGAGAATTTGTATGTAGAATATAAGAAATTAGGTTCAAAATATAGTACTCTAAAAAGAAATCATATATGCTTATTTGAAGAAAAAGAATTATTAGAAAAGAAAGTATATGATTTAAATGACAAGAGTAGTAAAACTAATCAACTTGAAGAAGATAATAAATCCTTAAAAGAAAAAGTTGATGAGTTAAATGTAATTATAGCAAAATTCACACAAGGCTCAAATTTTTTTGAGAAAATGCTTTCGAGCCAGAGAAGTGTGTTTAACAAAGGAGGATTAGGTTATAAACCTAATATAAACCAAAAATACTTAAAGAATTACTTTGTTAAAGCTAAACAGTCTTATGATCCAAATCATACATGTAATTATTGTAGAAAATTAGGACATTTGATTTATGCATGTCCTATGAAGAAAAATAAGAATGTTAAAATGATTTGGGTTCCAAAAGGAACCACCCCTTGATTTCTTTGCCTTTTGGACATAAAGGGTGTTTTTAAAGTTTAAATCAAGATTTTAAAGTCCAAGTGCAAAAATTTCTATTTTTGCATGGACCGGTCGACCGGTTCATGCATTTGGATCAACCGGTCGACCGGTTGAGCCAGAGGAACAGTAGCCTCGGCTACTGTCGAAAATTAGCTCTTTTAGCCCCTTGTTTTCTTTGCCTTTTGGACATAATTTTTACATGAAAAGGCTAAATTTTAAGTGCAAAGAAAAGTTCAAAAGAGAAATTTGAAAATTTCTCATCTTGGGAGTAAACCGGTCGACCGGTTGAAATTATCCCAAGGCAACCGGTCGACCGGTTGCTCGATAGTATAAATACTATCCAGAGTTTCAGAAAACAGAACAGGAGATTATAATTTTCGAGATTATTATTTTTTTATCTACAATGTTAATTTTCTTTTTGTTGATGCCAAAGGGGGAGAGAATATGAAAATATCATATGCATCAATAATGGGAATATGGAAAAATTTGTATGCATATATTTAGGGGGAGAAAAATGATTTTTTCTTGAAATTGCATATGATACTTGTACTTAGATTAAATTGCTAAAAATGTTTAATGTCTCTTATATATTGTATTACAAAATATAGGGGGAGACTCATTTTTTATCTAAGTTTTTTGTTTATTGTCATCATCAAAAAGGGGGAGATTGTTGACATATAATGTCATACTTTGTATGCTTTATATATTTTGATGATAACAATAAAAAGAAAATGGACTAATAATATGTTTGGATGAGATTAAGCTATAAACAGGTATTATACAAAGAATACATCAACAAGCATAATGGAGTACTCGAAGAAGTCACTTCAGGAAGTCCAAGATGCAAGCAAGTGAAGACTTAGAATAAGTGTTCATTTTAGTGCTTTATGTAAATCTCTATTTCTAACTTGATAGCACAAATTAAAATGAACTCACACACTTCACACTGCATGCATTAAAAGGATTTGATGATTATAGGTTTAAGTCATAATCAATCGGTTCAAGAAATTCAGAAAAGATAATTTGTCAAAATTGCCTTTCTGCATGAACCGGTCGACCGCTTGAGGTATCCGTTGTGAACCGGTCGACCGCTTGGAAGACAAATTATTTTATCCATTGTGAACCGGTCGACCGCTTGGTTTTGTCCGTTGTGAACCGGTCGACCGCTTGATATGACAGTTGCATTAAAACGGCTAGAAACTTATAAATAGGCTTCTTAATTGCAAAACAAAAGAGGAGAATTTTCATATCTTAAATTGAGGCAATTATAAGTGCATAAATACCTTCATATCATCAATCCTCATTAATACTCATATTTGTGTTTAAATCTTCATATCCCAACACAAAGAGTATTTCTCATTCTCACTACACTTAAACACCTTCAAATATTCTAAGTGCTATTAAGTGAGAAAGAGATCATAGATCTTCATTTGTAATATCCACACTATTAAGAGTGTATTGTTGTTTTACAAAAACAACCATTGTGAAACTCTTGAGAGTTGAGTATAAAACTCTTGGTATTGGTGAGGGAACATCACCAAGGAAAAATCTTGAAGAGGGCATATCTTCAAGTGGTGTAAAAGTCTTGGTGTGGATTCATCAAGCGGGTTTTGTAATCTTGGATTAGTAAGAGAGTACAATACTCAAGTACGGGTTGATACTTGAGTCGTGGATGTAGGCTTGCCGAACCACGTTAAAAACCGAGTTAGCAATCTCTCTCTCTTATCTCTTTACTTTAAAGTAATTAATTTTAAGATTGCATTATTTATTGTATTGTTGCCTCAATCCGTGAATTTCAACAATTGGTATCAGAGATAGTTCTCATTTATTAAGTTTGCTTAGACTTTGAGTAGAATGGCAACTACATGCAATAATCTCCGAAATGAAGGTGCTTCAACATCTAGACCACCATTTTTTGATGGTGATGACTATGCCTATTGGAAAGCTAGAATGACTATATATCTTCAATCTATAGATTTTGATTTATGGCTTTCTATTGAAAATGGATCTCATAGACCACTTAAAACTGTAAATGATATTGAGATCCCAAAAAGCATAATAGAATATACTGACCTAGATAAAAGATTACTTTCTATAGATGCTAAAACAATGAACACTTTATATTGTGCATTAAATAGAAGTGAATTTAATAGAATATCTTCTTGTAAAAATGCTAGGGATATATGGCATGCTTTAGAAGTAACTCATGAAGGAACTAATCAAGTAAAAGAATCAAAAATTGATATGTTAGTTCATCAATATGAGTTATTTAAAATGTTGCAAAATGAATCCATAACAAGTATGTTTACTCGTATGACTAGCATAACAAATAGTTTACATGCTCTTGGTAGAACTTACACAAATGCAGATATTGTAAGTAAGATTCTCAGATCTCTACCTAAAGCTTGGGAAGCTAAAGTAACAGCAATACGAGAAGCTAAAGATCTCACAAAGTTACCATTAGAAGAGCTCATCGGTTCTCTAATGACTCACGAGATATCTATGAATAATCAAGATCAAGAAGAAAGGCCAAAGAAAAACTTGGCATTTAAAACTGCTCATCAAATTGAAAGCGAGGATAATAATGATGATGAATACAGTAACGACGATCTTGAAGAAGATGTGGCATCGATCACAAAACAGTTTCGAAACTTTCTTAGAAAGAAAAATGACAAGAGAAAGTTCTCAAACTACAAAAAGGAGGGAGAATCAAGTAAAGAAAATCCAAGATGCTACAAATGCAACAAGTTGGGACATATCAAAACCGATTGTCCCCTTCTTCAAAAGAAGAAGAAAAATCGCTTTCAAAAGAAAGCTTTGAAAGCAACATGGAGCGATGACTCGGACTCAAGCTCCAGTGATGAAGAAAAACATGTGGCTAACATGTGCTTCATGGCAATCGAAAGCGAAAATGAGGTACTATCTTCGGATGATGAATCCGACCCTTCTTATATTGAATTACATGAACAACTTGAGAATTTGTATGTAGAATATAAGAAATTAGGTTCAAAATATAGTACTCTAAAAAGAAATCATATATGCTTATTTGAAGAAAAAGAATTATTAGAAAAGAAAGTATATGATTTAAATGACAAGAGTAGTAAAACTAATCAACTTGAAGAAGATAATAAATCCTTAAAAGAAAAAGTTGATGAGTTAAATGTAATTATAGCAAAATTCACACAAGGCTCAAATTTTTTTGAGAAAATGCTTTCGAGCCAGAGAAGTGTGTTTAACAAAGGAGGATTAGGTTATAAACCTAATATAAACCAAAAATACTTAAAGAATTACTTTGTTAAAGCTAAACAGTCTTATGATCCAAATCATACATGTAATTATTGTAGAAAATTAGGACATTTGATTTATGCATGTCCTATGAAGAAAAATAAGAATGTTAAAATGATTTGGGTTCCAAAAGGAACCACCCCTTGATTTCTTTGCCTTTTGGACATAAAGGGTGTTTTTAAAGTTTAAATCAAGATTTTAAAGTCCAAGTGCAAAAATTTCTATTTTTGCATGGACCGGTCGACCGGTTCATGCATTTGGATCAACCGGTCGACCGGTTGAGCCAGAGGAACAGTAGCCTCGGCTACTGTCGAAAATTAGCTCTTTTAGCCCCTTGTTTTCTTTGCCTTTTGGACATAATTTTTACATGAAAAGGCTAAATTTTAAGTGCAAAGAAAAGTTCAAAAGAGAAATTTGAAAATTTCTCATCTTGGGAGTAAACCGGTCGACCGGTTGAAATTATCCCAAGGCAACCGGTCGACCGGTTGCTCGATAGTATAAATACTATCCAGAGTTTCAGAAAACAGAACAGGAGATTATAATTTTCGAGATTATTATTTTTTTATCTACAATGTTAATTTTCTTTTTGTTGATGCCAAAGGGGGAGAGAATATGAAAATATCATATGCATCAATAATGGGAATATGGAAAAATTTGTATGCATATATTTAGGGGGAGAAAAATGATTTTTTCTTGAAATTGCATATGATACTTGTACTTAGATTAAATTGCTAAAAATGTTTAATGTCTCTTATATATTGTATTACAAAATATAGGGGGAGACTCATTTTTTATCTAAGTTTTTTGTTTATTGTCATCATCAAAAAGGGGGAGATTGTTGACATATAATGTCATACTTTGTATGCTTTATATATTTTGATGATAACAATAAAAAGAAAATGGACTAATAATATGTTTGGATGAGATTAAGCTATAAACAGGTATTATACAAAGAATACATCAACAAGCATAATGGAGTACTCGAAGAAGTCACTTCAGGAAGTCCAAGATGCAAGCAAGTGAAGACTTAGAATAAGTGTTCATTTTAGTGCTTTATGTAAATCTCTATTTCTAACTTGATAGCACAAATTAAAATGAACTCACACACTTCACACTGCATGCATTAAAAGGATTTGATGATTATAGGTTTAAGTCATAATCAATCGGTTCAAGAAATTCAGAAAAGATAATTTGTCAAAATTGCCTTTCTGCATGAACCGGTCGACCGCTTGAGGTATCCGTTGTGAACCGGTCGACCGCTTGGAAGACAAATTATTTTATCCATTGTGAACCGGTCGACCGCTTGGTTTTGTCCGTTGTGAACCGGTCGACCGCTTGATATGACAGTTGCATTAAAACGGCTAGAAACTTATAAATAGGCTTCTTAATTGCAAAACAAAAGAGGAGAATTTTCATATCTTAAATTGAGGCAATTATAAGTGCATAAATACCTTCATATCATCAATCCTCATTAATACTCATATTTGTGTTTAAATCTTCATATCCCAACACAAAGAGTATTTCTCATTCTCACTACACTTAAACACCTTCAAATATTCTAAGTGCTATTAAGTGAGAAAGAGATCATAGATCTTCATTTGTAATATCCACACTATTAAGAGTGTATTGTTGTTTTACAAAAACAACCATTGTGAAACTCTTGAGAGTTGAGTATAAAACTCTTGGTATTGGTGAGGGAACATCACCAAGGAAAAATCTTGAAGAGGGCATATCTTCAAGTGGTGTAAAAGTCTTGGTGTGGATTCATCAAGCGGGTTTTGTAATCTTGGATTAGTAAGAGAGTACAATACTCAAGTACGGGTTGGTACTTGAGTCGTGGATGTAGGCTTGCCGAACCACGTTAAAAACCGAGTTAGCAATCTCTCTCTCTTATCTCTTTACTTTAAAGTAGTTAATTTTAAGATTGCATTATTTATTGTATTGTTGCCTTAATCCGTGAATTTCAACATAACCACCAACACCATTATTATTATTATTATTATTATTATTATTATTATTATTATTATTATTATTATTATTATTATTATTATTATTATTATTATTATTATTATTATTATCACTACTATCATCATCATTATCATAACCACCCTTACCTCTATCATCATCATCATTGTCATTGTCATAACTTATTTTTTGATTATTCCTCAAATTCACCAAAACAGATTGGAGTGGTGGAAAAATCAAGTTGGGAATTTTAGATGAAATTTAGAGTTGATTGTAATGACAACCAAATAATTATCATGCTTGTTAGGCTGGGTCAGCAACCATGTGGGCTTGGACTGGGTCCAGCTCATAATGGATAGGCCAAACTAGACCAACCTAACTAAATAAAATATAAAAAAAACAAAAGAGTGGGTTAGGCCGAACCTATCCCATTTAATATAATATATTATAATAAGAATAATATAATATTATTTTTAAAAATGAAAAAAATCCAAACAATTTCAAACTTAGGGATTTTAAAATATTTTTGATAATCGCTAAAATTTAGGAATTATGATGGTTACGTTTTGATCCAATGAGTTAGAAACACCCTCACAAAGATAGATCTACCTCGAAATTAAAAAAAGATCAACGAATAAAAATTTAACTTAGAAAAACAATCAAATAACATTTTAACTAATAATGTGTCTTTCTCTTTCACAACAAGTCACCTTATTAAGACTCTCGCAAATCATTAGGTTTCCTAGCAAAGATAAAGTCCATGAGATAAAAATATTTTGCAAAAATAATTATAAAGTTGTTATAATTATGATATTTCTTTTATGAAAGGAAGCAACTATTGTCATAAGTTGAAGTATAAAAAGTACCTAAAACTAATATGTAGATGATTGTCATAAGATATTTACACTAAACTGACCTGCCTTAGAATTTCATAGGAAGAGGTCACTTATATCTATGGAAAGACTCATGTGATGATTGTGTACGTGATCTTTATACTTGAAATCACTAAGTTATCTTTATATACAAAATGTTATGCTTTGATCCTATTATATGTTATCTTAATCGAGGTAATGAAAGGGCATACATTATATTTGCTGTGATCCTATTATAACATAAATTATATGAAAATACTTGAGTGATCAAGAGAGATTAATCACCATAAGAGAATTAGAAAAAAGATTTTAATTGTTGTCAAATAGTATTGACTGAGATATCCTTAGCTAAAATGGAATGAAATTTGAAAAGAGGTTTAATCTTCTTTAAACAAACATGATTTAACATGACAGATATACTTCATACTTTAATATAAATTCAAGACATTAAGGTTAAATCAAATTATAATAAATTTTATAATATTTAAGGGATTATGACATGTTATTAGATAATACACCTATTTTTTAAACCAATTAAGAAAAAAGAGGATAAAAGCAACCAATCAAACTCAACCTTTGTTAACTTGTCAAACTCGTTACTCAAATTGTTAAACCATAATAACCCAATAGAAAACAAATAGAAAAAATTACAAAGATCAGTTCATAACAATCTCAATATAGAAGAATGTAATTGGAAAAATAAATTCAATTCATAAAAAGTAGAAAAAGAATGATTGAAATAAACTAAAAAAACAACTTGTGTCCACCTGAGTTAACCTATTAAACTCGTGACCTTGGTCATGGGCTGAGAAAACCTTAAACGAAACAAATCAAAATAAATTATGAAACATAATTTATAATCAACTCAACATCAAATAATGAAATTGAAAAACAATAATGAAAAAAATAATCAAGTCTACTCGAGTTAACTTATTAAATTTGTTACTTGGGGATAACTTTATGGAATGCAAACCAAAACAAGTCATTAAGCCTAATTCTTGATTAATAAAATATTGAAGGGTAAATTGAAAATAAAAAAGGAAAAAAAATATTTACAATTATTCAAAGAAAAGTCCTTGTAAAGTGCAAAGATTTAGGCATGTTTACTATCTTGTATGATACGTAACATTAGGTTTGAAAAGGCCATGATATATTGAGGATCTTGCTATAAATGTCATGTCATATTCTATTTATGCTTCTTTGAAACTTTGATCTTTGAATAACACTTGTGTTATGATTATTAGCTAATATATCCTAATGGCATATTGAAGGATGTTCTTGTAAAGGTTAATGATTTTGTTTCTCCTACGTATTTCTATGTACTTAGTATGAAACATGGTGATCAAACTACTCTAATTTTGTTAGGGAGATCATTTTCAAAGACATACAAGATGAAGATAGATGTTCATAGTGACACACTTACCATGAAATTTGATGGTGAAATTATTGTGTTCAATATTTATGATGCAATGAAATTTCATGTTCAAGTTGATGATAATTCCATTTATTATATCAATGTCATTGATTTTTTAGCACATAAGGTTTTTAAACTTGACGGAGATGATGAATTGAAAGTTGCCATTAATGAGTATCTTAAAAAAAATCATGAGGAGTTAACCTTAAGTATAGATTTGCAGGAAAGTATTGTAGCATTTAGGTAATGTTCATTATATTACATTTTCAATTTCTAATTAAATGTTTGTACCTTTTATTTTATAGGCCCCTAGTGAAAATTTAAACCTTTTTCTTAATCACCTTGAATACATGTTCATTTGAGATAAAGTAATGCTACTAGTAATAATCTCTAATGGATATAGTGTCATTGCAAGAAGAAAAACTTGTATAGGTCTTAAGAAGCATAAATTATTAGTTTGAAAATTATATATATTAAAGGAATGAATATTTTCACATGCATGCACTATATTTTACTTGAAAAGGGAGATAAACATTCTCTTGAACCATAAAGAAGATTGAACCCATCTATGATGAATGTAGTAAAGAAGGAAATCCTCAAACTTTTTAAAGTTAGAAGTGATTTATCCTATTTTGGATAGTAATTAGGTTAGCCTAGTCCATGTTATTCCTAAAGAGTAATTGTTGTGAGAAATCAAAATGATGAGGTAGTTCCTATTTGTTTTTAGAATGACTGGTATAAAAAAAAGACGATATTTACATGCCTATTAAAAACTTTTTCATATCATTGCATGCCTTTTGGCCTATGCAATGCCTCAAACACTTTCCAATGGTGTATGGTTAGCATATTTCTAGATTATATTTAGCATTTAATATAAATCTTTATGGATAATTTTACAATTTATAGAGACTATTTACTGTCATAAATATTGATACATATTATATTCTTTTATTTATGAAAGGAAGTAGTTATTCTCGTAAGTAAGGGATACCTAGAGGAGATATATACACTGACCCACATAAGAATTTTATATGGAAAGTTCAATTATGTTTATAAAAAAAACTCACATGATGGTTGTGTGAATGATGCTTAAACTTGAGTTCACTAAGTTATGTTATATAGACTATTACAAGTTATCTTAATCGAGATAACAAAGTGAAGACATTGGATATATCATGAACTATATGAAGATACATGAGTAATCAATAGAGAATTTATCACTCTAGGTTATTTAGGAAAAATATTCTATTTGTTCTCAAATAACATTAATTGAGAGATCCTTGGTCAAGGTAGAATGAGTTTCGAAAAGAATTTCAAATCTTATTCAAACGATCAATGACTATTATATAGATAATAAACATGATTTAACAAGTAGACATATTTCATGCTTTATAGTTAAATCAAAATATTATTGATGAAATGATATTAATTACACTGAAAAACTGATTACTGAAAGGTTAAGTCAAACCACTAATGACTTTTCTAATATTTAAGAGATTATAACATTAAGCTAGACAATTCACTTGATTTTCAAAAATAAATTAATTAATTATTAAATTGATAATAAGTTAATTTATTTAATTATATTTAAATAGAATTATAATTTATATTTAGACCAACATATTAGGAACTTAACGGGTCACACACATTAAAAACCATTAGTTATAAATTAAAATGAGATGATTTAATTAATATGATTTGATTAAAATATATTTTAAAAATTAAAGACTAAAATATAATTAATATATGGATTATATTTCTAGACCTAGAAAAATCAAGTAAGGACTTGATTGAACTAATTTTTAAATTATCCTGAACTAATATATATACATGTTATTTAGGTGACAAAATTAATATTTTGCTAATTTATAGGTTTTTTCATATTCCTCTATAAATAATAAGTTATACCTCTTGCTCTTTTAGGGTTGTATATTAGACAAAAAAAAAAATCTATCGAAGTCACACAATAAAGAGCGACATAATAACTAATATTCTTTATGAAAATACAAAAAATATTGTTGATTGAAAGGCAAGCACATGGATATCACTTCACTATTATAGTGAATAATGGATTGTGTTTATACCTTTAAGAAATTCCATTTCTTTTTTGTTGCTTTTTTTGCCCCACTTTTAGATAGTGTTTGATATGCATACAAATATTAAATAGATCTGACAAGTTTTTTATGAAGTTGTTCAATGCACTTTTAGATAGTAAATCAACTTTTATCATGTTTGTGGCTATTCTAGCAAATAATTTTGTCCCCCTAAAAGGGTAAGATTAACTTGTCCAATTCTTGACATAAGAATTAACTTAAGTTAACCCGGGTCATTGTAAAGATAAAATTATTTATTGTCATAAATTTGACACCCGAATAGAGTTGATTTGGGGCAAAACTCATATTACGAGTTAGGTTGACCATTGATCCAGGTCAATATAAAACTAAAAATAATTCTTATCACAATTTTGCAACTTGACTTAGGGTTAACCTAGGGTTAGAGCTAAGTTATGAGTCAATTTCAAACTTGAGTTATAGTCGGGTTGATCATTAATATAGGTTAACATCAAAATAAAAATAATTATAATAATAGCTTTAAAACTCGACTACAAGGTCGACTCAAGTCAAGATCCAGGTTACAGGTTGGGTTAGCTAATATACTCACATCAATATAAGGTTAAAAATAATCATTATTATAGTTTTAATACCCAACTCAAGATTCCACCCGAGGCAAACCCTAGTTCACTCATCAGATTGACCATTGACTAGAGTCAATTTATTGATATAAATAATTATTATCTTAGTTTTAAAACTTTGATTAGAAGTTCGATCCAAGGCCACATCCGGATAACGGTTAGTTGACCATTGATTTGGATCAACGTTTAGATAATAATAATAATAATTATCATAGTTTTAAAATCGAACTATGATTAGAGTTAAAACTGTGATCATAAGTCAGGTTGACTTGTAACCCATGTCAATGTAAAGGTAAAAATAGTTATTATCATAGTTTTAAAATCTAACTCAAGGTTGACCCGAGGCTATGTTTATGTCATGAGTGAGGTTGACCATTGAATTGAGCCAAAATAGGAATAAAAAAGATTGGTATCATAATTTTAAAACAAGACTCTAGGGTTGACTTAGAGCAAAACTCGGGTCATGAGTGAGATTTAACATTGACATGAGTTAATGTAAGGGTAAAAAAAATATTATTTTATTTTTAAAATATAAAAAAATAAATTATTTTCAAAATCCTAATATCAAATAATATTTCACAACTCAATCTCTATAGCATAGCTATCTATATTTTCCATACTTGAACAAGGAGCCATGATATTTTATTTTTAATCTAATCTATGTTGAAAAATATTCTATTAGTTCCATTTTGAATGTATTTCTTGTTTATGGTTTGATATTTTATGTTGGGGAAAATAATTTCTTATAAACATATAAAATATAAATCTAACTTTCTACATAAAGATACATAAGGGTTAAAACAAAGGAAAAGAAAACATAGTTAATTCAAAGTTTAATTTCTCTAGAGAAAATTCACATTTTTAATTATGATATATATTAAATTAATCACATAAACTCATCATGTTGAATTGAAATGCAAAACCATATTGTAACTTTGTGCTCAAAACCAATTTTACACATTATATAGTGTTCATATCTATTCAAGTTGGATCAATATTTATATGTTCAAAACAATTTATAGATCAGTTTTTTTTTTTCCAAACATGTTTATTTCTTTTTAAAGATATATTTTAATTAAAAACTTATCCATTGTGTTTTACAACATATTGAAAATATCTAGCTTATCCAAGTCAAATTTGGATGAACAAATTTTGTATTTTCCACTGTAGAAAACCCTCCCAATGACTGTAGACAGAGAGTCCACGCCAGCTAATTGAGAAACATTTATTATAATTTAAGTTAATAAAAATAACTCCACATTGGTAGTTATTTTTATATTAGTTTAAAAGATTTCTTAACTTGCTTGAAAATGACTTCAAAGTCTATGCTATCCAAATAAGAGATTGGTAGCCATAACTAATTTTTATTCTGGTTTCTAATATCTATTAATGAAGATATAGTGTCAAACACAATTTTAAGTCTGTAAGAAAATATTTTTCATGACTTCTACTTTTTTTAAATAGAGTCATAAATACTTAGACATAATTGTATATTCTTTTCTTAAGAGAATATAAAGCATAACCATTTACAATTTGTTAATTTTTAAAATTTTAATAAAATAAAAGACATACATTAAATAAATAATAAAAATATTTAGAATAAAAAAAACTAAATTAAGAATAATAAAAAGTGGAGTTAGAATTATTTTTAAAATCCAATGCAGATCAAACCCCTGCTAGTGAAGTAGCTTAAGTGGGGTGTTTAGGAATATGTTTGGAAAATATTTTTGAAAAAAAATAATTTTTTTTTATTTTAAATTAAAAAAATTTGGTGTTTTTAGATCAATTTTATGTGCTAATTTTAAAAATTATTTTAAAAAATAAAAAAATATTATTTTAATACATTTCTGAATTAAAAATTATTTTCAAAAATAATCTCAGCCATACTTCTAAACTGGCATTAAATTTTGTCGAATTTATTTCTTATCTTCATAAAATTGAATGCAAGTAATTTCTCCAACAACATAACTAAATATTGAAGGCAAGTAAATATCTAATCTTGATGACAAAATTTGTAGTCCCCACCGAAGAATATTGAAAAGAGAGAATGAAAAGCTCTTTTCGAAGAAAACCCTCCAATGGAAGTACTTACTAACCTGATCGATTGAGTGGACCCTCTCCATTTTCTTTATAGTAGGATTCATCCCTATAAATATATGCTTGCTCCAATTGATGTTTTCAAAATACAATACCAGCAGAGCAGGCATACACAGCAACAGTTCTTAACTCTCAGGTATGATCGTCTCTCTACTGCTTTAATCTGACTCTGTTTCTTTACCCTTTTCGTTGCTGAGTCTTAGTTTCAGTGAATCATTTCACTAAATGTTTGAGTTAATGAGTTTATTGTAATATATGTTTAACTGGGTTGTTTCTATTTCTTCGGAATTCAGACTGTGATATCATTTGCGACTGAATTTTTCTTTCTTTTCTTTCCTGGTAGGTTTCTTTCTGCTTTCTTGTTTCAGTAATCTGTTCTTTTTGGGCAGTCAGGCTACATACATTCCCTGTTAATTTGATGGCTTACATTCCTCCACACATGCGGCGTTCCAAGGATGTGAGAAGGGCATCCCCAATTCCAGAAACACTGCAACCTCAGTTTCGAAGAAATATTAATTTGAGAGCATCCACTTCTCATAAAAATAAGTGTGGAAATATTGTTTATGGAGACCCTGCTATATCTAAATGGTTTGCTGTTGGCTTGGACGATGATGGCCAGTTTCCACCTAACATCCATCTCAAGCCCCTTCCCTTGAAACATGTTGAGCGTAAAAATGGAGAGAAGCCTCTGGTCTTGGTGAATAGCGTTGTAACTGAAGGTCGGTGTTCCATCCTTCTCTGTTAGTTGCTTCTTCCCTTGAATTGTGTTTGAGTTAAATGTTTTTATAAATTTTGTATTAAATTTCATGCAATGAAGAGGATAGCAAACTGGAAAGGACTTGCTCCATAAGTCCATGGGATATTATAGCGGAAAACATACAGCAAGAACTATTCTTTACTTTCGATTATTTGAGGAACGAAATGGATGATCAGGGTTCTGAAAAAATAAAGCCAACATTGGTCGCTCGATTGGGAAAATTTCTTTTTTATGGGTAAGCAACCCAACTTCTCCCTATAGATATTGCAAACCGAGTTAATGGTAATTAGAACTATTATGCAACTGAAAATTGCTTATGTTGAATTCCACAGGCAGCTTCCTGAAATAGGCCTAACTTTTTGAAGCACTGCAGGCATAGAATTCTTGAATTCTGAACCGTTATAGTCCTTTTGGTGTTCTGTTAATTTTGTGCCACACCTGAGTGTATCATCTGACCTGTTTTGCTCTAGTGATTACTTTGATCGCTGCCAAACAAATTTTGCTGGTGCTCCTAGTAACGTGGATATTGTCGATATGCATATCTTAGAAGCTACAACTGCTTATGTTAAATGAAATTCATATTCTCCATCAGTGCGTATGTAGCACATTTTATATTTCAGTTATACAAGAATTATTATACTAATTGTGTGATGCAGGAGCCATTCCATGGCACTAGAAAGTGTCAATAAAATTCAGGTTGAAGAAGATATTTTGAGACAACTGAAAAGATCAATGTACACAAATATTCCTTCTTCGTTTATGGAAATTATTATAGATGAAGTTGTCCCAGTGATTGGAGTTGATTTTGAAGGGGAGAAAAATGTTTATGTTGTAAAGGTATTCTTTTGACTGCACACCTACTCTTTATGTTGTTTTTTGTTTTTTTTTAAAATTCAATCTGTCATTAACTCTTCTTCCTTCATGCAGTTGTCTGATAATACAAGGCCAGATGCCACTATTTCATGCAAATGCAGTGTGATAGGAAATAAAAAACTTCGCCTCTACAAGGCAGGTTTTGTACTACCTAGAGTCTTGTCCTCTCATGCTAATTTGACATATTATATGGTAGATATGGTTTTTGGGAAATATCAATGTGACATTGTGCATCTCATGGACACCTTCTGTGATTTTCACTTATGGATTTAAGATGGTTTTTTTTTTATCACATTACCTTTTCTTGTTCATGGAGTCGCATTAAAGCGTAAAGATTTCTTGTAGGTTGAA
Source organism: Salix brachista (assembly GCA_009078335.1). Taxonomy (NCBI): domain Eukaryota; kingdom Viridiplantae; phylum Streptophyta; class Magnoliopsida; order Malpighiales; family Salicaceae; genus Salix; species Salix brachista. The sequence goes on from CM018590.1 coordinate 7,534,193, forward strand.
CTTAACCCAGTGCGTCAGATGGTCATAGATGTATCATGTCTTGATAAGAATCTGGACCTCAGGCTAATGCTTTGCACCAAGAAGATCTTAACAACTCTAACTGTAAGTTATACTGGCTCTCACTGATTCAATTTAGTTGCAATCATACACCATGATTATTAGACACTCATTGAAGCCTGAAGTTTCCTGGGTTTTTCCAATGCTCAGCAGAAACTTGTAGTTTGAACTTGAGCAAGCATACTTCCTTTGTATTTTCCTTAAATTACATTCTTAATCGTGTCTAAACTGTGCTGTCTCTGTTTCAAAGAATGACATGATGGGAACAAGTGCATTTGAATGAAAGACCAAATAATCTGTATTCTTGAACTTAGTTTGATTGCTCCTAGAAGATAAGTAGGCTTGTACTATCAAGATAGGCTAACAAGTCTGGAACGAAATTTAGAAGGTTAACCATATTCCTGGTTACTGTTCTTTCATGCAGTGGAAATGAAGTAATTTCATAGTTGGAACAATGATTTCCCTAAATTTGCGAGAGATTTCCATCTAGAGTCTAGACAGCACAAAGTTTCCTGCATGAAATTGTAGTTTATAAAACTTTGTAGTTTATAAAACAAAAGACGATGATTTGATATTGGCTCCTTAGTAACTAAGCATCTAATATCAGTAAGTGTGGTTTCTTTCTTCCAATCTAGACAATCAACAGCCTAATTCATCTACACCCAGATTATTATTCTGATATTCATCCTACTTAAAACATCAAAGCCAAGAACCTTCATTGTAATATAGCGACAGTGTGGCGGGACTGATTGTAAGAATTCATGCAGGATGACGAGAAGAGTAGCATTAGTGATCTGATCAATTCTGCAGTTCTAGATTCAGATATGAAGGGTGGATTAAGATGGCCCCTAGGGGCGTCTTCTGGTGGCAGATATAGCGTCATTGGGACTTGGCACACAGTAACCAAAGCCTATAAAAGTTCATCGTTTAGGCTTAAAGTAAGAGATGCGGATCGATTTGATTTTAAGAGGGGATCTGGGGAGGCTACAAGAGAGATTTATCTGAAGTTGAAAAGAATTGTTTCAGAAATACAGGCAAGTTCCTTTACCGGGTTTTACTTTTCCCTGTGCATCTTTTAGAAAAGATATTCTATCAGATTTTTTTTCTTGTGGAGTAATGCTGGAGATATTTAGTTTACTAAAAGATTTTCACTTGATTATTGGTGATTTTATCCGTCAATGCATTCCATTGTTATCATTATCTCACTTAATGTGATCATATCTCCACTTTATAGCTTGAAAAACTTCCCCTGCAACAATTTAAGAACACAGCATAACTCTCTCTCTCTTTTAGAAATAAGGTAGACAACGTGTTCATCGCCTAAATGACTTGGACATGAATTAGTAATTCCAATGCCAACTCTAGTTCTAGCCTGTAAGCTTATCAAACTATAGCCTCATGCAGTCTTCACCTTCAAGCATTAGTGACATCAGAGTAGAACTATTAACTTTGAACGCCAGCCCTTCAACACTGTCTTGTAAGGAGAGCATCCGGAGTTGACAGATCTATATATATTCCCATTAAGAAACAACTTTTCAGTTTGTTGCTCTTTAGGTTGTTCAAATTATAGATTTGACCTAGTAACTGATATGAATTCGATATCGTCGACGAGCGTCATAGCTTAAGCTGTGCTAAGTTTCAGGATTCATGCTTATGTTCAAGCTGTGCCAAGTTTCAGGATTCATGCATATGTTCATGTGATGCTGTTCCTGTTTCACAATCCTGTTCGTTCCTTCATTTTCTTGAACATTTTTTTCTGGTTTTTAAAGCTGCTTTTGTTGAATTATGAAGGAACCGGGAGCTGAAACTGATTCAATCTGCAATATGCTCAGGGACAGCTTAAGACTGATATGGGAGAAGTTCTTGCTGTGAGCGGTTTTTATCACGAACAACCAAATTTATCTCTATTCTCACTCTCTCCCGTTTGAACAAGCTCCATGGCTGGATACTATTCCACCACCGCGAAGCGCTGTCTGGGAGTCTGAATTTCTCTCCTTTCATTGAACTTTCCGCTTGTTTATATGAATTCCTTCTTTTCGCTTGTTCTTGAGGATAATGTAATTTGTGTGTAATTTGTGTGATATGAGGAGAGACGCTGGACAAACAAAAACAAAATAAAAATATTTATTTATTTTCTTTGTTGGCAATCCATTGTTTCAGACATTTGTTTACTATTTTTTCCAAAAAAAAAATGTCTTTAATAAAATGTATCATTTCTAATATATATATATATATATATTAAATACCAATAAAATAAATTAGTGGGATGCCTGGTTAATGAGTGTTATATCATCTTGTTCTTTAAATTTATTTATCATAAGACTTATCTTCTAGTTTTTATTGAAATATGCTCGATTTGAATTTATGTAGTTTTTATAATATTTTCTTTATAAACTAATAAATAGTGTCTTTGTCAAAAAATCATTCATAACCTATGTAAACTATTATAATTTTATCTAGATTGATTTCATGATTAATTAATTTAGTGAATTGCTATGATTTAATTTATAAATCAATATCAATATGATTCATTATTCATTGTTGGATTTATGTAAACTCAAAAGTTTATGCCATACCATTGAATATGATTGTTTAAAAACTTGAAGTTGATTTTCTGAATTTATTATCGGTATTAAATTTCAGGGTTTAGTATTTATAAAAATAAAAATAAAAATAAATTTAGCAAAAGATAATTCACATAAAGGTACCCAACCTTTAAAGAAAGTATCAATTAGGTCCCTATTTAAAAAAAAAATATTATTTTGATGCATTTCTGAATAAAAAACACTTTTAAAATCAACCGCAACAACACTCTCAATAGGCACTAAACTATATGTATAAAATAAGTAAAAAATCCTCATGTGTTTTCCTTTAATCTATCACATCACATCACATCACATCATTTTCATAGAAATACTAAGACAAGGATATGATTGATTCATATATTAGAAATTTAAGGCATATTTGAAAGTATGGTTGACGTTATTTTTTAAAGTGTTTTTTGTTTAGAAATACATCAAAATGATGTTTATTTATTTTTACTTATTTTGTATATCAGTGCATGAAAATAATCTAAAAACACATCTTTAATGTTTATTGATCAAGAAAATAATTAATTATCTTAAAGGCTGGGATTTTTTTAAGATTTAATAAAGAAAAGAAAAGAAAAGAAAATTAATAATTATAAATCTAGCCGAGTCACATTATGATCCTATATTGGACCGGGTCGACGGGTCGTATAAATAAGAAAAAACCATCAAAATATTGGAAACAATAGAAAAAGAGGAGTGGGTCTATTCACTCTATTGTGCTGTAGACAAAACCAAGCAAGGAAAACAGTAGCTGTGTTTAAGAGCTCAAAACTAACGGTTCTCTCAAAAAGTTCCTACAGATGAAACCAAATCTGCTAACTGCTGATTCCTTTCTTATTTTCAATTCCTTAACTCTGCTATCAAGGAATTCAATTCCATTTCCCAGAAATAGAATTCCACATCCCAATCACTTTCTCTCCATAGTAACTCACCCCAATTCCGCAAAACCCTCACGTTTACTTCCAATCTGCTCTTCTACAAACCCCACTAGAAAGCAATCAAATCCCGTTAACGAAGAGTCGTTGAATTCCAATGTTGAAGCTCTTGGCGGAGATGAATTGGAGAAGAATTTTAATGTCCAAGTTGCGAATCCTATTGTTCCTTCTTTTATTCAGTCATGGACCAAGCTTAGTTTGAGCGATCAGGCTTTCTTTCTATTATCTTTTATTGCTTTCACGGTACTGTCTCTCTGTTTCCCCTCTTTTATTAGTTTTCATAGCCTAATTTGGTATTACTTGTTTGTCCCTTTTTTTTGACAAATTAACTTACTTTTTGTGTTAGGATGAACGGCTTATTGGGTATCAGATTTTTTTCTCGGCCAAGTATTTTTTTTGTGCTCTCCTGGGATTTGGGGCTTAAATTCTTTAATGGGTCATTTTTATTTTGTGGTTTGTGTTGGAAAGTTGGGTGCTTTTCAGGTTTGGAGCTGAAGTGCATTAGAGGCTCATGAAGATGTTGTTAGATTGTTTAGAATTTGGATTTGTATACTGTTTTGACTTATCTATAGCTATTCATTGATAACATGCTATGGTCTTATGTGTCTTCATTGTTGACTGAGAAATCTAGAGTCGCTGAATTGTTTTCATAGAACTACTTGATTGTGTGATGTTGGTGCAAATCAATCTATTTGTTAGGTAGTTAGATTGTTTTGTTGAATTTGATAGTGCAGGTCCAGCTTAATCATCCAATCAAAATGATTGCTGTGTTGGTAAATTTTGCAGCTGGGCTGTGATATGAAACTAGAATTTCTTTGATTGGATAAACTCACATTTGTTGCCTTTGAGTGAAATTAGCCTTTTGATTTCTGAAAATATGGCCTATTTTAATTGCTTGCAGACTTCTATAGCATTCGTAAGCCTTGTTGCTGCTGCCGTTCCAACACTGTATGTAAGTTATCTGACTTTTCACCCGAATGCAGTTTTTATCTTTTTAACTGCTTGTTTATGATTTTTTGCTTAGATTTGGTTGCAACCAATTGTTTTTCTAGCTGTATCTTTATTAAATATGATATTCTTGTTAATACCTGCTGTGAAAAAAAATATTGTGAAATTTGAATCATTAATGCTTAGTTTATATCATACAAATTATCTTATGCAATTTATTTTTTATTGTGTTTTAGTAAGTCTATATTTGCTCATTTTCATCTATTTTTTCCTCTCTGGTTGGCAGGCAATGAGGAGAGCGGCAACATCTCTTTCAAAGCTAGCAGATACTGCTCGTGAGGAACTGCCGGGTACAATGGCTGCGATCAGGCTTTCAGGCATGGAAATAAGTGATCTTACATTGGAATTAAGTGATTTGAGGTGACAATCAAATTCTCACTATAATAACTCTTTGTTTATCATAAATTCTGTTTCCTATTTTCCTCTCCTTTTCCAGTGCTCTGAATGCTGGTTAAGAGTATTTTGTATTAGTCGAGCTTACACGCAAAAACATCTGCTTGCATCAGTTTCCTGTGTCATGTCTTATAAACAAAACATGGATTTCCTTAACCCAGTAAAAAGATGCTCTTTGAAATTGGGACAGTGACAATGTCATAGGAACTTATACTTGACTGATGTCTATTTGTGTGAACCTGTCTGATGACAGCTAGAGAAAATACTGAAAAGGGAGTAACTAGTGGAGAATATAAAATCCATGACTCACAAAAAATGATAGAATATCTTCTTTCTCCTCCTTTTGTCTTATCTCCTTCTTCAAAATGAACCCTATGGAATAACTAATAGGATGTCACTAGTCATGGCCTAAGCACTTTAAAATTTCTAGAGGAATACCACAGCCTTAAAAAGATGTTCTATTCTGCCTTGTTTGACATTGTTCAAAAGTGTTTTTGAAAAAAATTGAAAACTTTTTATTTTTATTTTTTACTTTAAATTAAATTTTTTTGGTGTTTTTAGATCATTTTCACGTGTTGGTGTCAAAAATGATTTTTAAAAAATAAAAAAACATCATTTTAATACATTTTTGAACGAAAAGCATTTTTAAAAGCAGCCTTAACCACGCTCTCTAACAGGGCACGAAGACTTGTGGCTTGTGAGGATACAATTTCATTTTTTGGCAGATACTTTTCAAGTAATATAATGTGGTGTGTTACAATTGAATTACAGCCAAGAGATAACTGATGGGGTCAATAAATCAGCTCAGGCAGTTCAAGCAGCAGAAGCTGGAATTCGACAGATTGGGTCACTTGCTCACCATCATACTATCTGTAAGTTTTAGTGTTTTCTGCTAATCTTTCCCACTTCAACTCATTCTTCATTGATCTCTACAGAACTGATGTTTGTGTCGTTTATCTGATATCTAGCTATGATCCAAGAGAGGGCTAGCTTGCCAATCATTTCCCTGCAGCCCGTTGTTGCTGGTGCTGCAAAAAAGACTTCCCGAGCTGTTGGCCAAGCCACCAAGACTATCATGAATATTTTATCCCGAGGAGAGTTCAGTTCGGAGAAAGAAGATGGAAGTATAATTGATAGGATGGAAACATGATTTGGAAATATACGTCTCGAAGTTTAATTTTATACAATACTCATTTTCTGCCCTATTATTCATATCTTCAAAGTATAAATTTAGCCGAACAACTTCTTCGACACATTTGATTCGACAAAAAAAAAAAAACCCTATTCGATGATCAAGAGGAAGCATACACAAAAATCGAGAAAGGAGGTTGTTGACAAGGTACTCCAACTCAAGATCTTGAGAAAAAAACAGTGAATGGATCAAATTTTAAAGCATAAGTAATAAGGTTAACACGAAGAATTTTTTTTTTTAAAAAAAAAAGAGAATAATCGATGTATTTCAATTCATAGCTCGAAGACAAAGATTTGTCATCCCTAAGCATAATAACATGTAACCTCTATTTTTCGGGCTGAGTAACCAAGAATGTCTCACCAAATCCTTGACAAGATGGTAAGATTGGAATAACTTGATAAAAGATAAACAATAGTAAGTTTTATTTATAAAAAAAAACATATTAACTTTTTAAATTTATGATTTGGGTCATTATATCTGCAACATTCTATTTTTAAAAATTTATCCAGTCTAATTTAGAACCAATCAAATATTAAAAGTTAAAATTAATAAAATAATTATAATCCAAGTGAGCGAGTAAATCCTCAGCTATTTCAAACTCATACAAAAAAAAATAGATTCTGACTCGAACTTGAGACATGCTATATAGATCACAAGCTTTCTATCATAACATCATGTACTTGGAGACTTAAAACAAATATATCTCATTATTTTTTTTAAAAATCTCCATAATGGATCGAGGCTAGCCTTACTTGCTCGACAACACAGCAGAGCAGGCTGCCCTTTGAAGCCAGCACTGCATCTGGCTGAGTGATACTACAAGTCTACAAGCAGTACTAGAAGATATAATTGTTTTGCTGTATAAAGTTTGGCTAGAACCATTTAAGTGTAGTAGAATATATTAAGGTGCGCATAAAATACATGTAAATATTTATTTAAAAATATGATTGAAATTGTTTTTAAAATTTTTTTTTATTCAGAAATATATCAAAATTATGTTTTGCACGCACCACTATTTTTGACATTTAGGCAAGTTAGGCACAATAGAAATCAATAAACATGTATGACCCATTTGCATGTGTGCTCCAATTCAAGAAGAAATTGACCATTCTTTAATTCATTTGCTTACACATATTTATTCCATGTTTGTAACGTGGTGGTTGATCATGTTCATCGAGCATCTCTCCTATGAAAACCCTTTTCAGTCATATAAAGCCAAAACACTTGAATTGACTAAGTGCCTGTTTGGCCAAGTGGTTGAACCGCCGTTTGTCTAAATTTTGAAAAAAAAATCATTTTAAATAAAAAAAATTGGTGTTTTTAGATCATTTTGATGTGCTGATGTCAGAAATGATTTTTAAAAAATAAAAAAAATATCATTTTGATGTATTTCTAAACAAAAAGCACTTTCAAAAGCAATCGCAACCACACTCTCAAACACCGGTTCATATATCCCAACTAAATGGGTTATTTCTCTACAAACACTCTCTCCCATTTAGATCCAAATTGACGTGGATGAAAGTAGTATAAGAAAAGCACAACATGAATTATACAAAAAATATAATTCAAAATTTTGTTAAGTTTGTAATTTATCTTTTGCATGTCTTTTATCTCTGATTATTGAATACTATTTTTCAGTTATGCATTATATCTCTATATGTCTTTTGTCATATGCTCCTACACATCTTTTTCTTGAGAGAGAAACACCTCATCCCTTCCTATATAAGTACGTCGAAAACCTTTTACATCCATGATTATTCAATAACAAACAATAACAAATTATTAAGTATTTTTTTTTATTGGCTTTGATACTAACTAATGTAGACAAAAACAACAATAATAAAAAAAACAAGAAAAAGAACAAAAGTAATGCATAAAAACATATAACTTATTGGATTTTAAATCAAGAAATTGATATCCAAGGTGATGGGGATTATACCTAAGAAAAATAACAAGTTAAAAGACTTGAAATATATTTTATGTTTGTTGTAGGGTTTGAAATTGGACAACAAAATGAATGGAAAAATTTTAAAAACTATAATTCAAGTCAAAATTGAAAAACTATTTGAAAATAGAGTAAACAACTAACACGTATTATGTTGTGTGTCAATTCAAAAAAAAAAATTAATATAAAAAAGGAATGTCCATTCTTAATGGAACTTCTTAGAATTATCATTAAGCGCGGCCTAACAATCTTGAAATTGTCTCACCTAAAATCTTGTCTAGTTTGGGTTCCAAATTAAATCATGTTGGAGTTGTCCTAACTTGATCCAATCAATTTAATAGGTTGAAAGATAACTTAAACGACATGTAAAGGCATGGTTTCACTTTAAAATAAATATTCAAGATGAGATTTAAAAAAACAATGATTATGACAATGACATATTAGATTTGTATAGGCTTAATCCACAAAACCTATGATCCAAGTCATGGATTATACTAGGTTTAATAGCTTTTCAAAATAAAAAATATCTTCTTACTTAATTATATGATAATAAAAAATTTACAATTGAAGCAGTAACCCAATATCATGATGTTTGTAACGGAATATGATAACCTCGAATAAATAAAATCAAAATAAATTATGAAGCTCAAATCTTAATCAACTCAAGTTAATTTGTCAAAAAAACAATTGAAATTTAGTGTATTTAATACATTTATTTTTCTTTTAACTATTTTTTATTTGATTATATGATTAAAAAATATATGCTCAAAAACACAATTGAAATTTAGTGTGTTTAATACATTTATTTTTCTTTTAACTATTTTTTATTTGATTATATGATTAAAAAATATATGCTTGTAAAATAAAGAACCAATAGAATATTGAGATATATGTTTAAGATCATGATACCACCATAAAGAAATAAACCGAAAAAATTAAAAAGTTTAAGTCCCAATAAAACCAAGTTAATTTGTCAAACCTGCAATCCTAGTAATGAATTTCAATGAGATTAATAACTTTATTTTTAAAAACTATATTTTACTTAATTATATAATAACAAAAATAGATGCTTGCAAACATATCATCAATGAAATATTGCGACATTTGTTTAAAATCATGATAATCCTATAAAAACAAAGAAAAATAAATTATAAAGTCCAATGGAAAATCAACAAATTATTAAAGGATAAAATTGAAAACAAAATCAATAATAAATCAATAAGAACGTAATATTAAAGGATGAGATTGAATAAAAGATAAATTATTTTCTACTAAGTTATAAGGATTATTTTATGCTTAAAATTATTTGTTTTATCTTTCTATCATTTTATTTCTTTTACAAACTTATTATTGTTTTACAGAAATATTATAAATTATTAATGAGGTTTACCCTGATACTCTTTTATGTCATTCTTAACTCTTTTCAGCTTATTTAAACTATTTTCTATTCATTTGTTAGCATAAATATTTTTTCTCTAAGGGTTTATAGTAATACTTGTGTTGGATGTCATAAACCTACTTGCATAAGATTTTTAACTATGAATGGATTAATTGAAACAAGGTATGGTTTACTAAGTATCAATAGGAACATCTCATCCATAGAAACTTTCAAAAGAAGGTATAGTTTATATTTTTCTTTGAAATCTCATGGTCTTTTTGGTTTGCTAGAAATGAATCCTCTTCAATAATAGCAAGTTGATTATGATACTATCTTTCTTCTTATATTACTAGACTCTGTGTGGGGGGGGGGGGGGGTTTTGCCTTTGATTTATTAATTTGGGTTAAAGGACTGGTCTATTGGTCAAATACCAAGTGTTCTAAACCTCTTATTTCATGGTATTCACTTGAACAACACCTAGTTATGGGTTTTTTCTTTACTCTTGTGGGAATTAAGGCTCTTTTTTAAGTTTTGCCTTTGATTTATTAATTTGGGTTAAATGACTGGTCTATTGGTCAAATACCAAGTGTTCTAAACCTCTTATTTCATGGTATTCACTTGAACAACACCTAGTTATGGGTTTTTTCTTTACTCTTGTGGGAATTAAGGACTCAAATGAGACAAGATTGTTTGGTATAATAAAAACTATTGAATTATATTTTAAGTGGGATTTTCTTAGAGATATCTTCTTTGAATCTAAAAATATTAATAGTATATATTAAGTTGGATTATTTGAAAACAAAATCAAACTTAGATTGCATGAATAAATGGATGGGCATGTATATAAGACATAGTGATATTGATATTGCAAATGCTTTAAATTATTCCATGAACCTCAAAAACTCCAAATTATTCCATGAATATAATGGCAAATGCTCCAAGCATTGAGCTTCACCTCGAGTGCTTGCTTATACATTGGTGCATATCTCCTCCATTTTCTTGTTTGCATTGGATTTTTTGGGTTTGAAACAGCAAGTGGATATCTTCATTTCCTTGTCTGGATCGTCTACACTACAACTCTCATTCTCGTTTGTCATCTGCTCCACCTCCTTGTTCCCTGCAAGGTGGTCTTCTTTTTCCTCACCATTGTTCTTCGAATTCTTGTATACCATGTACAAGATCATTTGAGCAATCCCAAACAAAAATCCTAGCACATTTGGCAGCTGAAGATGCAATTGAGAGGTGATTTGTGGTTACTAAATTGGTTGGTGAAGGGCGTAATTGAAAGACAAACCAAATGAAAAAGGGTGAAAATGAAAAGCTAGATCGAAGTTTCTTACTGCAATGTAGTAATCGTGTTGCAGAAGCCCATAGAAGAACCACATTACAGCATTGAGAGTAAGGGAAGCAGACAAGGCGAATGGCAAGTATTCTACACTTTTAGTTCTTACAACCCGTCTCTGCAACAAATCCTAAACTCAGTTTCTTTGATCCAAATTATATTCTGAAATTAAAAGCAAGTTATTACCATGACGCTTAATGGAGCGGCACATACAGCCACGCTGAAAACTGCACAGATCCACCCGACGACAGAGAGTCGATTTGAGCCCTTGATTAGGAACATGGTAACTAACAACATGGAGCCAAAACTCCCCATGTTGAAAATGAGTAGCAGCTTCATTGTATGCATCTGCGTGCAATTATATATTGTTTATTGTTAATGAATCATCTCACCTAAAACCTTACGCTATTAGGTAAAATTCTAGAATATGATTTATATTATTTTCTAACACACCCCGTCAAGTGAGAGTCTTTTGGGCTTGAAACTTGCACAGACTCACATTACCTTATGCTTGATTTTTATCAAATAGAATGATAGAATGGAGGCGGTGAGATTCGAACTCGTAACCGTTGGGTCAACAAGGCTCTTATACTATATTAATAAACCATCTCACCTAAAAACTTTTATATTCTAAGACCTCACCTAACAGCTTAAACTTTTAGGTGAGATGGTTCAATAATATATATATCTTAATTTCATTTTTTTTCCAAAAAAAAACCCTTTTTGTTTGAAGTTAACATTATACTCGATGAAGCTATATTGAGTTGTTTTATATAAAAAATTGTTAGTTTATCGAGCAACAGAGGAGGTCAAAAGTCTCACCTTTTCCTGTTTTGGTGCATAGATTAGGTAGATGATCAGGTAAGTAACTTCGAAAGCACATCCAATGCTGTTTATGCTGATGAGCAAAGAAGCATTTGTCTTGAGAAGACCATAATATAATAGCAATGACGCACTCATGAGGGCAACTGAATATGGTATGGATTGAAATCCTTCAGAAGATTTCCTCTTAAAAATGGTGTAGAAAGTTGGCCTGAGAGATCCATTAATCAAGTAGATCAGTAACATGCATCTTCCATTGCAAAGATTTTATATATGGGAATATTGAAAGTAATATTTTTTAATTATATTGTTTCAGTTAATTTGAAAGAGTCTTACACTGGCGCCAAGAACATCCCCACTGCCACAATGTTTCCTGTTCAAAGTTAGAAATAATGAAACATTAGATATATAACAACAAGAAATAATAATATAAGAACATAGATTGTATTCTCAAAATTATTTATTCTTTTCTTGATTAATAATATGATCATGATCAGCTGTTTTTATTGGAACCTTGCTTTCACGTAAAGCTTAATGATTTTTCAAGTTAATTCTATTAATACTTTTTTAGATTTAACGATTTTTCAAGGGATGGGAAGAACATTAAATAAGAGTAAAGCTACACGTTGAATAAAAAATAGCAAAACACAAAAAGTTTCACTCATGCACATACCAAGGAGACCAAATATGAAAGTCAGCTGATCGTTTGACAAGAACCCCATTTTTAGGTCAAGATGGCCTCAGAGGTCTTCTGCTGAAGCCTTCACTTGGAGCTATTTCTGTCAAGTCCTTAAGAGAACTCTGTAAAACATCTTATGAATCCACAAAGCAAACAATTCAATTTATACTTGCACAATGTACAGGTGTTAGGCCACTTCTGGTGAATTTCATCAAGGATTCTTCCTTTTAAGATGAGTGATGTTTTTGGGCCCCGGAATAGGGATTTTGTCTGTATATTGCGAGTAGAAATGTCTCAAAATGATTTCTCATGTAGCTGTCGAGTCTAATTCCATTATCACAACAGAAAACGAAGCAAGTTTCAGATGATAACAAGTATTTGGTTTGTGGATCGCTGGGATTGTTTTGCCCTATCCTGTGTAAAAATGGTTTCAAGGAAATCGTATGATCCCTTACCACCACTCGTTCTCATTCAGCATGCACAAACGAGTTTTCTTGAATAGATGGACATGTGTGCAGAATCAATAAATGTTGTTTCGACCGAAACATTTTGTATCAGTTAAAAAAACGAGATAAAACGGCACAGTTTTTAACTCGTTTAAAATTTCAGTCCGTTCCGGAAATTTCACCCGAATTTCGGTCAGAACGTTCCGGTTACGTTCTGCCCGTTCCGTTTCGGCTAAATAGTGTTTTTTTAAATAATTAATAATTTTAGAATATCAATTATATCTCTTAATTCGATGAAATTTTACGGGGAGTATCTTGACATATTTATATATATTATGTTAAAATTTCAGAGCAATCAGAGAATGTAATGACCTTGCGAGATTGATGATAGCATTCTCATAATATTATGTATGCTTATAATTTTGTTCATAAAAATCATTTTATTATCTTTTTTTAGATTAAATTGCACAACTCTAAATAATTTTATTTTTGGATTTGAACTAATTTTGTTTGAATTAATATATCTAATTATATATATATATATACATAAACAGTATAACCTCAAAATAGCGCGCCGGAATACTTTGAAACCGAAATATTTTATTTTATTCTAATTGAAATAATGTAGCACTAACCAATGAATTGACAACACTTATTGAATCAATGATCTTATGATATTTATTACTGTTTCAAGATCCTTCCTCTTTCTCGAGTAATTCTCTGGTAGAAAAGAAGATGAGTTATTAATAAAAACTACAATAATATAAATTAAAAATGCCCTCAAAATTCATTAGGTGGCTTGGAACGAACAATTTTTAAATAACTACAATAATTTAAATAACCTCTAAGAAAAGCCTACCGGCTTTAACTGTGACTCTATTTTTTTAAGTTTTATATATTTTTTTTAAGTTTATAGTTTATTTTCTAAAAATGTTTTTCATGTTATTTGGATGATTTAGTACATATCATAAATCTTGTTGATTTATTTTTTTTCAATAAGTGAATCATTTATTTTTTTATAATAGTTTATGTTATCTTTTTAAACTTTATGATTGGTATCAAAGTTTGCTTTGTTTACAAATACATTACTATTGTCGCACTTGTGCGACGTCACAATGATTATCCTCTCGAGTTAGGATCTCTCTACTAAAAGGGAAAAGAATAAGAAATTCTTGTTTTTTATCAATAGTTACTACCTAGTATTTCACTCACTTACAACCTTAATTGGTATTAGAATCTAGGTACGGTTGAGTATAGGAAAGACGTATTACCTCAAATACATCTTATTAAAAATAATCTGCACTCTTTGCTTTTCTGATATAAACCAAGATATTATTGAGTTTTCTAACTCTTGGTCAATCTAAGTTTTAATAAAAGTCTTTATTGGTAAGGAAGTGTTTATTTTATCAGGTTAAAGCCTAATTATTCTAGAACCAAAACATATTTTTGTATTTTTTTTTCTTTTCATATCGGAAATACATGTTATTTATTGATATTGGGACAAATAAGATATTTTTTTTGTGATTTTACTAAATTGGTTACTAGATCCAAAAATACATGTAAGAATAGAAATATTGTTTTTGTGATTTTTTAATATGATAAAATATAAAAATATAATTTATTATTTAGAGACTTGGCCATATGCAGTTTTTAAAATGAAGTTGTATTTTTTAAAGAAAGGTTTTTTGTTGTTTTTGTTAAAGAAAATTTATTTAACACCAAAAAAGCGTCTCTCGCATGTGGATCATAAATCTAAATATTAAATAGGTAGGGATAAAAAAAATAGGGGGCTTTAAATTAATTGCAATATTATCTTCCAATATTTTTAAAATTAGACTAAAACCATGTTTGGAAAAATGTAATAATATGTTTTAACTAAAACAATATTAATTACAAAAAACATTTGCTATTAATCAAACTCAAAACAATAGCTAGAAAACACCAAACCCAAATATAATCCATGAATCAAAGATCAAAACTAAAATCAACTAAACTCAAACATAATCCCTAAATCAAACATTTAATGTTTAAATAGAAATTACAACCTTAAAAATAAAACTCATTATCCAAAAACAATTATCAAATAAAAAACATAAATCAAATTGAAATCAAATATGTCTAAATAGTTCAAAATTATACATAATAATAGACATTGTTCTACATTTCACAATTTCAATAATTTGTTAAAAAATGATTTGAAGTTATAAATCGATCTTATAAAATGATTGGACTAGATATGGATAGACATAATATGGTAAGGGAGTTACTAGAGCAAGAAGAATAGTGCTAGAAGCGGAGGAATCGTGGTAACAAGTGGTCTAGAAAACAAAGTGTGGTTCCACGAACCGCTGGTAATGAACTAGAAAACAAGCATGACTGTAGAAAGAAATTAGCTAACTAGATTGTTGGGTTTGGTTTTGTTGAAGAATGAGTCGGGTGTATGGTGGTATATGGTTTTGTATTGGTGGAGTCGAGTGAAGGGGCAAACTGTTATAAGGAGCTCTTGCCTTAGGTTTGACTATAGTTGGTGACGCTTCAAGCTGGGAGAAGAAGATGTTGAAAACAAAGAGGCAATAAAGTATGTAGAAAGATATCACTAGTTTATTTGGGGATCTAAGGGGTTTATAGAGAGCAATGGTGGTTGATGTGAGATTTTAGCTATGCAACTGATGTTAGATCTATGCTATCAAAGCTCCTAGCCGGGAGAAAGGTGTAAAATAGAAGGACAATGACAATTTTCTCTATTTTTTAATACCATGAGGGAAAGATGAAGGAGAGGTTGATTGTCTTTGGATGGAGGTGAAAAGTTTATGTTATTCTTTCTTATGGTGATTGGTAGCCTTAGAGACTGATTGTTGTTCATAGGATAGACATCGTTGTTGTTATGGTGTTGGTTGGCTAATAGTGGAGGAGCTAGCGAGAAGAGGATGGATGGTTAACCATAAAGTAAAGTGGAGGATGTCTTTTTCAAATAGATTTTTAGCGTTGTTTATTGGTTCTTAAGAAGTGTGGAGAAAAATAGGTTGTCTTGATATTTGCTTTAAAAATGGAGATAAAAAGAGATGTTGATGTATCTTTTTTTTAATTTATTTTTTCTCTAGATGTCAATAGGGAGAGAGGTTGAAGATTCATCACCCTTTTTATTTTAATTGTATGGTTGACGACTGGGTTTTTTGAATAATACATCTAAGGTTTATTTTGTCTTTAGTGGGTGTGTAAAGCGGTAGCTGAGAGAATGTTTTTGGTGTGTGTGTGTGTAAAGCGGTAAGTGAGAGAGTGTTTTTGGTTTGTGTGTGTCCTTTTTGTTAATTCTATCCTAAAATTTTGCCCTCATTTTTGTATGTGGTATAACCATATATTTATCGGCAAAAATAAATTTGTCATTTTCCTCTCAATTACTTGGTCCACAAGTAACCCTTAAATTAATTTGGTGCCTCATCTTCTTCCATTAGATATTTGTTCCCTTAAATTATTTTTTATATTTTTGTGTTTTCAAACAAGGCAATGCCAACATTGACTCAATAAAATTGCATAATGATTTTGAAATAAATGAACTAAAAATCGAATGTGTCAAAAGTATTTTAGAAAAAACAAAAGATATTGAAAATGCCTAAAACAAGACAAATACATCAAAAATATATTTTGTTTGGATATTTTTTGGGTTTTTTAAAAAGTACAACAAATTTGGTCAAAAAACATATTATGGCAATTGCCTTTTATTTAGTAAAGACCTTTAAAAAGAAAGTTTGTAAGTAAAAGAAAAGGTACGAGAGTTTTCCCAAGTGAGAGAAAAATCAAGAGTTGGTTATCTTAGTAGATATTTCAAAGCTTATTTTTTTGTTGAAAATCAAATGTCTTTTTTTTCTTAAGGAAATTCTTTAAAATAAAGATTAGCTTGAAGAAGAAATTGCAATTTCGACCTTTTAAAGAGTGGTAATCATGAAAATCTAATGATTTTAAATAGTGATTAGATCAAAGATATGGTCATTTTAGTGAGTAACAAGCTCAAAGATTTAGTCATTCTAAAGAATGACAAACTGGAAGACTTAATCATTTTAGTGAGTGGCTAGCTTAGAGAAAGAATAATCTATGATTGGGTGACTTGTCCATGGCTTGTGTTGGAGTAGCTTGCTCGTGGTCTTTGGTTGATGACCTACCCATGACATGTGTTTGGGTAGCTTGTCCATGGTCTTCGATTGGGTGAATTACCTGTGGCTTATGCTCAGGGAATTACCTGAGCACTAATTATCCTTTGTAATATTGTTTACAAACTCTATAAATAAGATGTGCACCACCACATAAAAGATACAGTGGTTTATAAACCTTTTATGAAAATATTGATTAGACCATATATATTGATGGTAAATTCTTCTTAATAAGCCTTTTATTATTTCATAAATGCACATTAAAAACTACTCTTTTGAGTCTCTAGAAAAGGAAATCTGGACCTTTTTCTTCTCTTTTATTTCTTCTACATTTCATTTTTCCACATGTTTTTATATTTTCTATCCAAGATCTAATTGTCTCCTTAATTTCCTACATTGGATCATGAAGTTGCTCCAAAAACGCTCTTATACAAAGGATAAGGCAATATGCTCCATAATCAAGGTAAAAAGAAGGATGATAGTGTTACGTGCATGCAATGCAAACGTGGGCACTTAGCATTTGTTCCTATTCTTCAGCAACAATTCTATTCTTCAGCAATTATTCCTAGTCTTTTGCATGCAATGCAAACATGGGCACTTAACATGCTTTGATTTATGTTGGTTGTAAAGGCTATTAATATAGCTAGTTGAATTCAATAAAGGATATTATTTGCCTAAGACTCTATCTATTGTTTTTTGCTCCTCTCTGCTTCTAAATTTCTTAATAAACCTCACCATTTGGTATTAGTGTCGTTTCTGTCCATAGACACCTGTGGGAAAACTAATGCTTAATTTCGCAACGAAGTCGATGAGACTTTGGTTAAGCACGAGACAATCTTTGATCAACTCAATGCAACCTTACAAACCATTCTCACTAAATTACAAGCCATTCACACCATCCAACATACACAAGCCATCCTTCTTGAAACCAACCAATTCGCACAGGAAACTTCTTCTAGTTGGGCAACCAGTCCACCTTCTGTTGCTAGCTTTTAACACCCACACCAACCTCAACTCAAGCTGCATTTCCTAAAATTCAATGGAGAAGATGCGATAGGTTGGCTCTATAGAGCTAAACAATATTTTGAATTTCAGAGCATCAGAGCCAAACAACACGTACAGTTAATCTCATTCCACCTCGAAGGCATTGCGTTACAATGGCATTGATGGTTGACAAAGTTTCATGGACCACTCACTTGGGATAAACTTACGAAGGCCATCTCATTCAATTTCGTTCAACTAAATATAAAGATCCCTTAGAGGCCTTGACCTTATTGAAACAGACATCAACTATTGTTGTATATCAGGAAGCCTTTGAAAGGCTCTCCCATAGAGTTGATAACCTACCTGTGATATTCCTAATTTGATGTTTTATTGCTAGATTACGAGATGAAATATGATTAGATGGCAAGATTAAACAAACAACCCAAAACCTTGGCAAACGCAATTGGAGTGGCATGATTGGTTGAAGAACACAACTAGCTACAATGCAAACCCTTTTCAAACAATCATTTACTACCTGTGAAAACAATGTAGAGAGGGAACTCCAATCCTTCTCCTGGAATTCTAGGCACGTCTCCTATTCAACGAGTAGGAGTTGGATCCTCTCTCTTAACTACTCAATTCTAAAGAATCATGAATCAGAATATAAGGGAATGTCCAGGGAAGGGACTCTGCTACTACTATGATGAGAAGTACTCCATAGACCATCATTGTGAGCGGCCACAATTTTTCATGATTCCCCCCTACGATGAGAATTATGAGGAAAACCAGTAGGTGGTAAAGCTTACAAAAGTAATGAGATTTTCTTCCATGTTATTGTAGGAGCTGAACATCCCCAAACCATTCAAGACTACAGAACAAAAGCCTGATAGTGTTGATAGATGGGGGCAGCACTCATAATTTCAATGACCAAGCCATTGCAACTCGGTTTGGCCTACCGATCATTAGAAACAGGAAACTTCAGGTGGTGGTTGCCAATCGAGAACGAGTGGAATGTGTAGGCCATTGCCAAGGAATCAAGTTATCTACCCAAGTTATTACCATCACTACTTATGTCCTTGTGGCAGCTTATCAGGTAGTCTTGGGAATGCAGTGGATGGAGACCCTTGAACCAGTTTAGACAAACTACAAACATCTCACCATGACCTTCAGAATCGGTGGAGTTATGCATACTCTGCAGGGACTTGGAAGGGAGGCTGAGGCGTCCAACATTGAGGTTCTCCATAATAAGGAGTATTCGGGTCTGCAAGGGATGGGGTTTTTTTTTCAAATTCAACCAATTAACCCAAAGCCTTCAACAACTACATATCCTCCAAATATCAAATGCCTCTTAGATGAGTTTGCAGAGGTCTTCGCCTCTAACACCAGCACTCCTTCTAAACACCAGCATGACCACTAGATTTCGCTCCAACCCAATACAGGACCAGTAAGCGTGCAACCCTATAGATACCCATAATATCAAAAGATAAAGATCGATCGAATGGTGAAGGAGCTATTAGAATCTTGACTCATACGACCAAGCAATAGCCATTTCTCCTCACTAGTTTTGTTGGTAAAAAAGGCAAATGGCACTTGGCGATTTTGCATTAACTACTGGGATTTCAACAAAATCACAATAAAAGATATGTATCTTATACATGTGATTGATGAGTTACTAGACGAGCTCCATGGAGCTAAGTTCTTTTCAAAATTGAATTTGCGATCGGGCTATCACCAAATTTGTTTGAAGGAGGATGATATTCCAAAGACAGCATTTCGAACTCATGAGGGACACTATGAGTTCATTGTTATTCCTTTTGGGCTCACTAACTCCCCCAACAACCTTCCATAGCTTCATGAACAACCTTTTTTTACCCTTCCCGATAGTTCATTCTGGTGTTATTCGATGACATCTTGGTATACTCAAAATCATGGGAAGATCACCTTATTTATATGCAACGTGTCCTTATGATTTTAGCTTCTAACCAGTTGTTTGCCAAGGAATCAAAAGGTCATTTTGGAGTTCAACAGGTTCAGCAATTGGGACATATCATCATCAAGATTGAGTATCAGTCGACCTCGATAAAGTGCAAGTAGTGGTGGCTTGGCCCACACCTACTACAGCCAAAGACGTCCGAGGATTCCTAGGCTTAGCAGGCTATTATTAGAAATCCATTTGTCACTTTGCAGCATGGCAACCCCTATGACCAAACTCTTGACTAGATAAGATCCATTGGATAGAGGGGATAGAGGCGACATTCAATCAGCTCAAACAGACCCTCATGACTCCACCCACCTTGTGCCTACCAGATTTTTCTTGGTAATTTGTAGTTGAATGTGATGCTAGTGGAATTGGAATAGGTGATGTCATTACTCAACATAACTATCTTGTGGCTTATTTTAATGCAGTCCTCAAGGGAACAACACTCACTTTATCCATATATGTGAAGAAGATGTTAGCTATTCTCAAGGCTATCAAGAAGTGGTGCCACTACCTACTAGGAAAACCTTTCACGTTTCGTACAGACCATAAGAGCCTCATATACTTGTTGGAGTAGCGCATTACCACTCCTGCCTAGACACGGTGACTTCCCAAAGCTTCTTGGATACTATTACACTTTTGAGTTTAAAAATAGGCTTGAGAACCAGGTTGCAGACTCCTTATCTCGTATAAGGGAGTTACATTTTTTCTCTATTTTAGTTCCTCGTGTAGACTGGTGGCCCAAACTACAAATAGAGGTTCAATATGCCATTTTATGCTTCCTTACCAAGCAAGAGTGCCTCTCATCAGATGTATTTACATGATGGGGTTTGGTTCCAACACAATAGAGTTTTTCTAAGCCCCACCTCTCTTTGATTCTATTGATTTTGGCAGATAGTCACTCATCCCCTGTCGCTGGACCCTTTATCGAATCAGGCAAAGCTTCATTTGGCTAAAGATATGACAAACGGTGAAAGAGTTCTTGAAAATGTGCGAGGTTTGCCAACAATGCAAATCAAACTGTATGAAACCACGGGGTTGCTACAACCCCTGCCTATTCCCACTCAAAAATATGGACTGACATATCAATGGATTTCATTGAAGGCCTCCCCATTTCAAATGGTCACTTTATCATTATGATGGTTTGTCGATCATCTCGCCAAGTATACTCATTTTATTCCCCTGAAGCATCCCTTAACTGCCTTGGTTGTTAAGACCTTTGTTGCCTATATGGTTCGTTTACATGGCATTCCCACCTCCATTGTTAGCGACAGAGTTAAGGTCTTCATTAGCTCTTCTAGCATACCCTATTTCGACTACAAGGAAAACAATTATGTATGAGTTCCAATTACCATCTCCAGATCGATGGTCAAACAGAGATCATAAACCGCATCCTAGAGCAATACCTCCGTTGTTTTGTGGGCCTCCAGCTGAAAAAATGGATGGAATGGATACCTTGGGTAGAGTTTAGCTACAACACATCAACCCATTCACAAACGAAAATCACTCCCTTTGAGTTTATCTATGGACCTCCGCACCCACTAACCTATGTTCCAGGAACCACCTCACTCCTACATGATTTTCATAGAAATATTTGTCTTGCTCAAGAAAGGATGACCAGCTATGCTAATCAGCGTAGACAGGTATCCTTTGAGGTCGGTGATTATGTCTACTTGAAGTTACAACTTTACCGTCAAACTACAGTTGCATGCAGGGGTTCTGTAAAGCTCTCCCCATGGTTTTATGGGCTGTTCTAAATAGTAGACAAAGTGGGTCCTGTGGCATAGCGGCTAGACCTTCCAAAGGTCTACCAAATTCATAATGTTTTCCATGTTAGTTTGCTACAGAAGCATTTAGAATACATCACACCTATATCATCCCACCTTCCTCCAATCACGGACGACTCTTCCATCCTTCCTCAATCGGATTCCATTCTGGCCAGACATGAAATTCAGAAAGGGAAATACCATCCCAAATCAAAAGTTCTAGTCAAATGGGTGGGAGCGTCAGGCGAAGATGTCATTTAGGAAAATGAGTGGCGATTTTTGTGATCTCATCCCCAATTTCATCCTCGAGGACAAGGACAGTTTAAGTAGGAGGGAATGTTATGTGCTCCACTCTTTGACAATACATGTATGCAATGCAGACATGGGCACTAGATGTGGCCACTTAGCAGTTATTTGCATTCAATAATATGGAGGAGACCAAGTCTTGTTTGAGTTGAGAAACAGTTCCTATTCTCCAGCAACAGTTCTATTCTTCAGTGATTTGATTTCTATTGGTTGTAAAGGCTATTAATATAGCCGGTTGAATTCAATAAAGTATATTATTTGTCCAGAACTCTATCTCTTGTACTTCTCTCCTCTCTCTTCTAAATTTCTTAAATAAACATCACCAGATGGATCATGTTTTTCTAACAAACCACAGGTTGTCTTTGCCTAAAGGCAATCCTGCTGCTTTTCAAGTCTATATATTTCTTTCCCTAAATCTCATTGCAGACACCTGTTCTAAAAAGACTGTCTGAATAGAATGTAACTTCCAGGATTGGAGCAAAGAACGAGATCATAAAGAATAAAGCATTTTTTTCCAAATTTACATCACAGCATTAAATCCTCCAAAAGTAAAGCAACATACCAGAAGGAATAACAGGTAATTAAATCCTCCATAAGGCCCTCCAAATTCAAGAGTAGCTAAAGCTTGTGGCGATTGGTATGACAATCACTAGAATGATTATCAAAAGGAGAATGATCCCGATACACATCCACTTCCTGCTGCTCTTCTGGTGATCTTTAGCACTCTTGAGCTCTTTTGTACCATCCTTCACATAGTGGCTAGCATTCAACACGTGGTGCGCAATATCATCCATCTGCTCCCCTTGCGCCTCCACCATCACCGCCATGTCCAAAAACACCTGGTGCAGCTCCAACAAGCTCTTCTCAATCTCTTTGGCTGCATCGTGCCTGCCCTGTATCTCCACCACCGTCTCCAACACTTTCCCTTTCCCGTGCTCCTGGATTGCACGTTTCAAGAACTCCTCGCCCCCGTTACCATCCGAGATGATCTTATCAATGACTTCCTCATCTGGGTACTCTCCGGTTACAGTGAAATATCTCCTACCTACAGTATCTTTATACTCAATCATCATCTTTTGCCTTAAAGATTGAAAATCCATCATCAGCTCCTTCAATTTCTTGCGCAAGCCATTGGTAACAGCAATCCTTGTTCTATGAATCGGAGCTCCTTCCTTGTACCCTGAAAGACGCCTATTAGCAGCGTTGGCACGATCCATTTCTTCTAGCCGGGTTTTAATACTTCTGGCCTTTTTCAGGCCGTTAACAATATCTGCATTGATTTTGTTTCGAATCGATTTCAAGGCCTCTGGTTTGTGTAAGGACTTGCTTTCTTCATTCGCTTCTTGCAACTGGTCAAGAATCTCACGGATAGATCTCATTTCCTTCTTCACATCCTCAGCTTCTTCAAGGAACAGACCAAGGTTGCTGTCCATGGCGTTTGATGCATTTGCCATTTCTAAATCAGGGCCTGCTTCAAGATCCTTCATGGCCTCTTTCTTTAGGTCCACATAGCTCATGAACGATTTGGTCATTAGGTCATTCATCTTTACAAATCTTCAGAATTCACACTCCTAAAACGAAACCCACGTGACATTAAATATTGGAATCAGAGAGTCAAAAACTTACTACAATTTCCACGAGAAAGATGATCCTAGTTGATTGAACTATACAGAATACATATATATAAAAAAAAATCAACAAATAAAGGCATGGCCTTTTAATATTTGGCTTGATTGAATCTACTAAGCTCAAGTCTACATACCAAAATGAACTCTACTAGTATTAAAGAAGAAAGAAATAATGATCTAATTAACTAGTAAATGAGAAAAACTTACCTTTCTCAAATGGGGGGTAAAACAGCAACAATTGATTATTAGTCTTGCAAAGACAGCAAATAGAGAGAACATACGAGAGATTTTCAAAACGGAAGGAGGGTTATTGTTGGATCAGAAGGGGGAAGCGATCAAGATGGTAAGTGGGTTTTTAATGGGAGATTCAAAAACAGCAAGATGATCGTATGGTTTTTTGTTTTGGAAACACAAGCTCAGCTTCTGTCATAAGAGGGTGCTTAAAAGGAAACAGAAAACCCCCCAGTAGAAGGAAATAAAACTAGCCGTTAAGCAAGCCTCCTTGGCAACGGCTATATGCTATTTCTATGTGCTCGTTGTTCAATTCTGGACTGGAAATTTAAACATGTGGGCCCAACTCATCCACCAATATAGTTTTCACCCTTTCTTTTTTTTTAAATTACATTTTCAATCTTCTACGCTGAATAATTGCACCTACATCCTCGAAGCTTTATCCATTTACAAATTCAATGAGTTGGATTCAAATTGAATAATTTAATAAATATGGATTGATGGATCATGTTAGATTTCATGAATTTAAATTGAGCTTTTTAATTGTCAATCAAGAACTAAAACCTATTAAATTTATAGAAAAAACATGGATTCTAAAATATCTAATTGAATTTAAATATTTATCATTTTTAAAAAGTTATTATCATGGTTAAATTTTATAAAATGACTTTGAGTTTTGGTGTGAGTAAGAGAATACAATAAAATTTTAAAAAACTATAAAATAAAATTATCCTAAAAAAATATATTAAAAGTAACATTAATAGACAAGAAGTATAACAAAGGTTAATGAAAAGAAATAAAAAAACAAATTATACTTTAAGGGTGGAAGAGAATTAAAAAATATTTTGTTCTCTTTTTTATAAATTACAAGATTACAATCGACAAAATTTTGATTATTGACAACTCAATAGTTAATTTTTATTTTCACAAGATATCTATTTTTGTAAAAAAAAAAAATGATATAAGCTTTCAAACCAAGAAAAAATATGAGCAAGTGAATGCTTTAAAAAAATAACAAGGAAACTATTGTAGCATTTTTTTTTCTTTTTTTACTATTTATCTTTTCACAAATCACTATGAAATGAAATAATGATATTTTTTTCTAAATTTTTATTTTGATCCTCAAGTTTTTTTTCTTCTTATTATAGCATTTTTTTAACTCAAATATAACACTATATTGCATTTGTTTTGGAGTGAAAGGCTTGATTCAAAATCAAAGGACCAAAGTGAAAACAGCAAGTAAAATAGATTGTGGCTTTGAATTTCATACAAAAAATTATTTTGATACCTTATTGTTTACTATTTTATAGGTTTATCGATTCTTTTAATTGTCAAAAATTCAATTTTGTTACCAAATTTTATCTGTCTTATATTTATGTTCTGTGAAATGAGAGAGAAAATGTTAGATTCTAGAATAGAGAGAAAAAGTGATCATTGATGATGATTTTAGATACCAAAAAAATTGAAATCAATGTAAATGGGTTTCATTTCATTATAATAGTTCATATAAGTCCAAAAATGTTAGGCCACCAAACCCATATGACTATATTTCTAAGACTTCAGTTTTACCTTTAGAGTCATGTATTTATAATTATGGTGTGGTAAGAAATAATTTTTTATTTGAGAATATATTAAAATATTTTTTTAATATCAACGTATTAAAACCATTAAAATAAATTAAAAACATCAATTTATTAAAAATATTTCAAATAAAATATACTTTTAAAACATATAAAAAAAGGCACTGAACTCCATAACTCTCACTGAAAAATTGGGATCCATGCCATCACTTGTAATTAGTTGTTAATAATTAATTGAAAACAAGATCCAACCACAAATCACATTATACAGAAGCACCAAGAACATGACAGGTGGATAGTGCTAACTAGATAATATTAATTTAGAGCATTTAAAATTGGTGAGCACCTACCCTTCAATGGATCCCACTAATTCTTTAATTATAATTAATCACCTTTAAACCTTTGTAAACTATTTTTATTCTAGGATAAACTTGTATCCAACCTTAACCCAATCTTTCTCTTTTGAGAACAAAAAGTTATAAATTTGATTAGGTTTAGGTAAAGCTTCACTATCTCACGATATGTGATGGATTGAAACTCTTTTTTATTATAAACATCAAATCTATTTTGATAAAAATAAATAAATTATAAATTAACAAATCAATCTAAAACAAATTCTTTTTTTTAAGTAGCTGATTTGTGCATGTTTGAGAGTGTGGCTGCAATTGTTTTTTGAAGTGATTTTCATTCAGAAATGCATCAAAATGATATTTTTATATTTTTTAAAATTATTTTTTTTATCAGAACATGAAAATGATCTTAAAATACCAAAATAATTAATTCAAAATAAAAAAAATATATTTTTATTTTTTTCAAAAATATTTTTAAAACACAGTTCTAAATATAATTTTTTTTAAATAATAATTACCTTTTGGGTGTAATTTTACTTTATTATAATGAAAGATAGAAAACAATATACAAATTATGTAAACAAATTTGAAATTCATGGTAAACCTACGGCCCAACTTTGTTTTTATCTTTTAAAAATTTAAAGTTTTTATTTTTTTATTTCAAATTATTTTTTTATGTTTTCAAATTGTTGATGTTAAAAATATTTTTTTAATAAAAATATTATTTTAATATATTTTCAAGTAAAAATGACTTTGAAAAACATCTATTATTACACTACCTAGCAATTTATAACTTGTTTCATATTTACATGTGTATTTTATAATTAAATGTAGATCTTCTTCACTAAAACCAAAAACATAAAAGAATCTATATAAACTCCGCATCTTTTGTCAATATAATTTAGAATAATATAATCTAGCTAATACTATCTCAACAATTCATTTATTAAAAAAAAAATTAAAAATGTTCTTACTTAGGGTCTGTTTGGTATTGCGATTGCTGTTATGGTTGAGGTTGAAAAAAAGCAGTTTCATAAAAAGTGTTTTTATTGCGGTTCAAAATAAGTAGTGAAGTGTTTGGTTAAAACTGTGGTTGAGTTTGAGGTTGAAAAAAAGCAGTTTTAAAGTGTTTGGTTACCAAGCTTTTCATATTGCTTTTAATTTGTGAAATTATTTTAAAAGGCATATATGTGTATATATAATTTTTTAAATATTATAGATTTAATAATTATAATAATAAAATATAATTAATATTTCAAGTAAATTAGACACTTGTTTTTATTCTTCCATCAAGTTACTTGTAATTTTATCACGAATTAAATTTATCCCGGAACAATAGTAAAATATCATCTAAAATAAAATTAGAATTGCGAGACAAAAATTATATTGTGATATATATATATATATATATATATCCACTCCCAGCCCCCACCCTAAGTTTACAACGCCACGGAAAACAGGAATTTCTTGCTTTCCGTGGACCATGGTTTGCAACGTGAAAGGAGGTGGGCCCTATAAGCAAAACTTGTTTTTTCACCGTTAACCAAACGATGTTTTGTGTGCTTTTTTCATACCACCGGTAGAAACGCAAAACCAAACGGGCACTTACATCTATATGGTAATGGTGACTATTTGAGAGTATACTTTCGATAGTTTTTAAGAGTATTTTTCGTTTAGAAATGTATCAAAATGATATTTTTTATTTATTTTTTAAAAATTATTTTTGATATCAACACATAAAAATGATATAAAATCATCAATAAATTTTAATCTAAAATAAAAAAAATTCAAAAATATTTTTAAAACGTAATGTTAAATAAATTTTATTCGTACGTGGTTCCACGCAATATGTTAACATAAAAAACTTAGCTTATCATAACACTTATTTACGTGTTGCAATTTTATTTTATTTTAATTTGTTTTTGCTGGATAATAAGTGTGGAGCTGTTATTCTATTATTTACTTGGAAAGAAAATTACAGCTTTTGTTATAAATAAAAAATAAAAATTCCCAACCTATCGGTTCCTCTCCTCAGCTACCATTTATTCCCTTTCCAATATTAAATCCATGTCTCTCTCTTTTTTTTCTTTTTCTTTTTTCATGTTTGAATTCTTTTTCAATGACAATATCCATGCTTACATTCTTCATGAAGTTTTTTTTATGGTGGGTGGTGTTTAAATATTTATAATATAGAAGTAAGAGAAACACAAGAATAAAAAGAAACATGAAAGAAAAATATTTAAAAAAAATAATAGGAAAGATATATAATTATTTTATTTATTAACGTGAGTGTCTCAACTAATCCCACGAGCTCTGAAGTTAACTACCATGTAAGTTTTCAATGGCCATCATATTTGCAATCATAGGACTCGAATCTAAAACTACAGAGAAATCACTAAATATTTACTAGATGATTGTTCTTTTTATTTTTTTTAATAAAGCTGGATATGATTTTTTATCTGAGCTTTGTATTTATTTTTTCTTCTATGTTGTATATATCTCTTGTTAAAAGAAAAAAATCTCTTCTTTTTTTTTTCTTAACAAAAATTAAAAAATAGATTGATAATCTCGGATATGATCAACAAGTGCATTGATAACATTTTAATTTCTAAAAGAAAAATCTATTTTGCATGCGATAAAAAAAAAAAAAAATTGTTGGAGTTTTTAAATAGAAATTCCACACAATTGTAATCCAAAGAAAACATTACTCAAATTTAGATGGGAAAAATAAATTCTAAAAAAAAAACGGGAATTTAAATAAAATCAAACAAACAAACTAATATATATATATATATATATATAATTCCACACAAAAATCCTAATATATACCCACCACATATTTCGGTAAGATCTTGGTTAACAGCAATCCAAGCTATATTTATCCACCAAAAAGTCTACCACCCTTCCCTAGTTAGGTGAATCACGTCTCCTTAGTTTGCTTAATATTCCTATCACAAAATAAATCATACATACAGGCCAAAACACAGACGTCACTGCCACCTGAAACTGCAACCGACCCTGCCGCTGTACTTTTCATAGGTATCATCAAAAGAACCAGAGCTGAAGGAAAAAGGTGTTCTGTTCAGCTATGGCGGCAATACAGGCAGCATTTGGGGATGCAGTTTTAACTTTCATGTGGGTGTTCGTGTCTTCCATGTTTGGTTTGTTTACAAACCTGGTTGTTACCGCTCTTGGTCTTCAAACCCTGGTCTGGGCTCCTCTGGTTATTACTACTTTTATTGTCTTCACCTTTGTTTTCTTGTTTAACTTGATCGGTGAAGCCCTAGGTGGTGCCAGTTTTAATCCGACCGGCACCGCTTCTTTCTATGCTGCTGGGGTTGGTGGAGATACTCTCTTCTCCATGGCCCTCAAATTCCCTGCTCAGGTATAAATTTACAAACATCATTGGTTTATCAAACATGGTTGAATTGTACTTATTATTGCATGCATGTCCTTCTTTTGTTAATCATCAGTTATATTGATCTCTTTGTGTTTGGTTTCTTCTTTTCTCTGGGATCCTGTTTTAAGGGAAAAAAATTTGAACGCCCTTGATTTATATTTTGTTTTTGTAAAGCAAGATGATGGAATATGAGTGTTCTTGCTTTCTCTGGGTCCCTCCTTTTCTTCCATTTTTGCTGTTTTGCTTCTGTTCATGGAACTTTTCAAATATTTATTGCTTCTTTGTCTTGATTTCTCTGACGGAAGAACATTATTAACAACGATCCATCTTCCAAAAAGAAGTTTTGAAAGGAACAGCCATGATTTAACTTCCAAAGAAATTTAATAGAATCGTTAAAGAAAAAAATTTGACAGACATACTGTCACAACAAGAACAGAGCAGATGTGCCAAAGCTATTAGGAAACAGGATTGAATGGGAAGGATTAAAAGATTAACAATCGAATGGCTCCTTGACAGGCAGCAGGGGCTGTGGGAGGTGCATTGGCTATCATGGAGGTGATGCCAGTTCAGTACAAGCACATGCTTGGGGGCCCTACTTTGCAGGTGGACTTGCATACTGGAGGCCTTGCTGAGGGGGTTTTGACATTTTTAATGAGTTTTGCTGTTCTTGTAATTATCCTTAGAGGCCCTCGAAACCCTCTGCTGCAGACATTGTTTCTTGCCATTGCGACCATAACATTGGTGGTTGCAGGCTCTACTTACACTGGTCCTTCCATGAATCCTGCCAATGTGAGTATCCCATTTTTGCTTCTCAATTTCGTAGTCAACTTTTTCTTTTTGAAGATATGTGG
The DNA here is from genome assembly GCA_009078335.1 of Salix brachista. Taxonomy (NCBI): domain Eukaryota; kingdom Viridiplantae; phylum Streptophyta; class Magnoliopsida; order Malpighiales; family Salicaceae; genus Salix; species Salix brachista. The sequence goes on from CM018590.1 coordinate 7,564,200, forward strand.
AGTGCTTATGAACCTTTCAAATTATGTAAGATGCTCTGAATCATGTAGCAACCTATCTTTTTTTGTACTTAATAGTTTAGATTATAAAAGCATAAGCTCCCAAACATTGCATGTGTGATGAAATTGTAAACGATTACCTAACAACTTCAATTAGCTATTGTATTTACGCCTTGCATTGTACTAAAAATTCTCCTCCCAATCTTCTTGTGATCACTTTTGCCACTACCCTGATTCCAGATTTTGTTAGATTCTTAGTTTTTATTCCATTTTTTGCTCCAAAACATGTCATTAATCCCACTCGAACGTTTGTGATGAACTACTATTAATTGAAGACCAAACGTGGAGTCTTGTGTGGTGTTATGTGGATGCTTTCCTTCCATACAGACCGTGTAGTATTCCTTTATATGTGATCAATAGAACACCTGGTTAGATTTAATCAATACCTTTATTTTTCTTCCTTCTGTTGGTGTACTATTTTCATTTTTATTTTCCTTGTAGCCATTTCTGCATTTTGGTTAAGATCGTTTTAATTGTACGACTGACATTGCCTTGCTAAGGAAACCAAGACCTGGATAATGTCTCATAATGTCTGAGTTCATCTCTTCTCTCTTTATTTGAGAGCGTGTAAACCTGTGTAATTCAGGAAATGTGTGGACATGAGATTAGGGAAGGTTAGAGCCATCCATCTCCTCTTTGAAAATACTTCCGCGAAGAAAGTCTTAAGATATTCTGCTTAATTTCATGGAAACAACTCCTATCTGATTGAAAGATCTCACTGATCCAACAATCAAGATCTACACAAATGACACTGAATTCAATCATAACTACAAAGAGCAAACTATAAACACTATCAAACAAGCAAACTCCCACCAGCTCCAACAAAACTAAAACCATAAAAACTTTCACCCAAAAAACCGTCTCGAAGATTTAGATTTATCACTGATTTTGACCATTCATAATTCAAGAAAATGAGATCAAGAAAAATTCCGCAACTCATAAAATCCCTTTCACCATTCTGTTTTTATTCTTGGTTTCTTCTGTGTATCTCATTGTTTAGTGATGTTTTTTTGGTATCGAATAGCTAAGGACTTCGCTCTTTCTCATTCTTGACTAGATAGGATACACGAGGACTTTGCTCATCTATCTCCTCGATATATAAACAAATGATAGGGAGGAACATAAATGATCTCTTCGTCCTTCCCCTTATGTTAACTTCTAACTTATTATATGAAGGGAAAAGTTATTTTTTTGTCATGATTAGCAACTTCATCTCCTGACATCAAGGTCGTTCTACCATTAAAAGTGCCTGGATTCTTAAATATGGAAAGAGCAGGGAGAATGGGGAATAAAATGTTGATGGGGACAATTCTTTCTTCATGGAAAATTATCATTACATATATGTGCAATGTATTAGTGTTGTTTTTATTACTGGTGATGGTGGCAGTGCAACCTAACTTCTGAGAACTCTTGCCACCAATCTTGATGTTCCTGTGAGGGATGGATCAAGTTTTGACCACTTGAGAGGGCCCAAACTAAGATTAGTTTTTCGTTTAATCTCTTTTCTTTCTCAGTAAAGGGTAGGGGGTATATGTGCTGCCATTGTTGTTTCCTCTTCCTTCTTTGCATCTGTTGTGTCGTCACATAGGACTGACTTTTTCTTGTCATATTGTTTGTAACATGGAAACTGTGAGAAACAAACATAGAACTCCGAAGAAGAACCTTTGGCTGTGGCGTGAGGATTTATCTTTTACTCTTTAGAATCTGTATCTACATGGATCAAATTTTAAGATCTGAGAAGCTTGTCATGCCACTTGTTTTTGCTGAAGGGAGAATTAAATGTTTTCAGATATAATCAGATAGTAGAGCCCACTTGTTACATACAAATTTCTGGTCTTTCCGGGGAATATTATCGATCTAAAGCCTGGTTCTTACATGATCATCTGCTTGTTAGATTGTTATTAGAGGGCTGTACGCGATTGCAGAAACGCTATTCTATAACCATTTAGAGATCATAGATTCATGGAGGTCTTGACATAAAACGCTTGTCTTTTGACTGAACATTTAAGATTTTTATCTGCAATAGATCCTGATGATGGTGTTCTAGACTCTTGCCTTTTGTTTTCTTTTTTTGAACCAGTGATTTTTTGTATTCTCGTTTATATCTACTTGCTGCATGCATAATCATCCAGCCCTAATACCTGCATGATGCGTCTGTGTTTCCTATAAAAAAAATATTAAAACTCGCAAATAGTTTCTTCAATGAAGTACATTTTGATGCAAATCTAGTTTTTTTGAACTGTTTGGAAATCCTTCTAATTCTTCAACTCATCCTTTACTGTTTCTCCACAGGCCTTTGGGTGGGCATATGTAAACAAATGGCACAACACATGGGAGCAGCTCTATGTTTACTGGATCTGCCCCTTCATCGGAGCCATAATGGCCTCCTGGATCTTCCGAGTTGTCTTCCCCCCACCAGCAGCACCTAAACAAAAGAAAGCCTGAAATGACAGAGCTTAGGTCACCATTATTTTACGTTGCTTGATAAGTTGATCTGTCAAATGTAATAAGAACTCCACCATTTCATTTCTCCTGTCATGTTGGGACCATCTTCGGTTAAAGCTGCACATAAACTGCTGTTACACTTTTTGATCTTCTTTCCTTGCATGTTCTTTACCCCCCCCCCCCCCCCCCCTGTCAATTTTGGGTTTGATCCAACCGGGAAGAACTTTCAGTGGGATCGCAAAAACCAGGGCCGAGTCCTGTTTAATCATGCGCTTTTCTGTGCTGCAGAATTCATTCCTGGTAGATTTAACTCTTGCTACTTTTGTTCTTGAATAGTGAGATAACTCTAGAAAAAAAGAATCAATAAGCCTCAAATTCATTGTCTTTATAGTTATTAAAGAAACAAGATCCAAATGAGGAGAAAGAAATGGATTCTTAAGAGAAAGACTAGAACAAATAAGTGGAAATTAAAACAGATATAATAGAATAATCATGTCAATAGAGTAGTTATAAAGCCCGTTTGGGCACTGCGGCCAAACCGTTGTTTTGCTGAAATTTAAATTATTTTTTTTTATTTTAAATGAATATGTTTTAGTGTTTTTAGATCATTTTGATGTGCTAATGTCAGAAATGATTTTTAAAAAAATAAAAACATCATTTTGATGTATTTCGGCATAAAAAACACTTTGAAAAGCTACCGCAACCACTCTTCCAAACAGGCTCTAAAACCCATAAAACCTCACATAATAGTTTAGTCTACTCACTTTTAGTTTATAATTATTTTTTTCAATCCATTTAACAATATCTTATTAGTGAGCTCGACTAATCTATTTGTTTGGCGAATTACATCAAAATAATATACAGATATTAAAAAATAATTTTTAGAAAAATAAATCCTTTTAAGCATTTTAAAAATAAAAAATAACTCAAAATTTAAAAAACAGTTATAAGTACTGCAATTACAACAGAAAAAAGAAATAAATTTTTTTAAAGAAAACAACTCCACATTTTGCCTTCGTTAGAACCATACGCCTTTCCTCATTCATATCATACTATTTATTGCATAATTCATTTTGTTTCCCATCTCCCTCTCTCTCTCTCTGAAAATTTTACCGCAAAATAAGGAGAGCTGGATCCATCACAGGAACCAGCGCCATCCTTGACAATAGAGCCACCACAACTACCACCTCCGGTGGCCACCTCCACCACCAGCAACGGCCAGATCCGTTACCGCACTCCCTCCTCCTCCGAACTGCTCCTCGAAACGGGCTCAACCGCCATCTCCCCGACCAACTCCGACAAGGCAATGAAGCGACCAGTCATGCGATACGAGTCACTGAGTGACAAGGTCCACAAGTACAGAGGAGTGTTGCTGGTGATTTCGATCCCGATGCTTTTGATCGCTTTTGTGCTGTTGGTGATGCCGAGTGGCGAGGATTATGAATACGGAGGAGTGAGTCGAAAGATGTCGCCGAATTCCGCTAGGGATCCGAGGAGCTATGCGGTTATTTTTGATGCTGGGAGTTCAGGGAGTAGAGTTCATGTTTATTGTTTTGATCGGAATTTGGATCTTGTTCCTATCGGTAAAGAACTCGAGCTTTTTGTGATGGTAATTAACTATTTACTTAGCATTTAATTAATTAATTTATAGAATGTGAATTGTTGGTTTTTTTAGTTTTCTATAAATTTTGAATTTTACTGAGGTAATGCTGTTGTAATTTGTGGAAATTGGATTTTGATTGGAAATAAGTTACATATTTTTTATTGTGAAATTTTTTTAGTTTGCTTTAGTAATTTTAGGGCCAGGTTTCCGTTGGGTGAGAAGTTATAATGGAAAGGAAAGATATTGTTGTTTGATAGTGAAAGAGTCTGATGCTTCAGTAGTTGATTTTAGTGTGTTTTGCTTGTGGAAGTGGGATTTTGGTTCAATTTTTGAGGTTAAGAGTGAGAGTAAGTAGCAGAGAATGAAATCGGGATGGGCAATGTCCTATTAGGTTTGATGAAGTTTTTTGATATTCTTAGGCATTTTTTTCTTAATTTAATTATCTTGGATTGAAAATGCTTGGTGAGTTTTGGAGAAATCAGGGGATGTTTTGAATGATCGGGGATTTTCATTTAAAGGTTTCCAAAAAATAAGCAAATCTTTTTCCCGAGAAACAAAATGAATGGTTTTAAAATGATGAGGATGGTGACTTGAGCACTCTGTCTCACACTGTTTTGTTATACAATTTGTTCTCCTCATGTTGTTTGGTGTTCTGGTTATACAGCTTAAACCAGGTTTGAGTGCATATGCAAATAATCCACAAGAAGCAGCCAGATCCCTTGCTTCACTGCTTGATAAAGCTGAAAGTTCTGTGCCTAAAGTGCTCCGACCAAAAACACCTGTCAGAGTTGGGGTGGGTAAAAATATTCAGTTAACTCGTAGTTTTTTGTTTTCATTAGCACTTGCTTGAAACTTATAATAAATTAATTGAAGATCAAATGATGCAATGTCTGGTTTACAACTCAACTTAATGAATGGTTGGGGTAGTTACTGTATTTTCAATGTTTATGCAGGCTACTGCTGGCTTGAGGGCATTGGGAATGGATGCGTCAAATAAAATTTTGCAAGCGGCAAGTCCTTATTTGATAGTCTATATTTTGCTTGTATTCTCATGCTTTGTCATGATATAGCGTGCTTATAGTCATTTGAACTCCATGTTCGAAGGTTAGGGACTTCCTGAGAGCTAAAAGCACCCTGAAATCTGAGGCAAACGGGGTCACTGTATTAGACGGTTCTCAAGAAGGTTCTTATCAGTGGGTAAGTTTCATTGACTTTATTATACACCTACATGTTTGTACTTTCAAGTTAGTTACATTGATATTTTCAACCATTTGAACCTTGTGACAGACAATGCTGGCAATTCTAATGACTAGGGTGTAATGGCATGGTATTTTGTAATAGAAGTATAAAAAACTGTGTGGTGTCCTCATGTTAAGTTTCAATCATAAAATAGTGAGAAACTTTCTGTAATAGAACTAGCAAGTCAGTAGTTTCATAAATTGGGGATTACAAAGAAAAGTCCTGTTAAATTTTAGTGAGTGCATCAAGCTGGCTAGAAATGCTGTCCTGCTCAGAAGAAGGCTAATTCCATCTGCAAAGGCTTCTCTTGAATTAGGATGAAAATATGAGCCTTCATGCATGATTTTTATGCTCATAATTAGTGAATCACTAACTAGATACGAACACTTACAAGATGACATTGCATCACTTGCCTTCTTGATATCTGGTGGTCCCTTGAACTTCTCTCCTGCTTCTGTTTTTATTTACACTCCCCATTTCATGTGCTAAAATGCACTGGATATCAGTTATGTGACCAGTTCATACATTATAGTACCTCTTCGTTGGCTTCCACCCTAGTCCGATAGTGCGTTTGTGCTTTTCCTCTGGTGTCACTTCTGACTTCGTGATCATGTATCATTCTTCTATGGCCACAGGTTTTGAGGTGGCAAGGAGAACTCCTCAAAACAAAGTGCCAAAGTATTTTTTATTGCATGTAACATATTGAATTAAGATGAGAATGTTTTGTCTTTTCTGTCCTCAATATTATTGCTTGGTCTTTTCTTGCTTTAACTTCCTTGCATTTTGCAGGTGACAATAAACTACCTCTTAGGAAATTTAGGAAAGAAATATTCGAACACGGTTGGAGTTGTAGATCTTGGCGGTGGATCTGTTCAAATGGCATATGCGATTTCCGAGATGGATGCTGCGAAAGCTCCAAGGATATCTGATGGAGAAGATACATATGTAAAGGAAATGTTTCTGATGGGAACCACATATTACCTCTATGTTCACAGGTTTGGTTCATCACTTGCTGTGAGTTTTTGCATTTATCAGGCTGCCTTAGAATTTTCCTGTGTAGAAAAAGATTTTGGTTCAGTTACACCTGTACAACGGATATACAGTTGAGTATTTTATGACTAGAAGTTCAAAATCTGATTTGGCATCTTTCTCGTGCACAGCTATTTGCATTATGGTTTATTAGCAGCTCGAGCAGAAATTTTGGATGCTTCAGAGGACTCTAGCAATCCATGTATCCTGGGTGGTTATGATGGTAATGAATTACTTCCTTTGTAAAAGGCCTGATGAATTTCTTTCTTCGTTTTATCATGCTGTTTCATCTTCTTTTGTGATTCGAGAAATTAAGTTCTTGTTCATAATTTGTTGCTGCATAATTTGCTTTATAGAATATGAATATCCTGTATATGATTAGAAGACATTTGTTATAATGGTAATTTTAAATGTTCAGTCCTAACCATTTAACAAAAAGTATAATTAAGAGTTTGGCCAATATGCTACATGATACCATAAGATGTGTGTGGCACATGCAGTTTTCATTCTCCTAATTGTGATGTTTCCTCAGCTGCTATTCCATTCTATATTTTCATATAATCAGTGGAAAAATGGAATGAAAAGTTGTAATGACGTGTGGTATCTCATATAATTTAAATTTTAAAATATACTAATAACTTTTAAAAAAATTAGACTGAATTTCAAAATGATGTTACAGCAAATCACTTTAGTAATTGAGCTTCTTTCTGGATCCTTAAAAAGTAACATAATTTGATGAAGTTATAGTTCAAATAACAACTATCTCAAACACATATATATATGGTGTTCAGATGATCAAATGGACTGATTAATGTCATTTCTCTTCCTGGCCTTCAAATTGTTTAAAGGGGTGTACAAGTATGGAGGGAAAGACCATAAAGCATCAGCTTCTCCATCTGGTTCAAACTTGGAAGAGTGCAGGAGGGTAGCTATTAATGCCCTAAAAGTTAATGAATCAACTTGTACAAACATGAAATGTACATTTGGAGGAGTATGGAATGGTGGAGGTGGGGATGGACAAAAGAATATGTTTGTTGCATCATTTTTCTTCGACAGAGCTGCTCAGGTACTAGTCATACTCGGGGTATCTTGCGAAATTACAATATCTTGTCTACAAATTTAGCATGCTAACTAGATTGTTTACATTTGTAGGCTAGTTTTGTTGATTCAACCAAACCAGTTGCCAAAGTTCGACCAGTGGATTTCGAGCACGCAGCAAAGCGTGCTTGTGAAACTAAACTAGAGGATGCTAAATCCAAATATCCCAGTTTGGATGAGAATGATCTACCATACATATGCATGGATCTAGTATATCAGTACACATTGCTTGTAGATGGATTTGGTAAGTCCCTCGCACTCGAGTGAATTGTCTACGTTCCTGCTCTTTCTATGATGATGTTTTCTTAATCTCGGATGCCATTCTTATGATGATGTTTTCTTAATCTCGGACGCCATTCTTTGCCTACAGCTATGGATCCATCGCAAGAAATGATGCTGGTGAAGAAGGTTCAGTACCGAGATTCCCTTGTGGAAGCTGCATGGCCACTGGGCAGCGCCATAGTGGCTGTGTCATCCTCAGCTTAACTCTATATTGCACTATCAGCTTAGTCACCCAGGTGCTTAATTCATCGGCGATTGCTCGGGATCAACATTTGCTGGATCAATATTGCTTCAGAGGTCCGTACAAAGTTGAAATTGAAATTTTTTGCCTTTAGCTTGGTAATAATGAAAAAGAATAGCTCCTTTTTTCATCATTTATAATCAGCTTACGTGTTATTTCATTAATATTTCTTTTTTATTGCCCTTCATGTTTCCTTGTCTTCTATTTTCGTTATATATGGAAAATTCATTTATATCAATCTTAATCATGTGAGGGGATTGATGGAATTTTACATTAATGCTTTTCAAATTGGTATTTAATTTGTTTTGGCTAAATCATAATTGCGCATGTTACTCTTCAATTTACTGTTTTAACCTTCACTAGCCTCTTCTGAGTTTCATCATAAAAAAATTTCTCTTAAGCATTTCGAAGTTGCAAAAGCCTAAAATTATAAATAATCATGTTTGTCTTTTTGAAGTTTTGAAACACGATGCTCTTTTCATGACTAATTTATTTAATAATAACTTTTTAGAATTATTTCTAGACCAGTATAAATAAACATTTTAAAAAATATAGGTGCTGTGGTTTTACTGTAGCTCTAGACATAGATTACTGTGAATTTTAATAGTAAAACTATTACTGTGGCACTTAAGGTATTTTGGAAATTTTTGGCGTCTTGTTAGGCATTTACATTTTGTTTTGAGGGTATTATAGTCTTTTATGGTTTTAAAAATGAAATCTCAGATTTTACGATTCAAATTTACAATTAGATTTTATATTATATTTTTCGTGCTGTGTTGTGTCGGGTTAAAAAATAATTTTAACAACATTGATCCCTACGGTTGTAATAAAATACATCAATTATATTTAAAAAAAAAAAAAAACTAGAACACAGGCCTGAAAAACCCGCACATGCGAGGACTTATTTTTAGGTTCTGTTTGGTATTGTGGTTGCTGTTGTGGTTGAGGTTGAAAAAAAGCAGTTTTAAAAAAAGCGTTTTCACTGCGGTTCAAAATAAGCAGTGAAGTTTTTGGTTAAAACTGTGGTTCAGTCTAAGGTTGAAAAAAAGCAGTTTAGTGTGTTTGGTAACCAAGTTTTGCATGTAGCTTTTTACTTGTGAAATTACTGTAAAGGGCGCCCTTAAGCCAGCCATGATACCTCAATCATAAAAAATAAAAAATATATATATAAGTAGAAAAAGAAAAAGAAATTAAAAAAATATAACCAACAAAAAAATAGTTAATGGAAAAAAAATGAAAAAAAAATCAGAAGAAAAAACATAATCAGGAAAAAACAAAAAAAAATTGGATCCGGGGATTAATCGTGGTGCATTTAAGCTAGCCCGGACACTTATATATATATATATAAGTGGAAAAAGAAAAAAATTAAAAAAATATAAACAGAAAAAAAAGCTATAAAAAATTGCATCTGATGATTAATCATGGTGCGTTTAAGCTAGTCAAACACTCTGATTATACAAAATAAATAAAAAATAAATATATATATATAAGTCGAAAAAGAAAAAAATATAACCAGTAAAAAAAATATTTTATGAGAAAATATGAAAAAAAAATAATAACATAATAACAAAAAAGGCAAGAAAAAAAATAGAAAAAAAAAAGTAATAATAAAAACAAAAAAAAAAAAGCAAGAAAGAAAACCAAGAAACGAATAAAATGAAGAAAAAAAAAGAAATGAAAAATGTAAATAGGAAGTAAAAATCAAAAAGCGGTCTGTGTGGTTTAAAAAAAGAAATGAAAAATGAAATGACAGATGTTTATTTCAGAAATAAAATAAGATTAATTTAGATGATGGTCTGTGTGGTTTGCTGCAGTTTGCTGTGGTGTGGAGAATTAATTTGCAATTTTATTTTGTCGAAAAGCAGTTATTATCTGCTTTGCAAAAACCGGTGGTTGGAACGCTTTTATTGGTGGGCCCATGGAATTGTGCAGCTGGTTTTGGATGTTACCAAACAACAATTACATTGCTTTTTTTGGAACGTGGTTTGGACCACGTTACAAAACGGGCACTTAATGGGCAAGCGTTCTTGGCCACCCATGCTTTCTTGCTTGGCTTGTTTTTATCTTCTTCTTTTTTTGTTTTCTTTTCAATTTAAAGTTAAATACTTTAATTTATAAAATATTATTTATATTATTTTATTAAATTCTTAAATTTAATGATAATATATTTGAGATATTAATTTATTAAATACCATTCCATTTTTGTTTTTTTAATAAGATTATACCAATGCTATTAAATATTATTCATTATTAAAATAGTAAAAAACCAAGCACAAAAATAATATATATATATATATAAACAAATAAAAAAAAGTTACAGTAATAACAATCACATCAAGTTAAAGCCACGCAATGATTTATTTTATTCAAAGGAAAACAAGAAGACAATCATATACAACAAGTACAGAACTATCTCCCCCGTGTGTGTATTAATTTTTTCTTCTTCACTGTTATCAACAGTTCAAGATATAAAATACAAAGATTGCGATAAAATAATATATTTTCTTATAATTATTATAGAGACATTTATTTTATATGTGGACACTAACAAAATAAATAAATAAATAACATGATTGTTATTTTCCTCGTTATTTTTAATACATTCATCAAAAACATTATTATTGAAAGGATTATTAGTACTAATACTGGTATTAACATCAATATTGCTAGCACTAACTCCAACTCCAACAAATTATTTTGACACAGGACATGAAAATCATTTAAAAAAATCAATTTTTTTTAATTTAAACTAAAAATTAAAAAAGTTATTTTTTAAAAAAAATTTAAGTATAAATTTTAAAGTTAATAGTGCCTTTTTTCCTGAGAAGGTAAATCAAACTTAGAGAAACAAGAAATTGAAAATTTAAATAGCAAATTTTATTTTTATTTCTATAAAAGTAATCGGGTGATCATTATGATTAATTTACTTTTAAGAAATAATATTTATGTTTATATGATTCAGTTATAGGAAACAAAAACAAATTTGATATGAAAAAAATAATTACTTTCAATTTATGAAAAAAAATGTTATAAACAAAAGATTATTTCAGATCTCAACTAGCTTCTTACAATCATGTTGATAATGCAAAGTAAAGACTATTTTATTTTTTTATTGGATAAATCTACATAAAAATTAAGTTGAAAGATATAATTATATTTTTTTATAGATTAATTTGATTTAATCATTGACCAATTTAAAGTATAATTATGTTTAAGAATTAATTTAGGGTCCAATTGAAAGATTTAATTAAGTGCAAGGACTGTATTATATTTTAAATTGGTCAAATTAATTTTATTAAGGGATCAATTGATAAAAAAAATCAAGTTCTTGAGCTTAATTTGGGTTTATTTGAGAAGTTCAGAACTTTTAGAGACCAAATTCGATTTTTACCAAGATAATAGGATGAAACCGGGGGTGAAATTGAAGAAAAATGAAATATTAATGGTCAAATTGCATCAATCCAAAACCAAGTACCAAATTGAAATTTTAGTGGGGATACAATTGCACAAATTTAAAAGTTTAAAATCAATTGGGAGCGTATTTAAAATAATTATAAATTGAGGGACCAAAATGCATTTGCACCTTCTCCCAAGTCCTACAGACGTGACTGCACTGTTCGGTCACCTGAAAAGTGTAGGCACAATGTTGCAGGTGACGAGGAGCCAACTCATCGCTGCACACAATGAGCAGTCGAAGGGTTACCTTCTTCTATAAAAAGCAGCAACAATTGAGCTCTTCTTCTCTAGCTTCGGCGACGCACCAACAACAGTCTTCAGCACAAACCAACCTCTTCCAGCAGCTCTCCCAGCCACGACAGGTCACAATTCTGACGTCATCACCACCAGTGGAACCACCTCGACCTTTTCTACACGGAGGTAGTGACAGGTACATCGGTTGTCTCCCTCCATCAACCTCCCATATATTGTTCACCATTTGGTGAACAGTATAAGGGAGTGAATTAATTCACTCCCCTGATTAATGTCCCATTATTCACTACATGTGAGCAGTGGGGGTTGTCAGGCTGCATTTGGTGTCCATTTCACTCCCCCGATTAACGTCCCATTGTTCACTACATGTAAACAGTGGGGGTGGCCAAACTGTATTTGGTGTTCATCCAGGCCACTTGAAGTGAGGTGGGCCACCCAACCCACCTGGGCTAGAAGACTAGCCCGAAAATAGGTGGATTGCCGACGCACTTGGACTGGAAGCCCAATTGGAAGGGAGGTGGGCTTCCATCCCACCAAAGGGATGGGTCAGTCAGCTCCAAAAATGATGGCATTTCGGCCCATATGGGCTCGGAATCCAGCCCACACAGAGAAAAATAGAAAATACAAAAAATATGCATAAAACAAAAAATATCTTGTTACGAGATTGATGATGATATTCTCGTAATATTATATATGCTCATAATTTTGTTTAGAAAAATCATTTTACTGATATAAACAGTAAAACCCCAAAACAACGCGTCGAAACGCTCCAAAATCAAAACATTCAGTTCCAATTGAAAAAATAAAGCACAAACTGAAATGGAATTGACAACCTTAGTCATAACAATGTGTGCTAAACTGGGTAAATTTTGAGTTGTTGGCTATGGTTTTTATCCATGAATCTCTTTTATGCATAGCCCTGTGTTGAATTTCTTATTGTAACACGAGTAGATATTTGATCCTATACAATTACTTTTAAATTGCTTGCCCCCTCTGAAATGAGGAAGGCAATCTTTGTACTTACTATCTCTGTGCAAAGTCCTTTTGATCACTTTGAGAATATGATTTGGCTTGCTACACTCACTTTGAGGACCTTGTATTCTATGATAATCGTGTGATAAAAAACGGTTCTTGGGGCTAAGAATTGCAGTAGAGCTCAAATTCTGCTTAGTTGTTTGGCTTAAATCTTCCAATTTAGTTCAGATCAACGTTGTCAATTTCATTTCAGTTGGGTGCTTTGTTTTTTCAATTGGAACAAAATGTTTCGATTTCAGAGTCTTTCGGTGTGTCGTTTCGGGATTGTACTATTTATGTGTGTATGTATATATAGTTCAAAAAAATAGTTCAAATCCAAAAATAAAATTATTTAGAATTGTGCAATTTAATCTAAAAAAAGACACAATAAAATGATTTGTCTTAACAAAATTGGAGAACACTATTTTAGACACAATCTAAAAAGAGACTTCTCGTAAAATTTCATCTCAACCTAATAATCGAATTAAGAGAACTGATTGATATTGTAAAATTATTCATTATTTAAAAAAACACTATTTGGCCGAAACAAAATGGGCATAACGAAACCGGAACGTTTTGGCCGTATTTGGCTAAAAAATCCGGAATAGACCGGAACTTAAACCAAGGTAAAAACAACACTATTTATCTCGTTTTTTTAACTAATACAAAATGTTACGGTCGAAACAGAACGAAACCGACAACACAGACCTAGATTGTTGGCTGGTTTGTGCTGCTCCATGGAATTTTCCTTTCCTTTTCAAATCTTACGATTTTTACTTAAAAGGAAAGATCTCAAATATATTTTTACTTAAAAGGTTCAATTATCAAAAGAGATATATATTTACCAAACCTTGAGGTAGAATTCTTCATGAGATTAGAGATGAAGGCGCAGATTTTTGTGTGTTTCAACCTAGATTTTTTTACACACACATCGATTCTGTATCTTCCTCTCCCTTTTTGCCATCATTAGTCCTTTGACGGTGGAAAGTTGTAATTATATATTTCTAATCATCGATCATCCTACATGCCTAGGAGGAAAGAGTGCGTGCATTTTCGAAGAATTCAAGTTTACCTACTTCCTCTTCTATTGTTCATAGTAATGCTACGTGATGACTTTCTAATCACTTTTTTTTTCTCTCTTTCTAGAAAACTCCTGTAGATATTTAAACAAGTAAAATCATAACTATTTTAAATTTTTATAAAATAAATATATTTTAACTTGAACCCGAAATATTCAAGATAAATTTTAAACTTTTTATCACCGCGTAACGTTTATAGATACCCTATTGGTGTTGCTAGACCTCCCATCAAGATTAGTCAAAACTTTTTTTTGTGGGAATCAAAATCTGGCACAGCTTTATTTAGGTTGAGTTGATAAATGGAAGATAGATATATTATTTTATTGAGTTTAATCTTGCAGTGTGTGAAGAATGTGGTCTCTTATCTTACCTTTGAAGTTTGTGTAGAGCAGCACTTTCCCTCCTCTCGATACATGGACAATTTTCAACAAAGAACCAGCAAGTCCCACATCTGTTTTTACTTTAATTTAGTGCTTTTTTATGTGTGGTTCTACGCTTCTATACCTTTATCGATCATTCAACGTACTTCTCTGTGGGCTGAAAAATTCGTCAATTTTGTTTTAGTTGGTGTTTTATATTTAAATTAGAATAGAATATTTCGATTTTAGAGTATTTTGGTGTGCTGTTTGGTTTTATAGTGTTTCGGTGTGCCGTTTCGAGATTATACTGTTTATATATATTCAAATCCAAAAATAAAATTATTTAGAATTGTGCAATCTGATCTAAAAAAAGACACAATAAAATAATTTTTCTGAATAAAATTATAAACACGTATAATACTACGAGAATATCATAAATAATCTCGCAAGGTCATTACATTCTCTGATTGCTCTGAAATTTTAACATAATATATACGAATATGTCAAGAGACTCGTCGTAAAATTTCATCTCAATCTAACGGTCAGATTAAAAGATATGATTGATATTGTAAAATGATTTATTATTTTTTTTTTAAAAAGGGAGAAACGAAACCGGAATGTTCCGGACGAAATCGGGGGTAAATTTCTGCTATTTACCAAAATTTAAAAAAAAAACTATACCTTTTAATCTCTTTTTTTAACTGATACGAAACATTTCGGCACAAAAACGAAATTAAGAACACTTGTGCTGAAAGTGTAGCGTATGGACCATGATCAGGTGCTGCGGCACAATGAACTGTTCCATGTTTGGCCTAACTCATGATCTAGTGTCTCAAATGATGAGAAACCCGGTGCTTCAGCATTTGACATATGACAGAGCCTAGCTAGTAGCTCCTAGGTTAGGTGAACTACACGTGGAAAACTACAAGGTGGTCGTGATCAGGAAAGACTTTTCCATGGTTGAAAACTAGCTAGCTACTGCAAACTCATGCGTGCGTGCCATGAATGTTGACTAGTCTAAGATCCACTGTGAGTTTTATGATCAAGTTGTCAATTCCGATTTATGTTTATTTTTTTTAATTAGAATGGAATATTTTGATTTTGAAGTGTTTAAATATGTCGTTTATATATATATATATATATATATATATATATATATATATATATATATATATATATATATATATATTCAAAAAAATAGTTCAAATCCAAAAAACAATTATTTTGAATTGTGTAATTTAATTTAAAAAAACACAATAAAATGATTTTTCTGAACAAAACATGTATAATATTACCAGGATGTTATCATTAACCGTGCAAGGTCATACATTCTCTGATTGCTCTGAAAATTTAATATAATATATATAAATATATCAAGAGACTCCTCATAAATTTTTATCTCAATCTAATGGTCGGATTAAGAAATATGATTGATATTATAAAATTATTCATTATTAAAAAAATACTATTTGGCCGAAACGGAACCGACGGAACAAAACCGGAATGTTTTGGACGGTATTTAACTGAAAAATCCAAAATTGACCAAAATTTAAACTGAAATAAAAATAATACAATTTTGTATTATAGTATTTTTTTATTTAATATAAAATATTTAGACCAAAACGAAACGAAACTGACAATACGATAATGATAAGTATATTTCATAGTCAAGTGTAGCCAGATCGACTTTATGCTACGACAAAGACCAATCACATGTTGGTCTAGTGGATGTGATTTCAAGCTGCATCGCACCATGCATGTTTGGATGAAAACAGGTGGGATCAATTACTTTTTTATTATCACTACCATGATCATGAACCTAGAAAAAAAGAAGAAGGAAATGCTGGGTTCAGACAAGGATGGTTTTGGGGTTTAGGTGGGAGGAGCTAAACCAGGTAGTTTTTTTTTTTTTGTTTGTTAAAATAAGCTGTAAATTTGCTGGGTGGGGGCAATTTTTTGGTTTGATGGAGAAGCAAGAAATAAAAGGTGGTAACATTATTTGAATTTCGAGACATGATCAAAGGAATCTGTGAAATGTTATGGCTAAAAGAATTTCTCGTTGAAGTTCGCTATCCTCCAACTGACGCAATAAGACTCTTTTGTAACAACAAAGCTGCTATAGCGCTAGCACACAACCCAGTACAATACGATCGAACAAAGCATGTGTAGTATATCGTCACTTCATCAAAGAAAACCTAGAGGCAAAAATAATTCAGATTCCATTAGTAAAGACCGAATACCAACTAGTAGATATTTTGACGAAAACAGTAACGAGTAGAACATTCCACAACTCACTTGACAAGTTAGGTGTTGATGATATCTACTCACCAACTTGAGGGGTAGTGTTAAAATAAGTTATAAATTAGCAAATATAGTATATTTACAAGATTTAATTGTATTAATCCCCGAATAGTAGCTTACAATATCTCACACACTTAATACCGAGATATGTTTTTCATTCAAATTGATCTATTAGACATTTTTATCTTCATATCTATCTCCAAGGTCATTATTTTCAGTTCAATTATTTTTCATATGGGGGTGCAAGTCAAGGAACACAGAAAAGGGTGGAATGATGCTTTTGACCATCAAGAGGTATATATTATTGGCCTTACATAGGTATTCTTTGCTCTTCTATCCATCTATAAAGTTCAAAAAAGCTGAAAATGGGACAAATTGTGGGCTACTTTGTCAAGGTACAGAAAGAAAATTGGATTTTAATATTCCATTTCTGGCATGTGAGTCTATGAATTTCAGCAGAACAAGTTACCTGAGTGCGAGGGAAAGGAGTGGGGAACCTTTGCAAGACCCTGGATGACAGAAGACTCGAATTCCTGCATGATGATAAACATATTAACTTGAAATCTATCAGCCAAACAAAAGCATCTTTGAAGGATAAACATCAAATCTTCGGAGCTGTGGATGTTAGAGAATAATATAAATCATATTATGAAGCCTCACTTACAAGCTTAAGCTTTTAGGTGAGATGGTTCCTTAACATGGTATCAGAGCCTTGTTGACCCAGCGGTCACGAGTTCGAATCTCACCACCTCTATTCTATTAGATAAAAACTAAGCACAACGTGATGTGGGTCTGTGCAAATTTCAAGTTCAAAGGGCTTTCACTTGAGGGGGTATGTTAAAAAATAATATAAATCATATTACGAGACCTCACTTACAAGCTTAAATTTTTAGATGAGATAATTCCTTAATAGTGGATAATCATAAACTTTTTCTGGGTTATTTTCTGTGCTAGTTCTTTAGCATATGCTCCCAGTAACCTATCCAGTTCCTCCACCTATTCCCCCTCGTGCTTCTTCTTTTGTCGGATTCCGGCACCTCCTTTTTGCTCAACCACCATTTTGGCCGCATTGAATCGTGGAAAACCCCCCATCTCCCCATCCACAGTAACTTCTTTATTTTTTTCCTACTTTTTCTGCGGTGCGTGCCGTGCTTGCTGCATTTTCTGTCTTTTTTTAAAGCGTGTTTAATGATTTTAAATATTATTTTTTTAATGTATTTAGATAATTTTATTGTGATGATATTAAAAGTTTATTTAATTTTATTGTCTTAAATTAGATTTAAGAAAAACTAACTCTGCGCATGCTGCTCTTATTAAACATTTTATTCAAAAAAATTTTATATTAGAATATTAATTAATCAATCAGAAATAACATTTAGAGTTTATTAATTTAATATTTTTTTCAGAACAACCATTTTAAATCTGTTTTTAGTATAAACTAGTAAAAAAATGAATTCTGCTCACTAGATTGACCGAATCAATTCATATTAACTATTTTTTACTAAAATAAAGTATTTATTAGTTTTGACTCGATAAATATTATTTTTTATGCAACGAGACTCTATATCTTAGAAATTCAACTAAATAGAACAACCATTTTAAATCTGTTCTTAGTATAAGCTAGTAAAAAAATGAATTATGCTCACTAGATTGACCGAATCAATTCATATTAACTATTTTTTTACTAAAATAAAGTATTTCTTAGTTTTGACTCGATAAATATTATTTTTTATGCAACGAAACTCTATCTCTTAGAAAGCGTATTTTGTGGATTCAGATAAACTAGTAAAACTTCGATTGTTCCAGACTCTTTTAAGGGATACATGTCATGACTCAAACTCAAGATTTATTATGTAAATCACAAGTTTTTTATCATCACGTCATATCTTTTAAAAATTCTGACTCGATCAAGTCTGGATGCATTTAAAAACTTTATCGATTCGGCTAAACTTTATAGAATCAATATCTTCTTGGTTCAACTTGAACTCCGAGCTAGACTTTGAATGTCAATTTTTTAGCTCTAACGTGTTAGGCTAGTTTAAAAACTATGGCTAGAAGCATGACAATCCCATTGTTATTTGTCAACAAAAGCATATTTGATATCTTTTATGGCAATCGAACTCAGCAAAACGATGAAGTTTTCGAAGTTTATATCTTTAAAAAATAACCAAACTCGGCATCATGAGTTGGATCAAGGAAACAAACTCGTAGAGTTGCAACAAATTTAGAACACAAAACGATGATTAATCTGCCGTATTGTGATATATACTTGGAAATTAAAATCATGTGATTGTCAGGGATCAAGGAGTCATGATGAGGTTGTAAACGACAAGTGGTTAAGACTTTGAAAAAAAAGGAGAATCTTTGTTTGGTATCTTTCTTTTTATTATGGCTAAATCATATCTTCACCTACAAAATGCTCGTAATCACTGTCGTTTAGGCCACACGTGTGATTGTAACCGGTTTAAGAATTGACTCTCCACCTTTCTTGATTGTTATACTGATTGTCAAATGATAATTTATGGAAGATCCTTGACCAACACATGAACATGTGTTTTGAAACTAGTAATATTGAAATGAAACCAACTTGTTGAAATACTTTTATTTTTATTGTTTTGAATTCCGAGGAAAACTTTACTAGTTGGAATACATATTTTATGGGTCAAGGTAAAATCTCGGTTGTTCTACGCACTTACAAGGAGTGCATGTCCTAACTCAAACTCGAGATCTGTTGTGTAGATCATAAGTTCATGCTACTGGAGAACAACCTGCTGAAATACGTTGTTGGTTGGTGTTGTGTTTGGTATTATAATTGATTTTTAAAAATAATTATTTATTTAATATTGATATATCAGAACAATTAAAAAATACTAGAAATATATCAAAAGTAAAACACGTAGAAAGTAATTAGACTCACAAACACTCGTTGAATTGATTATTTAGATGAAACTATAATTGTTTTTTAAGATAATTATTTTATTTAATATGGATATATCGAAACAATAAAAAAAAATACTGAAAGTGAAACACATCAGAAAATAGACACTCATGGCATTAATTATTTAATTACTTGCTTAATTAACTTGAATGATAACATATCTAAGTAATTTGTTCGACTGATGGGGTGTTTGACATTGCTTAATTAACTTGAAATTTTTATTTTTATTTTTTATTTTAAATTAAATTTTTTGGTGTTTTTAGATATGATATCAAAAATAATTTTAAAAAAAATAACTATCATTTTAATGTATTTTTTGAACAAAAAAACTTTCAAAAATAACCTTAAATACATTTTTAAACAGTCAGGTAGGTCTGAGGTTTTGGATCTTTCTTTGAATATCTATTACAGACAATTTGTCCCAGGAGCAGCAGTCAATTATGCTTCGAAGACGAAAAGAACAGGTCCGTTGACTAAATTAAACCACAAAAATTAATTGGTAATAAAAAATAAAAAAAAGCAATTTCTATGAAAAAATTAAACAGTGTATAGTATTTTTGTGATACGCAAATTCTTATGATAATAATATCTATAAATTATCAGCAGGGTCTTGGCCTGGTGGTCATGAAGCCTTGCCAGGCACGCCTGTCACCCCCGCGATGCCTCACATGCTCATTGGGTTTGCAGGATGTTCAGTAGACCCGGGGATTTAGTTGTAGTGCGCGCAAGTTGACCCGGACATCCCGGTTATAGAAATAAAAAAAAATAACATCAATAAATTAGATTAAATTTATCATTTTATCTGGTTGATTTAAGATTAATTATAGAATTTATTGTTATTTTTTCATCGTTGTTTAAAATATTTCTTTTTAATTTATAAGATTTTTAATATTCAATTTGAATTAAAAAATATTGACTAGTAAAGAACTTAATTAAAATTATTGTGATGGAGACTCTTTCCAACCAGATTATATCTTCCTGTGGTGTTGTTTTCGTCAGCATATCACTACACCAACATTTAGATAGATAATATATTTTAGATTATATATAGTTATATAGTTTTAGTTTATTATAATGTATAGATAATATATTTTAGAGAATTTTGAAATCCATGGTAAATTTATGGACCAACTACTTCAAGGGAAAGAACTCTTCGATGAAGCCAAATAATTTTATTAATTATTTATTTGCTTCCAAGATTGAAATAATAAAATTTTATAGTATAGTCTTGGAAGTCCTCTTCAAGCACGTCAAACAATCATAAAATTCCTTTGCTTTTTGCTTTTGCCTTCAAGATTGGAACAATAAGATAAGCATAATATATACATATATAAAATATACATTAAGAAACCAATAAATTCATATAACATATTAATATATATATATATATAATTGACCATAACATAATTTATAGTACATATCAGAATTCTAATTTATAATAAATCTCCAATATGCTTTATTCTAGTTTGGGAAAGTTGAATAAGCTTTTTCAAGTTTTTTTATAATAAATCTCCAATAATATATATTTTTAATTAAAAAATATTATTTTTAATATCAACACATTAAACTAATCTAGATATATAAAAAATAATAATTTAAAACAAAAAAAATATATTTTAAATATTCTAAAACATAAAAATAAACAATATCTACGTCTCACTTGTAGACCTAAGATGTAACTTTAAAAAAGAACACACTTAATGTTCAATTATTTGTTAGAAGTTTGTCTTCTTCCTTGGAACAATGAAAAGGTAAAATCTCATCATTCTATTAGAGATTTTCTTTGAAGGGTTTGAAAATACTATATAATTATAATCCAAAAAATAAGCTAATTTCTTTTATTAAAAATAGAGAAACTCAATTTAGAATTAAATAAATATCGAAAGATAAAACTGAAAAAACACAAATTTTAAAAAATTAAATAAACTAAATCAAATCTTCTGATAGTATATGTTTAGGAGTGTAATTTTTTAAAATATTTTTTGTTCAAAAATGCATCAAAATAATATATTTTTATTTTTTATAAATTATTTTTTATATTAAAACATGAAAATAATTTAAACATATAAAAAAAATAAATTATTTTAAAATACTTTTCAAACACAGTGAAAAATATTATAGAGTAACTGCACTGGTTGATTTATTTATTTATTTTAATTTAATATAATGTCAATTATATGTGGATAAAAATGTACAAGCGTGTGCTCCTCTTCACGGTCAACAACAATCCAAACCGTTTTATTTCTTGAACTTTACGCAGCATGGCCCACTTTTCTTGTTTTCTTTGCTCTTATTTCTTTTTGTCTGTACCTTCTTTTTTATTATTAGTTTATTTTTTGTAAGACTATCCAAACTGAAAAATAGAAATGGAGCCGCTCGTCTCGCAATATGCTGTGATCCACTAATCAATAATAAAAATAATAAAAAAAAAATTAACTCCAATTGATTTCATCAATTTGGTTTTATGAGCAGTTGTCGTTGAGATTTTTTTTTTAAATAATTTTTATTTAGAAATATATTGAATGATTTTTTTATTTTTAAAAATTATGTTAATATGAACACATGAGAATAATTTAAAACTATTATTTTTTATTTTAATAAAAAAATAAAAATAAAAATAAAAATAAAAAAATTTCATTTTTTGTAAATACTTTTGAAAAGTAAAGTAAAAAAGGGCTAAGCAACACTTAATTAATCAAATAATTATTTAGATAATGATAATTTCGTTGGGCCGTACAACTTTTTACTAAATAATTAATTACTATCCTCTTATCCATGCAATCCTTCGTCACCGACCAATCTCATCACTTGAGAACCTATCCTTGGTTGTAGTTGCAACCGATTCAAAAGCCTTTCTAAAAAAGGTTTTTTTATTTTAAATTATTTTTAGATATTTTTAGATTGTTTTGATATATTTATATTAAAAGTAATTTTAAAAAATAAAAAATATTTTTTTAATATTTTTTATAAATATAAAACAGCAGCCACCGGTATCATAAATCTTCAGTGTCCTATTCATCTCCAAATATATGCTCTTGTTCCTTTTTTTTCTTTGACTGGTTGGTAAGGTTGGTAAGGTGATTATGGCTGATTTTAAAAATATTTTTAATATTAATATATGAAAATAATTTAAAAATATTAAAAAAAAATATTTTAAATTATTTTTTTTTTAAGGGAAACCAGCGTAGCGAACGCTCGTAATGGCACCAGGCCAGGCACACACGTGTCCATCGATCGAAGTTTTTGGATGAAAGTCAAGAGATGCAGAGGCTCACGCCAAAGCATGATGGAGACCAGAACTAGGGTTTAGCAAAGATAGGAGAAGGGACAAGAGGGTTTAGAGCACACGTGTAAAGTTTTATCAGAAAGGTTAAGAAATGATTCAAGAGATTAAGCTCATCTTTCGAACAAGACGCCATCTTTCTATTTGTGGGATGCTAAAGACAAAGTGAAATTAACCAATTATATCCATCCCCACAGCTGGCTCATGGATCCCATCTCACCTCTGCGACTGGAAATAGAAAAGAAAATTAAAAAATTCTTCCTCAAGTTCTTCGTTCTCATCCCATCTCCCACATGACGACAAAACCCCACCACCATAAATTGGCACCCCCGTCCTCCCATCCCAAAAATTTCAATCTCCATCTCTCTCTCTCTCTCTCATCATCTCTGCAGGTATTGAACCCTAGCTAGAGCTCATCTAGTTCGATCCATTGTTTCTGATTCCAGGTTATCAGCATGAAAAACGTGCAGCAATCAAGGTTGCCACCAGGGTTTAGGTTCCACCCCACAGATGAGGAGCTCATCCTCCATTACCTGAGGAAGAAGGTAGCGTCGACACCGTTTCCTGTGTCAATCATCGCAGATGTTGATATCTACAAGTTTGATCCGTGGGACTTGCCAGGTTTCAATCTTTACATCCACTTTCAAAACATAATATAATTTGTTTTCTATATTATATACTCACTTTCTCGTGTCATTTACTTCATGTGAAAAAACCATCTGGGGTGCCATGAAACAAGTGGTTGCTCACTTTCTCTGGTGTTTTTTCCTGTCAGATAAAGCTGCGCTGGGAGAGAAAGAGTGGTACTTTTTCAGCCCCAGAGATCGTAAGTACCCCAATGGAGCTAGGCCGAACAGAGCAGCGGCGTCTGGATATTGGAAGGCGACGGGGACTGATAAAATCATCATGGCGTCGGCGATCACGCCGGGAGGCGTCATTGAAGGACATGAGAACGTCGGCGTCAAGAAAGCCCTGGTTTTTTACAAGGGAAAGCCGCCGAAGGGAGTCAAAACTGACTGGATTATGCATGAGTATCGCCTGGCAGACACCCCCACCTTCAGCTACATCAAACCCATTAAGCCGAAAGATTCATCCATGAGGGTAAGCGTCACTAACAATTACAGGCCAACTCTTACTCATCTTATTAATAAATAATTATATCAATATTATATATTAAAATAAAATTAGATTATCTAGTTATATTTATATTATTTAAAATTGTATATTATTAATTTGAATTCTTTATATACCTTTTTACGGTGCTCAGATATTTCTCTCATTGCTTCTCATGTGCTCCTACACTTCGAAAAGAAAATGGTTGGTGATCAAGACAAGGTTTTTTTTTCAACTCACTGAAAATGAATATAAATGTCGGGCACCCAACTTGGATCTGATGTATTAATTAGATCATAATTTATTAATTTGTTTTTTTTATGCAAAAATATCTAAAAAACAGGCCGGGCCGCCAAAAAAAACCCTCCCTGAAGCCTTTTTGTTTTTTGTAGCTTTTGAAGAAAAAAACAATTCTAGATTAGTTTTTAATAAATAAAGGAATATTACTTTAATATATTTTTTGGTCCTAATTAACAGCGGTTTTTGGTTTTTCAGTTAGATGATTGGGTTCTTTGCCGGATTTACAAGAAAGCCCATTCTTTGACTTCATGTGCAAGGGCAGAAATGTCCAGTGAACGTGAGCAAGAAGAAGAAGACGAAGAGCAGCAACTAGTAGCCCCAGAAATCCCTTTTCCAAGCTTGAAAAGTAGTCCCATAAACAACAAATGCTCACTCATGTCCCAGAAATCTTGTTCTTTCACCAACTTATTAGATGCCATGGATTATTCCCTGCTGAGTAGCTTCCTGGCAGATACCCAGTTCAACCCGCCGGGGTTTGAATCAAATCCTGCACCGGGTGGCGGTGCTGCCTCGCAAATGGAGCAGCCTCCTTTCTTCTGTAACAGCCATATCGGCGGAGGCGGAGGCGGAAGCAGTTTCTTTCTTCAAAAGTTACCTCAGCTGAGCACCTCAGTGCCCGGCAACATGGATAACAAACTCAAGCGCCAGCTTGATGAGGAAATGCAGCAGCAGCAGCAGCAGCAGCAGCCATCAAAGAAGTTCATGAGCTCCTGCAGTTTAACGAACACCAGCAATATTAGCACTCAAACTGATATGAATCAATACAACTTCCTGAGCCAGACATTCTTGAACCAGCAATTACTTCTGAGCCCACATCTTCAATTTCAAGGTTAAAATGAAAAAAAGAGATGGGAGTTGGATTAAATAAGAAACAAATATCTGGAAAAAAAAAGAAAAAAGAAAAAAAAAAGAGGAGAAGAACTGTGTACAAAAGGGATGCGTGTGGAGGTCTGATTTTCTGTGTTACAGATTGAAAAACTTCTTCGTGTCAAAAAGAAGATACCAATTTGACAGTCGGGAGGAGCTTGACAATTGAAGAACACAAAAGGGAAATTATAATTTGGAGTCATACATGATTTTTGTAGAGAATGTACAATGATTGCGTTGCCAGATCGAAATGGATTGGTTTCTGGCTTGAAATATTATTATGATGCTACTTTTTATCATTTTCATTCAATAAAGCTCAATCTTCCTTGTGGAAATTCCTGTTCTTTATCTCACTTTATTTTTAATAATTATTTTTATTTATAAATATATTAAAATAAAAAATAAAAATAAAACACTTTTTAAAACCCAGTTCAATATATAAATCCATTGGTCGTTTCCCTTTCTTCTAAAGCAACTAACTGGATTCGATAACATGATTGCCAACTTAACTAGTTTAACACACAATTTGGTAATAGATAGCTTCTATTTTTTGTCCAACTATAAAAAGAATAAAAATAAAATCTGATTTTAAGATAATTATTTTTTTTGCTGTTTAAAAAAATTAAAATATTTTTATATATAATTTTGATGTCCTGGTATCAAAATAAATTAAAAAGATAATAATAATTATATTATTTTAATACATTTCCATATTAAAAAAAAAAACTCTTGCTATCGTAATATTAAACACTATCTAAATTGAGACTTTTACGTGAAAATCAAAATAATTTGTTTTTCATTTATAAAAACAAGTTTTTTTTATTCATTTTCCAAGCAAATATGATTCACATAATAGTTTTAAAATTACTATTAGAGGTGTTGTTTTTAAATTTAAAAAATCAAAAAATGTACAATGTGAAACATAGGGGAAGTGTCATGATTTATAAAATTGACTCTACAATAAATCTTCTCAAAATATAAATGGGATACCAAAAAGATATTTTAAACATCTTTTCATCTATCTCCTCGGAGTGGACTTTACCTAGAAATAAAAAATAAAAAACTCTAACGATCATAGTCTTGATAATAATATAAAATAATCTTAATATATGGTATAATTGCCCCCATGTCTTATCTTCTTGGAGTCTATCCTTCTTTTGGTGATCGTTTCATTTTTTTTTTCCTTAATTAAAAAAAAAACTAAAGGGCGTCGAGGTTTTGCACAGTAATTCACTGTGCACCGTGACTCATTGTCACTATTTATGTGCAATTTTACCCGATGCTTCGCGGGTGTACATCCTTTTTTTTTTCCTCTGGTGAACAGTGTATTAACGAAATTAGCCCCGAAAATGACAAAAAACGCCGCCAGAATCAGGAGCTCCTTCATCATTGACCACATCGGACCGGACCGGTCCGGGCCGGCGGTCTGCTTCTTATTTTATTATTTTTCTAAGTTGGCTAAATACGGTTTTGTCCCCTAATAAGACAAAAATGTTGACTTGCGACCAGGGCCATTAAGGTAATTGACCCTCATTTTTTTATTATTTATGCCCGGGTCTGTCAGTGCGTGCTGCGCACGCTCCCAACGGTTTTCAGTCCGACGCCCTGTATGACCGGGGCGTGCGGAGTCATACGGTGGTCGGAAATGAGATTCTGGCGTCTCAAGCGATGCGCCTCCGCACGGTCTTCCTCCCGCGGCGGCGCGTTTCTGCATATAATGTCCGTGGACGCGGCGGTTTCCGTTTACGTCCGCTGGCGACGTTTCTCTCTCTCCTGCACGTACAAGTGCAGGAGAGTCCCCCAAGTTTGGTATTGTTTCCTTTTGGTCCCTGAGGTTTTAATTTCGTTTTGTTTCCTGATTTCTGGTATATAACTTTTGCTTTTCTTCGATTGGGTCCTCCGATTGGAATTAATTCAATGTCCAACTGTCAATTCGGTCCCTCTGCTTTTAATTTTCGGATGCAATTGAAAAAGCTAAATTTATTCAGTACATAATTTTTAATTTCTTCAGTTTTGTCCTTTAATTAAAATTGATAATATATTTGATTTTCATTTCAGCCCTTATACTTTTAATTCTTGATTTTAATCCTTTTATATTTAATGTTCATTTCAGCCCTATGACTTTGAATTTTTTATTTTAATCCCTTTATTTCTTTTTATTTCTAGAATTATCTTTCCTTTTATTAATGTACATATAAGTGTGCTTATCTTTGATCTTTAATTTTTGTTATTTTCTTATTTGTTGGGGTTTAATTTTTTTTCAAAAAAATAACAATGATACTTTCTTTTTTTTCTTTTGTTAAAGTTTCTGGGATATTTTTAGCCTTGCATTTATTTTTGTTTCTTTCATTTTTAACATAATAATAATAATAATAATAATAATAATAATAATAATAATAATAATAATAATAATTATTATTATTATTATTTAATTGTTTTTCTTGCTTACTCTTTTGTTGATGTTGTTTTTTCCCTCTGGATAATTTGATAATTTTTATTCTTTTGACAGTAACAGTAATGATAAAAAAAAATTTTAATCTTTTGTTAAAATTTCTTTGATATTTTCAGTCTTTCATTTACTTTTGTTTTTTTCATTATTAACATAATAATAATAATAATAATAATAATAATAATAATAATAATAATAATAATTTAATTATTTACACAATAATGATTTCAGTAATAATTTTTTTCTCTGGTAAAAATATCTTGCTCTTTTTTCTGATGTTAGTTCGCGTTCTTTTGTGATCGTTTGTGACGCAATACCTATATTCTAAAAGATGTGATCTATGCTTGCGTTACAAACTCAACTCAAAATTTCATACATTTTATCTCTTGATCTATAACTTTTATTTACTTATATCATATAAATTTATCGTTATAGATTTAATTATGTTAAATTATATACACAAGAATACCCGCGGCAGCGCGCGGGGCAATTAGCTAGTTAATATCAATGGCATGTGGTAGATCCCCAAATGCTAGTGCTCACAAGAATATCCTCTCGATTTTTATTTTTATTTTTTTAATTTTACAGCAATTTTAAGCTTGTAGACAACAAGAAACATATTTAACACATCGATTGATGATAACAACTGGGAAATAAATACAGTCTGAGCTAGATGCATTGAACTAAATAAAGTCTTAGTGTAAAATACCTAAACATTATAAACATGAATTTCCGGGTCAATTTATGAGCATTTCAACTAATTCACGAGTTCTAAAATTAACGATCATGTAAGGCTCTAGTTATCATCATATTAGCAACCACAAGACTCAAATCTCTTAGTCTGTTCGATTGGGCTACCATCAAGTTAATGTATATTTATTGAACTTTTATAATATATTTAAATAAATTTTAAAATAATTAAATTTTATCATATGAAACTGATTTATGCTGAATGAAAAAAAAAAACGTTTCTTGTATATTTATTTTATTATTTTAAGATAAATTGTAAATTTTTTATAATATTCGTGACAGCTTTGCTTTTTATTAATGAAAAAACTATGCATGATTAGTCAACCTCTTTAAAATTTATCAATAAAGAAAGGGTAACTTGAAAGGTGCAACAAGATTCTTGATGCTTTTCATAAAAATCAAAATGTTTTTTTTTTTCCTGATTATACCAAGGTATTAATAACGGTTTGGTAATGTAATAGTAATTGTTTTTCAAAATATTTTTATTTGAAAATATATTAAAATAATTATTTTAAAAAGAACATTATCTTTTATATCAGTTCATCATAATGAATCCTAAGACACCAAAAACATTTTAATTTAAAGCAAAGAAAAAAGTAATGAACTCATTGGAATACATAACCTAAATCACGGGTTTGATATGTTAACCTAACATAACTAAAATCGATAAAATATATTATCTTCTCGGTGTTAAGAAAAACAAGATGTGAGCTTCTATTTTTATTAAAGTCAATTAATTCTGGATAAAAAATCATCTAAAGTTTTCTATGAACTCATATGTCATGGTCTTGTTTTTTATGTTCATATTTTTTTATCCAAAGATCCTCCTCCAAGCTAACTAGGTCACTTGTAAACAATGTCAACAAAATTTAATTGAAAATCTAGATTTGACAAGGACTTAGGGAGGAGTCTCAACTTGTTAAATCAAATTTAATAATGGTATCAAATAATTTCCTATTTTTTACTTTTAAAAAGATTTTAGTCCTATCTTTTGGGAAATAAACTAGTACCATCTAATAAAATCTTAGCTCTCCATTTAATTAAAAAAAAAAAAAAAAACTACAATGATACATCATGTTAGCATTAAATAATGAAGAATAAAAAATAATAGTACGGATATGTGTGGCTCATGTTAGCATCATGTTAGCACTCCATTGAAAATAATTATAATAATTAATAATGCCTACATTTTCAAAATTTGCATGATTATGTGTGGCTCTGCTGCTCATTAAATATATTGGAGTAGTACGGTTTTAATTTTAGAGTTAGGCTGCGATAGTATTACTTGCTTATTGCCTGTCTGAAATTGCGGTTGCTGTTGTTTTTTAAAGTGATTTTCATTTAGAAATGTATTAAAATGATATGTTTTTATTTTTTTTTAAATCATTTTTGATATCTGCACATCAAAATTATCTAAAAACACCAAAAAAATATAAATAAAAAAATTTCAATTTTTTTCTAAAGCACTTTTGAAAAGCTCTCCCAAACACCCCCTTTAATATTTTAATTTTAATCTTTTGTCATTAGTGAATTTTTTAAAAATAAATTAGTATTATTATGCCAAAACATCATAAAATGATGATTAAGCCAAATAAATTTTATAATCTGAGGAAGACCATCCTAGTATTTCATATATATATAATACTTAAAAGGACAATTTGTTATTAACGTAGCTTCTATGTTTTTTTATATCCAATTATAGAGATAAAAACTATTTAGTTAGTCAAATAGTTTTTGAATTTTGCGCAAGACCCCAAATATAATTATGTCTCAAATATTGATTTTGTAAATTTAAAATATTTTTTTTTCATGGAGACCAATTTTTATTTGTTTTGCATGTAAAATCTCAATTTATAGCAATTTTAACCAGATATATAAATTCTTTAAAACCACAACTAAAAATATTTTTTTAACCTATTTTTAATAAACATTTGCCACAAAAGATATCAAAATACCAAACATTTTGACACTATTTTAGTTTTTTCAGCTATAGTTTTTCAAAACAATAAGAAGAATTATAAGTTGTAGTTATAGTTTTTAAAAACATTAAGAAGAATTATAAATTGTAGTTTTTTCTCATATCTAAGTTCTTACTTTAATCTGTGATGAGAAGCCTACATATTTGGTAATGTGGTTGAGATTATTTTTGAAAATATTTTTCAATTAGAAATGCATTAAAATAATATTTTTATTTAAAAAAAATTATTTTTGATAACAGTACATCAAAATGATCTAAAAATATCAAAAAATAAATAATTTAAAGTAAAAAAAATCATTTTTTTTCAAATGCCAAACACCCTTGAATGAAAAACATACAATTTTTAGAATTGTGGTGAAAATAAAAGGAACTCTAATAATTAGCTTGTTTGGTTTTGTGGTTGTTTTTGTTGTTATAATTTGAAAAATATGTTTAAAAAAATTATTAATTGTAATTTTCTTCTAAAATCTAAGTTTTTACTACAATTTGAGATAAAATAGATTTAATCAATAAAAACAAAATATTTTTTAAAATTATAGTTAATATTAAAGAAACTTTAATTACACTATATCACAGTACCTGAAAAGTGACATATCTAAATATTGACAGAGTGTTGAGAGTGTGAATGTGATTATTTTTTCAAAATAATTTTCATTTAAAAATTTATTAAAATAATATTTTTTGTTATTTTTAAAATCGATATAAATAAACTAAAAAGAATTTTCATTAAAAAAAAAAAAAAAAACTTCTGAAGTAAGGTTGGGTATTGTTTGATGGTTTTGCCAAACAAGGACCATCTAGATAGGGACAAGGAGCTATGACTTTTTTGCGTGGCTCTAATCCTCTTTAAGAATTCCATGGCTGGCTCTTTGGTTTTTCTTCAATAGCCTTTTCCATTTTCTTGCCGACATTTTTATGCTTCGCAGTTTCACTCGGTTAAAATGGAGGGTTTGTTTTTCAAAATTTTTAGATTATTTTCCCATTTAAATTAAAAAAAATGGTGTTTTTAGATTATTTTCATCTGCTGATGTCAAAAATGATTTTTTTTTAAAATATCATTTTAATATATTTTTAAATAAAAAAATATTTTTTAAAGCAACTTCAATTACTTTTTCAAACCGTCACTTAGAGATTATATGGATATTTTATTAGGAGAGTTTTCAGGAGATAATTGTGTTGAGAAAGGTTAAAAATTGTTTTATTCAAACTTTTAATCATATTGGTAAGTTTAATTATTTATTTCTCCTTCATTCTCGTCGCTTTCCTTCCTTTACCTTTCCTCCATCTTCTTCAAAACACATTACATACAATTGCTTGGGTGAAAATGTCATTTAGTGTATATTAAGAGGGTATTTGGAAAATATTTTTGAAAAAAAATTAAAAAAATTGTGTTTGTAGATCATTTTCATGTGTTGATGTCAAAAATATTTTTTTTTAAATTATTTTGATGTATTTCCAAATGAAAAAATACTTTCAAAAACAACATCAACCACACTCCCAAATAATCACTAAATGAGTGGCCTACGCTACAACTATATCATAAGTCAACCCAATTTATTTATTTATTTTCATTATAAAGAAAAGTCAATGCAATGAAAATATCTAAAAAAAATAAATTATATTTGGGTCATTAACTTGACCCAAGTCAATAAGCTCAAATGATCTAAATAATACAAATAAAAAAACTGAATTGAATCAATTGATATTAGCAAGCAAAATCTATTACTTTGTTATGATATTGAGGTAAACCCAGCAAAAACAAATTAAAACTCAATTATCAAATAATTCAAATTTAAGGGGAAAAAAAAAGCAATGAAAATTATTTTTTGATCAAAGTTATTTAACATGTTAACCTCACAATCATAGATATAAAATTGAGATAATCTAATAAAAAAAAGAATAAAGAATAAACAATTCCTGATAAATTAAATATTGAAGCATGAGGTTAGAAAAAAATCAATAAAGAACCTAAAACAAATTGAGGTCAATAATTGTTAATATTCGAAACTCATGATCTTGTTCATGAGATTAAGACTAAACTCAATAACAAAGTAATGTGAGATGATATTTGAAAACAAAAAATAAAAAAAATAAGTAAAACAAAAAATACACACATCTCAAGACTCTAAATTTTAGCATTACAAGTCTATGTAACAAGTAAACCTAAAAATACACTTTTTTGGTTTTTTCTTTCATGCATTTGTTTCCAATAAAAAAATATAATATTTATTTTGAGGTTTTTTATATTTTAAAATAAAAATCATGCAACACCTAATTAAGCATTAATAAACCCTAAAAATTCAAAATTTAAGCTTCCATCCATGAATTTTTATAAATAAACTAAACACATATGTAACCATATTGTTTTATTATTTTTTATGATCAAAACACAAATTATCTAAATCAAACCTAATTAAGTGTAAAAACACAATATATCTAAATGAAACCTAACCAAGCCTAAAAACATATTTTTTTACTTGTGTTCATACATTTTAAAAATCAAAAGGCATCATTTTACACAAAACCCTAAGAAAGGAAAATAAAGGAGTTGTGAGTTACCTCAAGGATGGTTTCAACAAAACTAGGAGGTCAATGAAATTCATTAATGATTGTCACGATGGTTGACCAGTAGTGAAAAAGTATTTTGAGTGGTATTCTCTCTTTAGACTAAAATTTATCCCCCCCCCCCCCCCCTCTATTTTCTTCTTCATTTTCTTCCTCTCCTACTCTTATTACCCTTTTTGAACTCTCTAGTTCGAAATGAACCGATTTAGTGACCTAATTGCGTTGTCACGATTTAAGTTTTTAGTGTTATGTGATTTCCTCTCTTTTTTTCTTTATATATTTACTCCATTTTACCCTGAAGATGAGCTCAAACTTTCTTCTCACTATCTCTATTAAATTTAAATTTCTTTATTTATAAGCAATGAAGAAGGTTTAAGAACCTATCTAAGTATGATCTCATCGCCAGTCTCTTTGGATCAATCTTGATCATCCACCATTGTGTACACTTTGTAAATTATGCTTAGGTTAGCTCCTTTAGCACGCGTTTTTTTTACCACCACATAGATGCAATGAAGTAAGTCTTTGGCTAAAAATGAAATACAAGTGTAGGGAAAATAAAAATGTGTATCTTGGTCATTGATGCTCGCATGAGAGAGAGAAAATGGTCTACTAAATTGCCCCAAAAAAACTATAAAAAGAAAAAGAAAAATACATCCATAATAAAGGAGAAAAAGGGGTTGTCTTCCACCTTAAAAAATTATAATTTTGGCATTTTAGCATTTCTTTTTAAAACCAATGTTGAAGCCTTTTACATTTTATTTTTTTAATTTTTTAATTTTGCAATTTTGAGAAAAATGACCCAAAATCTCTTTTGTTTCTTCAATTAAACCTCTAATTGAATTAATAGGGTTGCAAAACTCCAGAACATATTCCATTTTGGTTATCGGTCCTTTCATTATTGTAATTTTGTTTAGATTAGCTTTAAATTTTAGTTTTTATCTTCAATCAAGTCCCCGATTGAATTAATTGGAATTCCCAACTTTTTTTATCTCATACATTTTGAATTGGCTTGCAAATTTAGTTAATTTCCCCCTTAATTCCATCTCATCCTCAATTAGGCCTAAGATTGAAAGAATTGGACTTTTAAACTTTGTTATTTTTTCACTTTGATCTTTGGTCTTTCAATTTCTTACATTATGACCAATCTCAACTTTGTTTCCCAATTCTCTTCAAGTAAACCCAAAATTGCATGCCCATATGATTTTCTAACCAATTGTGTATTGAGTCATTTCCTTATTGCAACTCGAAATTGTATTTATTTTTTAAATATTCTTTTTTTTAAGAAAATCATTTTTTTTTAAAAACTGTTTTATTTGAACTTGAATTTTTTAAATTATTTTGAAGATTTTTATTTTTAGAATTTGAAAATTTGTTTAGGGGTAAAAAATAAGTTATGACAAGTTTTATTTAATCTCTATATTTTAATTGAGTTTCTACATGTATTTTAGGATGATTAAGAAAATTCTAGGGATTAGAATTTTTTTAAGGGATAAATTATTTCAAATACTATATAAACATTATAACATAAGTTATTAAGTTTAGAATTTGATAGAGGGTTTATGTTGGATTTCAAGTTGCACTATTTTTTTTAATGTGAATTCATTTTATCTACTTTTCAATGTTATAATTAGACACCTTGATGTAATACTTATAAATAAAGATGATTAAAAGATTCAAGAGTATAAATGTTACCTAGATATAATTATTTGGTTAATTACAAGATTAATTATAATTTATAGAGAAAGATCCACTAAGCATGGAAACAAGGTAGTTTAGTTTACATTCAAGAAATGAAAGATTTATAATCAATTAACTAGGTAGTGCACGATTAATTTCTTGTAATAGTTATAGTGATGTTTAAATATTCATTTATGTTCCTAAATAAATATTTAGCATCCATGCAAGCTTGTTTATAAATAGAAAATGTTCTTTTTCTCCTTCTCCTATCTTGTTTGTATTTTTATGAATATTTATTTGTTTATTGGTAAGATTTATTCCTCCATTTAAGCTATGCAGGTTTTCTTTTACCCTAATTGTTTTCCACTGTATTATTAGTCCATGTCAATTATTTTTTTAACATATATAAAACATATTTAGGCATGGTTAGTGCTTTTTCGAATAATAAAAAATTTTTAATCATGTGAGAATTGATCTGATTTGACCTTG
Source organism: Salix brachista (assembly GCA_009078335.1). Lineage (NCBI taxonomy): Eukaryota > Viridiplantae > Streptophyta > Magnoliopsida > Malpighiales > Salicaceae > Salix > Salix brachista. Next base: position 7,599,064 of record CM018590.1, read on the forward strand.
TCAACTTTGCATATCCAAAAACAAGATTGAAGACCAATAAAAATATAGTTTGACTAAAAAAACTTAAACATAATATATTTTCTAAATATTAAGATGATAATACTTGAGGTTGATCCGTTTCAATCTAGGTAACCCATTAAATCTATGATCTAGGTCATGAAACAAGCACAACCCTATAGAATGTACATTAAATCAAACTATAAACTTCAATTCCTAATCAATCCAATTTTGAATGATTAAATTTAAGAATTTCCAATTAAAAAAGAAAAAAAAACTCAAGTTAACCTGAGTTAATAAGCCAAGCCTGTGGCTTGGCTTATTAGACTAGGATATCTTCATAGGAAGTAAATCAAAATATATTATGAATTCTAATTTATAATCAACCCAATATTAAAGATAAAATTAAAATAAAAGACTAAAAGATATGACCCCAGCCCACTAGGTTAACCTACCAAATATGTTATCTAATTTATGAAACTAGAATAATTTTAAAATATAAAATCAAAACAAATTATAAATTCTAATTAGGTAGTATATTTCAAAATCAAAATCAATTAATCATTGAATAATGAAAATAAACTCAATTTAAAAAAAAAACAAAAAAAAGTTAACGAGGTTAACATATCAAACTCACTACTTAAGTCATAATATTGGGATAACTTGATAGAAAAAATAAAAAATAATATAAAACCCAATCATCAATAAAACCAAGTGTTAAGAGATTAAATTAAAAATTAAAAAAAAATACTTTTTTTTTTCGTTCAAGTGAACAATAATATTCCCCTGTTAATAGCACCAAACAAAATTATAAAATTGATGAAATAGGAAGAGAACAAATAAAGGGTAAGTAGTATCCAATAAGGCTTTTCTTTTATCAACATAATAAATATTTAGTGAAAAATTGTTATTCGTCCTTTCATTATTATAATTTTCATCAAACTAACTTTAGCTTTAAATTTTAGTTTTTATCTTCAACCAAGTCCCTCGTTGAATTAATTGGAACTCCTAACTTATAAATTATGAATTATAATCTATAATAAATCTAATATTGAAAGATAAAATAAAAAAAGACTAAAAAATATGATCCCAACTAACTAGGCTATCCTACCAAATATGCTATCTAATTTATGAGAGTACAATAATTTTATAAAGATAAAATCAAAATAAATTATAAACTCTAATTAGGTAGCATATTCAAAAGTTAAAATCAATTAACCGTTGAATAATGAAATAGAAAATAAATTCAATTAAAAGAAGAGTTAACGAGGTTGACATATCAAAGTCATGACTTGAGTCATAATACTGGGATAACCAAATAGAAAAAAAATTAAAATAATATAAAACTCAATTATTAACAAAACCAAGTGTTAAAATATTAAATTAAAAATTAAAAAATACTAAAAATAATTATTATAAAATTGATGAGATGGGAAGAGAACAATTATTTATTGATGACCTTTAATTTTTTACCAGAACAATTCCTTGAGATACGTTGATAGTTAAAACAATTTTTTTGTAATGTAATTTATTTTATTAGAAAAACATAAGTAACGTGTAGACATGTTTTTAAAACATAAGAAAAAAGTCTATGTATTGCTAATGTTTTTTTTTTAATAGAAAAAAATCAAATGAGAATTAATATGATATAACTTAATCATTAGACAAATCAAAAGACAATCTTGATAACTAGTAAAAACATTGTTTAAGTCCAAATAAATATTTAAGATAATATTTGTTTTAATAAATATTAAGACAATAATATATTTGAGTGATTCAGGTCAATCCCGAGTCAACTTACTAATTAATATATCAAGTTGTGAGATCATAATAATCTCATAGGAAATAAATCAAAATGAATTACAAATCTTAATTTTCAATAAACCCAATGTTAAAAGATGAAACTGGAAAAAATTAATTTAAAAACAATAAAACAACAACAAGAGTTAACTTGTCAAACTTGAGATCCAGTTCATGGGACAAAAATAACCCCATAAAAACAAATTAAAATAAATAATGAAATTTAATTAACAATTAATCAATAGTTGAAAGATAAAATTAAAAAAAATCAATTAAAAAAATAATATAAAAACCACTATTTAATGCAAGAATAGTAAATAAAAACCTCTCTTTTTTAGTTTGTTATGAACTAATAATAGTTTAAGGAAAATATTGATTGGTGATCCAAAAAATACATTTTTTCAATGATATCACTAGATAAGACAGCTTAAATAGTATTTGATATTATAGTCATATTTATTTTTTAAAATATTTTTTTGAAAATAGATTAAAGTAAATTTTATTTTATACAATTTAATTTTAATACAAACACATTAAAATAATTATAAAACACAAAACAAATTAAAAATAAATATTGTATATTAAAAAACACCAAAATAATTATAAAACTTTTTTTTTTCAAAAGACGATGTTGAAGTAAAAACAATCACTACCCTAAACAACGTATTATTTTACATTGTATTTAAAAAAAAATATTTAATTTTTTAATTCTTTTTATTTTTATTATAAATTTAATTTTTTATTATTTTTAGTCTAGTATTAAAAATAAATATTTTTAATCTATTTCTAAACCAAAAAGACTTCAAAAATAAAACAACTGAACCGGAAGAAGTGATAAGTGGTGTTGACAGTTGGCACAGAATCCTATTCCTCTTTAGTACTGACTCAGGCAAACTGTATCTCCGATCATTATCAATCGAACACAATTCTCCTCATCAACCCTCCCTAACATAAATCAAGATCACCGGAGACACCCATGGAATTCCCTCACGGCCACCACTCTCACACTCGTCACGACCGAAGAAACGATGATGAAGAAGAGAGAAGAGAGCATTACCCACCACCATCTTTCCACCAACCACCACCATCGTTCCACCAACCACCACCATCTTTCCATCAACCACCACCATCGTTCCACCAACCACCACCATACTACGGTGAGAAAGAACATGAACCATCACCTCCCTCCTCACACTACTATCAAGAACCTCCACAACCACCAAGACCATATTTTCAAGAAGCTAACTATGCACCTGTACGATCACCTCCATTTCAAGAAACTCAAGTCGTTCGCACATCTCATCATCAAGTAGGTGACAATTCTATTGATTATCCACCACCACCAACACAAGTGAATCATGTTTCTCATGAAAAAACTGAAACCCATCAGTCTTTTAAGCCGCGCCTGCCATCTTCCATTAACCAGCACGCTCATCAATCTGGATCTGCTTCTGGGATTGGCCTTTATAAAAACTTTAAGGTTTACAGCAAAGCTAAACCTGATTTTCACCTCACTATTAGGGATGGAAAAGTGATTCTCGCTCGGTCAAATCCTTCTGATGAATTCCAAGTATGTAAAAATCAAAACTCTCCTTTCTATCAAGCTCAATTTGTCTGTAAAAATTACTTCTTTTGCATATCTTTGTTTCTATTTCTTAAGGTTCTGTTTTTTAAATTCACATTACTATAATCCGGGTTTGTCTTTTTATGTGCTTTGTTTTTTGGTTGGTTTGCTGTCAATTCCCATGAGTATTAATCTGATCATTGTTGTTGTAATTCAAATTCCATAAGCATAAAAAGATCACATTTTTTTGTCCTTGTCTTTGATTATTTGTGCGGACTGATTATTTTAGTTGTTTAGACCTGCTTGCTTTAGTTTTTCATTATTCCATTTCAGGGTTTTGGAGTTTTACATATTTGTAGTTGTGCTTCATTTGTGCTGGTTGTTGTTGTTATAGAACTGGTTTAAAGATGAGAAGTACAGCGTAAGAGTGAAGGACTCGGAGGGATATCCTGCCTTCGCTTTGGTTAACAAGGCCACTGGTCAGGCCATAAAGCATTCCATTGGAGAGGCACACCCTGTAAGAAATTCTCTGAGATCATGAACTTGTTGAAAGTTTGTTCTTCTATGTCTTGCTCCTACTCCCAGTATTTCATTTTCATGTCTCATGGCCTTTGACCCTCTGTTGGGGAAAACATGACCATGTAAAAAGACAAGTTCAACAAGACATTTTCATCTTTTGACAGATTTTGTTTCAATTGATTTTAAATATGCATTTGTGCATTCTCTTTTTCAACGATGTTGAGTCAAAATAGCCGATATGTTTTGGAAACGAAGGTGTTCTTATGAGCTTGACTCAACGTTGTATAAGCAACTCTTAAACCTGATCAAGGTATATCCTCGTATACACTTTCAGTAAATTGTATACAAGGCAACAGTTTCAGTAAATTTCAGCTGTGATCTCATATACATTGCTTGCCACTGTTGTTCATGACCATAAATGATCGAACATTGTATATCCTCTTTAAGGTCAAAATCCTGTTTTGGTGTCATTTGTCACAGAAACACAAGGTGGTAAGATTGGATTTAACAACAGAGTAGAATTCCTTCATTTATTGTCCTGCAGATTATTTAAAACATGTTTAGCATGTAGGTTTTGGGTTTTGATGCTGCAAACCTTCAAATCCCCCTATTCATTTTTTCTTTTTATTGAGAAAGAACCAGCACACTTGCCCCATTTCACAGCTTGGAATCTATCGAGGGGGGTGTAGGTGGAAAGACAGTATCATTTCCAATGACTAGGCTGCAGATTTAGAAATGTTTGCTAACTAGTGTCAATGGCTTTGTATTCATTTATGTTTGCTAACTAGTATCATTACCTCCCCTTAATCTACCTAAATATCATTTTAAGTCTTCTAATATACAACTCTTTTTTTGCCTATCACTTGATTGTTCTATACAAGCAGTCAACTTGTGGGCATGCATGCCGGTGTACCATGGTACCATAGAGAAAATTGAGCTTATGACCATAGAAACATTTCTTGAGCTTGGTTTTCTTTCTTATACTTGACAAATAAAACTTCTCCACTTAGAGACTCTTGTGAGGTTGTTACTGAAATAAATTATAATTTCCCTTCAAAATATTCATTTAGGGTGCATGTGGTGTAGGATATATCCTGTAGTGAAACATGTGTCCCTGCTTTTGGTGGCATAAGTTGACAAATAAACAATCGAGCGCTTCGTTAGCTAAGAGGAAGTCCTCATGAAAGACTATTCCTTTTCCCCCCCCTCTTGGGCAGCAAATGTTATGCCTTCAACAATGCTAAACCTGTCCCAAAATTATATTTCTGCAGGTGCAGCTGATTCCATACAATCCAGATGTTCTTGATTCGTCTATTCTATGGACCCAAAGCAAGGACATGGGTGATGGTTTTAGGACTGTAAGGATGGTTAACAATATCCACCTGAATGTTGATGCTTTTCATGGTGATACGAAATCTGGTGGGGTCCATGATGGTACCACTATCGTGCTCTGGAAATGGAACAAAGGTGATAACCAACTATGGAAGATCATTCCAGCTTAGTTCTGTAAGTTTTTAAATAAGCAAAGCACAAGGATTTAAAATACCTATTTAAGATTTACTATCTCTTTCTTTTTCATCATGCAAACATCATATAAAAACACAAATCCAAGATGATTTCATTTGAAGAAAAAGAAGTCCAAGATTAATTAAGCATATATTCCTTCATGCTTTTACCTGATGTTCTTACTGTTGACCGTTTTGCAGGAAATTATGCCCGATGGTGTTGCCGTTTCTTGAAGCTATATTGTATTTTCTGAACCTTGAATAATTCTCGGGTGAAATGGTTTTTGTTCATTCGTTTTGAGAATGTTTTGTGCTTGTCAGTGTGAAAAATTTGTGGCCGACACTCTTCTAACTGTCTCTATGAATGCTATTGTTTATTATCGTTAATAATGCCATGTTGTGTGCTCAATCAAAACATGTTTCACAGAATTTGCACGGACAAACCTACTGCATAAACTATCAGACAGGTTTTTGGATGTTGCTGCATGTTTCTCATTAAGTTTCCTCCACTTGTTTTACTTTCAGATCTTCTTTAGCTCAAGGCAACATATAAAGACAACGAGGTTCATGTTAAATGTTAGATTTGCTTCTGTTTTTTCAAGTTATTAATAGTGATCACCATCTTCTTGTCTTACCTCTGGCTGTTTTACTGCTACTTATCCAGATCCGCTGACATTGATTGTTTTCTCGTAGATTGTTGAAGGATTAGTGACATTCATTTCATATATCATAATTAATCAGTTCGTATAGGATAAACATGCCTATGCACTATAGCCTTATGGAGGAGGTGGTGAGACAAATTGATCACTGTGAAGCTTCGAGGATGATCAAAAATTGATCAGTTCGAGCCATCCCACCCCATCTTCTCCTTTTCTGATGGGCCGCTGGTGCGAGGAATGCAAAGCACATAAAATGACTCAACTCGCAGCATTGTAGGATTCATAATTCGAAGACGGTTTGAACTAGGAAGAAGTGCTCACTACATTTCGGAATGTTGCCCTTCCTATTCTATCAGAAAACAACCTCTACTGGACAAATAAGAGTTCTAGTCAAAAGGACAGTCAGTTCTATACGAGAGATTTCAATAAGATGGTGTTTGGCTTTGCGGTTCAATTTGTGGTTGCGTTGAACCGCAGAGCTAAATAGAAAGTTAACCAAACGGGATCCCAGTTTTTAACTGTAGGTCCCATGCTAAAACTAATGGTCTGGCCGCAGTTGCAAAAGCAACTGAGAGATGCTTTTGCAGCTGCGGCGTAAATGGATCACATCTCACGGGCGACACTCTCTCCCCCTGTCTTCTCCCTCTCTAGGGCACCTTTGCAGCCAACTTACTCTGATTGGTACAAACCCGACCTCACTTATGAATACCATGCTGGTGCTATAGGGCATAGTATTCACACTTTTTATGCCTTTAAGAAGAAGCTCATGCAATTAATTAAAGCTGAGTGGATAATATTTGAAGAAAATCCAGGTCCTTCACCTAAATAATCTTAATGAAAATGGGTACCAAGTGTTTGCACCATCGAAGTAACCCCTGCAAAAGCTTATGAAAAGAGAGTGCGCAGGTATTGGAAGATGAAGTTTGCTTCCATGGTTGCTTTTTGTTTTGGTCATGTCCGCACATCATGTTCCCATTCACTTATCAGCAATTTTGCTTATAATGCCACAAAACCTTTTGTTAAACAAGCTTTTCTTTTCAATAAGATCATGTATTTCTTTGTTTTTATGACGTGCTCATGTTTTTTTTTTTTAAATAACACAAGCACACCTTATACCTAAAACTATGCATGATCCCATGATTCCATAGCGATTTTCGGCAAATCAAAGTGTACTACAAAAGGAAATGCCAAATTGATGTTTGTTTAACAAATATGTTTTGGGAATTCAAAGGATTTCATTGAAAGATGATCTCCCCCAAAACTCACATAATAAAGCTAAGCTCTTAGCCAAACAAATAATTAAAAAAATAAAAAAAACATTTCGAATGGAAAAGCAAATCTTACCGATCCCGGATGCATGTTTTTGAAATGAGGAGAGGTCATCTTTAATATGCCTTTATAAACTCTCAAATATCCCTTGTATTCCCCGTTTGAGCCTAATAAATTTGTTTTGATAATTAATCCTGACAAGGATCACACCCTACACCGGGGGGCAAGCGCGAGGATAAAAAATATTTTTAATCAACAAAATAGTCCTCAATGACAAGTGATGCCTAAACAAAACTGAGGGGCATAAACATAAATAAGATTTTAGCACATGATAGCAAATCAAATCAATATGATAGTAGTGCTAAAAACCCATGATAGAAAGCCCAAGCAAAATACTGGGGGCATGTCAAGACAAAAGCCCAAACAAAATGTTGGGGGACATGTCAGGTCATTATGCAAATCAATTATGAGGACCAAAAAGAGCTCTAAGAGTAAGCACTAGTGATCCTTGGTCTAGAAAACCCTCAAACACCTTTTGGGCCTATAAATATATTTTTTTTCTCGTAGCCACCAACCTGAGCCTACGCTACAAGCCTGACAAAGCCCTTTCTGATCAAATACGGGCAATATGGATTGATAAGCAATGCTTTTGTATTCGAAACAAGCCTTACAAATGCTTCACATGACCTGATTAAAAGCTTTTGACATGCAAGACATGAAATAAGCATCATCTCACATTCTTGCCGAAAGCAATATAAAACCTGAAATGAGATCTCTTGAATTCTTTCGAGAGCAAGTTTGTTTAAACAAACATCAAAATGGTTTTTGTGCTTGAAATGACTTTGAAATTCCAAAAATCTTATATAAAACCATTCTTTGTAAACAACCAACCCTTTTCCTGCAAACAGTTGAAGCCTAAAACACTTGTGGGGCATGACCAGGCTGAGGGGCAATCTAAAAATGTAATTGAAGTTGGCTTCATCGTTCCCTTTCAAAGAATATTGAACAAAACTGAGGGTCTTAAAGCAAAGGGGGGCATATGAATATGCTGAAGTTCTGTCATCTCCTGAGGTCAAAATCATAAGTTGTGGCTCGGGTAAGCAGAAGCGAGAAATCGTTAGAGCCATAGATGCAAACCCCAAAAAAAGAAGACCATAAAGAAGAAAAGGGACCTATATTTTTCAGGTAAGTATACATGCATCATCATGCATTGCATCCCCACTGAGAATCTAGGAAATGTTTTAAAGGGATTGTAATTTTTGAACCTTCATTTATTTTTGTGTACGCCTTCGAGCTCGCACAGTTTTCATTTCCTTGAGTATGCTTTTCAGCCTTATCTTTTTCCTGAATTTGGGTGTCATCATCCATTGCATCCCCGCTAGGAATTTAAGAAATGTTTTGGAGGGATTGCAATTTACAAACCTCCACTCATCATTTTTGTGTGCGCCTTCGAGCCCTCACCACTTTCACTTCCCTGAGTGTGCTTTCCAGCCCTATTTTCCCTTCATCTTTGAGTGTGTTTTCCAACCCTCGATCATTTTCCCTTCATCTTCGAATATGTTTTCCAACCCTCGACAATCAATTAAAATAGTGTGCTTTCCAGCCCTATTTTCCCTTCATCTTCGAGTGTGTTTTCCAACACTCGATCATTTTCCTTTCATCGTCGAGTGCATTTTCCAACCCTCGACTATCAATTAAGATAGTGCACTTGTTAGCCCTATTTTCCCCTCATCACCGAGTGTGTTTTCCAACCCTCGACCATCAATTAAGATAGTGCGCTTTCCATCCCTATTTTCCTCATCGTCGAGTGCGTTTTCCAACCCTCGATCATTTTCATTTTCCCTTCATTTTCGAGTGCATTTTCCAACCCTCGACCATCAATTAAGATAATGTGTTTTTTAGCCTTATTTTCCCTTCATTGTCGAGTGCGTTTCCAACCCTCGACTAGCAATTAAAATAGTGTGCTTTCTAGCCCTATTTCCCCCTCATCGTCGAGTGCGTTTTCCAACTCTCGACTATCAATTAAAATAGTGCGCTTTCCAGCCCTATTTTCCATTCATCTTCGAGAGCGTTTTCCAACTCTCGATCATCAATTTAAATAGTGCGCCTTCCAACCCTATTTTCCACTTGTCGAGTGCGCTTTTCAACTCTCAACCATAGATCCTTGATAGTGCGCTTTCTAGCCTTATCTTTTATCCCATGAAATCTCCATCATTCTCACCTGAGTAGGTCACCCATTACAATGAGACCATCTTCATCATCTTCAATTGGGTAGGTCGCCCATTACAACAAGACCATCTTTGTGTTTTTTACCATCTTCATCATCTTCACTTGGGAAGGTCACCCATTACAATGAGACCATTTTCTTATGTCTTTCACAAACATCATCACCTTTTCACCCTTTGAGTGTTCTTTTTAGGCCTCAATTCTAGGGTAGTGCGCTTTCTAGACCTATCTTATCGTCCCCTTCTGAATGTGTTTTATAATCCTCATTTTTAGAGATTGACCTATAATATAAAATGTTGATATCATGAGTTAGATTTCACACCTTGCACTACTATTAAATTCTACTTTTGTAACATCCCACATCGAAAGAAGAGTGTCCAGAGCCAGGGCATATTAAGGCAAGTTGGTATCTACCCTTGTAGGACGCGTTTTGGGGCCTGTGGGCTGCCAAGAACAAAACCGTGAGGCGTGGACGCCGGGTTGGGCTGAGCCATAGCGGACAATATTCTGCAAGGGGGAGTGGGCCGGGCCTTACATATGGTATCAGAGCCGAGGACGGCTCGTTCTTAAGATGGGGGGATTGTAACATCCCACATCGAAAGAAGAGTGTCCAGAGCCAGGGCATATTAAGGCAAGTTGGTACCTACCCTAGTAGGACGCATTTTGGGGCCTGTGGGCTGCCAAGAACAAAACCGTGAGGCGTTGACGCCGGGTTGGGCTGAGCCATAGCGGACAATATTCTGCAAGGGGGAGTGGGCCGGGCCTTACAACTTTTCTTCTATAATAATGAAATAATTTATTTATTTATGCTCTAGAGAAGTCTTCACATCCAAGAATATGAAGCTAAAATACTTCTTAATAAAATAAATATTAATCTATCTATCTATATATATTATACATTAAAACAAAACTAAAAGGCGTGATGTTTCACTGTGTACCTAAACACAGATTACTGTGGATTCCAACAGTAAATTTATCATTTTAACCCTCAGGCAAAACTATCATTCTACCCTTGGAGCTGACAACAAGATGCGGAACAGTGAGGGGTGTTTTCGGTGTTTCATATATTCATTCACATTGAAATTACACAAATATCCCTAGAAAAGACAAAAACGAAGGCCTAAAGCTAGAGGCATTGTGGTAATTCATCCTTGATTTTTTTGTGTGGTTATCGCGGGATCCTGGGTGTATAAGTAATTTGACATTTTTTATTACTTCTTTTCGGGAACAGTGAGGGGTGTTTTCGGTGTTTCATATAGTGGTGATCATTTTAAAATTAATATTTCTCCCATTTTCCTTTTTTTTTTTTTGTGTTTTATGTTATTTTTATATGCTCTTTGGATCAAATGATTTTATGGTTTCATTGTTTCACAATAATAATGATAATCTTAGTGATTATTTTTTTTTATTGTTTTTCTTGTAACAATATTTTGCGTTTTGTTTTATTCTTTGGAGCAATTTAATAATTTTAATTGTTTGAGTAATAATATTGATAATAATTTTAATTGTTACAATCATGATAGTGATGGTAACGTAGGGATGAGTTCTCAATGACGATTTCTTCTTTTTATAGATAGAAAATTACCTATTTATTTTGTTATTTGATTATTGCAAGTGTTTTCACAATTTATATTTTGTTTATTGTGTTTAATTTAAATTGGATTATAAAATAAACTAATTCTAATAGAGTGAATTCGATAATTCAGGTATATGAATCTTCTTGCTTTCTTAATGATGATGATAATTTTATACTGGTGATTTCATTAAAATCTATTAAACAGATAAATTTATATCGATTTAAAATTTATATATTTTATAGTAAACTTGAACTTTTCATAGAAATTCTACATATATTTATTATTTTACTCAAATTTATATTATATTAAAAAATCTCATATAAATACTATATTTTCTTACGTTAAAAAAATATAGTTTCTGCTGCGAAAAGGTGCGGGTAAATAATTAATTTTTAATTTAACTATATTCTAAATAATGTTGGAAAAGCAATGTATTGTTACAGAAATTTTCCGAGGGCCCTATAAAGTATAAGTCTTTTTTTTTATATAATAATAAAAAATGATATATTGTCTCAATCACACTCTTAAAAATAATCGAGCCCATCAACTTTTGAACTGCAACCTGTAGCCTCAACGCACGCCAACTGTGTCTGTCAACTCCATAGATTGCCGCCCCCATGCGCACCGACCATCGGAGCCAATACATGGATTTGTCACCGGCTAATATATGAACTTGTCTATTTCTAAACCAAAAAGACTTCAAAAATAAAACAAACTGAACCGGCAGAACTGTTAAGTGGTGTTAACAGTTTGAATATGTGTTTATCAGCCATGGAATTCCCTCACGGCCACCACTCTCACACTCATCACGACCAAAGAAACGATGATGAAGAAGAAAGAAGAGAGCATTACCCACCACCACCATCTTTCCACCAGCCGCCACCATCTTTCCACCAGCCGCCACCATCTTTCCACCAGCCACCACCATACTACGGTGAGAATGAACTTGAACCATCACCTCCATCCTCACACTACTATCAAGAACCACCACAGCCACCAAGACCATATTTTCAAGAAGCTAACTATGCACCTTTACCACCATCTCCATTTCAAGAAACTCAAGTTGTTCGCACATTTTATCATCAAGTAGGTGACCATTCTATTGATTATCCACCACCACAAACACAAGTGAATCATGTTTCTCTTGAAAAAATTGACATCCATCTGTCTTTTAAGCCGCGCCTGCCATATTCCATTCACCAGCATGCTCATCAGTCTGGCTCTACTTCTGGGATTGACCTTTATAGTAACTTTAAGGTTTACTGCAAAGCTAAAACTGATTTTCACCTCACTATTAGGGATGGAAAAGTGATTCTTGCTCCTACAAATCCTTATGATGAATTCCAAGTATGTAAATATCAAAACTTTCCTTTCTATCTAACTCAATTTGTCTGTAAAAATTACTTTTGCATATCTTTGTTTCTATTTCTTAAGGTTTTGTTTTTTATATTCACATTACTATAATCCGGGTTTGTCTTTTTATGTGCTTTGTATTTTTGTTTGGTTACAATTCTCATGAGTATTTAATCTGGTCATTGCTGTTGTAATTCAAATTCCATAAGCATAAAAAGATCACATTTTTCTGCCCTTGTCTTTGGTTATTTGTTTAATGTTTACAATCATGTGATCCTAGTGCGGAGTGATTATTTTAGTTGTTTAGACCTGCTTGCTTTAGTTTTTCATCATTCCATTTCAGGGTTTTTTTGAGTTCTACATATTTGTAGTTGTGCTTCATTTGTGCTGGTTGTTGTTGTTATAGAATTGGTTTAAAGATGAGAAGTACAGCACAAGAGTGAAGGACTCGAAGGGATGTCCTGCCTTCGCCTTGGTTAACAAGGCCACTGGTCAGGCCATAAAGCATTCCATTGGAGAGGCACACCCTGTAAGAAATTCTCTGAGATCATGAACTTGTTGAAAGTTTGTTCTTCTATGTCTTGCTCCTACTCCTAGTATTTCATTTTCATCTTTTGACAGATTTTGTTTCAATTGATTTTTTAATATGCTTTTGTGAATTCTCTTTTTCATCGATATTGAGTCAAAATAGCCCATACATTTTGGAAACGAAGAAGGTGCTCTTATGAGCATGACTCAACGTTGTATAAGCAGTTTTTAAACCTGATCTACGTTGGATTACAAGAGTTACCTTCAATGATTTAATACATTGTCCAAAAAACTCTATATTCTTTAGGAAACAAGAGGTTGATGTTTTTCTTTTGCTTCGGAAGTGTGGGCATTGCCGATAAAACTGTGATTAAATATGGTATACAAGGCAACAGTTTCAGTAAATTTCAGCTGTGATCTCATATACATTGCTTGCCACTGTTGTTCATGACCATAAATGATCCAACATTGTATATCCTCTTTAAGGTCAAAATCCTGTTTTGGTGACATTTGTCACAGAAACATAAGGTGGTAAGATTGGATTGAACAATAGAGTAGAATTCCTTCATTTATTGTCCTGCAGATTATTTAAAACATGTTTAGCATGTAGGTTTTTGGTTTTGATGCTGCAAACCTTCAAATCCCCCTATTCATTTTTTCTTTTTATTGAGAAAGAACCAGCACACTTCCCCCATTTCACAGCTTGGAATCTATTGAGGGGGGTGTAGGTGGAAAGACAGTATCATTTCCAATGACTAGGCTGCAGATTTGGAAATGGTTGCTAACTAGTGTCAATGGCTTTGTATTCATTTATGTTTGCTAACTAGTATCATTACCTCCCCTTAATCTACCTAAATATCATTTTAAGTCTTCTAATATACTACTCTTTTTCGCCTGTCACTTGATTGTTCTATACAAGCAGTCAACTTGTGGGCATGCATGCCGGTGTACCATAGAGAAAATTGAGCTGACGACCATAGAAACATTTTGAATTAGCTTGAACTTGATTTTCTTTCTTATACTTGACAAATAAAACTTCTCCACTTAGAGACTCTTGTGAGGTTGTTACTGAAATAAGTTATAATTTCCCTTCAAAATATTCATTTAGGGTGTAGCATATAAAATGTAGCGAAACATGTGTCCCAGCTTTTGGTGGCATAAGTTGACAAATAAACAATTGAGCGGTTCGATAGCTAAGAGGAAGTCCTCATGACAGCCTATTCCTTTTTCCCTCCCTCGTGAGCAGCAAATGTTATGCCTTCAACAATGTTAAACCTGTCCCAAAATTATATTTCTGCAGGTGCAGCTGGTTCCATACAATCCAGATGTTCTTGATGTGTCTATCCTATGGACCGAAAGCAAGGACTTGGGTAATGGTTTTAGGGCTGTAAGGATGGTTAACAATATCCACCTGAATGTTGATGCTTTTGGTGGTGATATGAAATCTGGTGGGGTCCATGATGGTACCACTATCGGGCTGTGGAAATGGAACGAAGGTGATAACCAACTATGGAAGACCATTCCACTGGAAACACCCATGGAATTCCCTCACGGCCAGCACTCTCACACTCGTCACGACCGAAGAAACGATGATGAAGAAGAGAGAAGAGAGCATTACCCACCACCACCATCTTTCCACCAACCACCACCATCGTTCCACCAACCACCACCATACTACGGTGACCATTCTATTGATTATCCACCACCAAAAACACAAGTGAATCATGTTTCGCATGAAAAAATTGAAATCCATCTGTCTTTTAAGCCGCGCCTGCCATATTCCATTCACCAGCACGCTCATCAATCTGGCTCTGCTTCTGGGATTGACCTTTATAGTAACTTTAAGGTTTACTGCAAAGCTAAAACTGATTTTCACCTCACTATTAGGGATGGAAAAGTGATTCTTGCTCCTACAAATCCTTATAATGAATTCCAAGTATGTAAATATCAAAACTTTCCTTTCTATCTAACTCAATTTGTCTGTAAAAAGTACTTTTGCATATCTTTGTTTCTATTTTATTAAGGTTTTGTTTTTTATGTTCACATTACTATAATCCGGGTTTCTCTTTTTATGTGCTTTGTATTTTTGTTTGGTTACAATTCTCATGAGTATTTAATCTGGTCATTGCTGTTGTAATTCAATTCCATAAGCATAAAAAGATCACATTTTTCTGCCCTTGTCTTTGGTTATTGGTTTAATGTTTACAATCATGTGATCCTAGTGCGGACTGATTATTTTAGCTGTTTAGACCTGCTTGCTTTAGTTTTTCATCATTCCATTTCAGGGTTTTGGAGTCTTACATGTTTGTAGTTGTGCTTCATTTGTGATGGTTGTTGTTGTTGTTGTTGTTGTTGTTGTTGTTATAGAACTGGTTTAAAGATGAGAAGTACAGCACAAGAGTGAAGGACTCGGAGGGATGTCCTGCCTTCGCCTTGGTTAACAAGGCCACTGGTCAGGCCATAAAGCATTCCATTGGAGAGGCACACCCTGTAAGAAATTCTCTGAGATCATGAACTTGTTGAGATTGGATTGAACAACAGAGTAGAATTCCTTCATTTATTGTCCTGCAGATTATTTAAAACATGTTTAGAATGCAGATTTCGGTTTTTGATGTTGCAAACCTTCAAATCCCCCTCTTCATTTTATCCAAGCTACTCATCCTAGACAAGAACTGGTGTCACAAATTATCAAGTACTTAGCTTTTAAATGACTTATGTTTTTCTTCTTCTTTTTATTGAGAAAGAACCAGCACGCTTCCCATATTTCACATCTTGGAATCTTTTGAGGGGGGTGTAGGTGTAAAGACAGTATCATTTCCAATGACTAGGCTGCAAATTTAGGAATTGTTTGCTAACTAGTGTCAATGGCTTTGTATTCATGTATGTTTGCTAACTAGTATCATTACCTCCCCTTAATCTACCAAAATATCATTTTAAGTCTTCTAATATACTACTCCTTTTCGCCTGTCACTTGATTGTTCTATACAAGCAGTCAACTTGTGGGCATGCATGCCGGTGTACCATAGAGAAAATTGAGCTGACGACCATAGAAACATTTTGAATTAGCTTGAACTTGATTTTCTTTCTTATACTTGACAAATAAAACTTCTCCACTTAGAGACTCTTGTGAGGTTGTTACTGAAATAAGTTATAATTTCCCTTCAAAATATTCATTTAGGGTGTAGCATATATCCTGTAGCGAAACATGTGTCCCAGCTTTTGGTGGCATAAGTTGACAAATAAACAATTGAGCGGTTCGATAGCTAAGAGGAAGTCCTCATGACAGCCTATTCCTTTTTCCCTCCCTCGTGAGCAGCAAATGTTATGCCTTCAACAATGTTAAACCTGTCCCAAAATTATATTTCTGCAGGTGCAGCTGATTCCATACAATCCAGATGTTCTTGAGTCTATCCTATGGACCCAAAGCAAGGACTTGGGTGATGGTTTTAGGGCTGTAAGGATGGTTAACAATATCCACCTGAATGTTGATGCTTTCGGTGGTGATGCGAAATCTGGTGGGGTCCATGATGGTACCACTATCGGGCTCTGGAAATGGAACGAAGGTGATAACCAACTATGGAAGACCATTCCACTGGAAACACCCATGGAATTCCCTCACGGCCAGCACTCTCACACTCGTCACGACCGAAGAAACGATGATGAAGAAGAGAGAAGAGAGCATTACCCACCACCACCATCTTTCCACCAACCACCACCATCGTTCCACCAACCACCACCATACTACGGTGACCATTCTATTGATTATCCACCACCAAAAACACAAGTGAATCATGTTTCGCATGAAAAAATTGAAATCCATCTGTCTTTTAAGCCGCGCCTGCCATATTCCATTCACCAGCACGCTCATCAATCTGGCTCTGCTTCTGGGATTGACCTTTATAGTAACTTTAAGGTTTACTGCAAAGCTAAAACTGATTTTCACCTCACTATTAGGGATGGAAAAGTGATTCTTGCTCCTACAAATCCTTATAATGAATTCCAAGTATGTAAATATCAAAACTTTCCTTTCTATCTAACTCAATTTGTCTGTAAAAAGTACTTTTGCATATCTTTGTTTCTATTTTATTAAGGTTTTGTTTTTTATGTTCACATTACTATAATCCGGGTTTCTCTTTTTATGTGCTTTGTATTTTTGTTTGGTTACAATTCTCATGAGTATTTAATCTGGTCATTGCTGTTGTAATTCAATTCCATAAGCATAAAAAGATCACATTTTTCTGCCCTTGTCTTTGGTTATTGGTTTAATGTTTACAATCATGTGATCCTAGTGCGGACTGATTATTTTAGCTGTTTAGACCTGCTTGCTTTAGTTTTTCATCATTCCATTTCAGGGTTTTGGAGTCTTACATGTTTGTAGTTGTGCTTCATTTGTGATGGTTGTTGTTGTTGTTGTTGTTGTTGTTGTTGTTATAGAACTGGTTTAAAGATGAGAAGTACAGCACAAGAGTGAAGGACTCGGAGGGATGTCCTGCCTTCGCCTTGGTTAACAAGGCCACTGGTCAGGCCATAAAGCATTCCATTGGAGAGGCACACCCTGTAAGAAATTCTCTGAGATCATGAACTTGTTGAGATTGGATTGAACAACAGAGTAGAATTCCTTCATTTATTGTCCTGCAGATTATTTAAAACATGTTTAGAATGCAGATTTCGGTTTTTGATGTTGCAAACCTTCAAATCCCCCTCTTCATTTTATCCAAGCTACTCATCCTAGACAAGAACTGGTGTCACAAATTATCAAGTACTTAGCTTTTAAATGACTTATGTTTTTCTTCTTCTTTTTATTGAGAAAGAACCAGCACGCTTCCCATATTTCACATCTTGGAATCTTTTGAGGGGGGTGTAGGTGTAAAGACAGTATCATTTCCAATGACTAGGCTGCAAATTTAGGAATTGTTTGCTAACTAGTGTCAATGGCTTTGTATTCATGTATGTTTGCTAACTAGTATCATTACCTCCCCTTAATCTACCAAAATATCATTTTAAGTCTTCTAATATACTACTCCTTTTCGCCTGTCACTTGATTGTTCTATACAAGCAGTCAACTTGTGGGCATGCATGCCGGTGTACCATAGAGAAAATTGAGCTGACGACCATAGAAACATTTTGAATTAGCTTGAACTTGATTTTCTTTCTTATACTTGACAAATAAAACTTCTCCACTTAGAGACTCTTGTGAGGTTGTTACTGAAATAAGTTATAATTTCCCTTCAAAATATTCATTTAGGGTGTAGCATATATCCTGTAGCGAAACATGTGTCCCAGCTTTTGGTGGCATAAGTTGACAAATAAACAATTGAGCGGTTCGATAGCTAAGAGGAAGTCCTCATGACAGCCTATTCCTTTTTCCCTCCCTCGTGAGCAGCAAATGTTATGCCTTCAACAATGTTAAACCTGTCCCAAAATTATATTTCTGCAGGTGCAGCTGATTCCATACAATCCAGATGTTCTTGAGTCTATCCTATGGACCCAAAGCAAGGACTTGGGTGATGGTTTTAGGGCTGTAAGGATGGTTAACAATATCCACCTGAATGTTGATGCTTTCGGTGGTGATGCGAAATCTGGTGGGGTCCATGATGGTACCACTATCGGGCTCTGGAAATGGAACGAAGGTGATAACCAACTATGGAAGACCATTCCACTGGAAACACCCATGGAATTCCCTCACGGCCAGCATTCTCACACTCGTCACGACCGAAGAAACGTTGATGAAGAAGAGAGAAGAGAGCATTACCCACCACCACCATCTTTCCACCAACCACCACCATCGTTCCACCAACCACCACCATACTACGGTGACCATTCTATTGATTATCCACCACCAAAAACACAAGTGAATCATGTTTCGCATGAAAAAATTGAAATCCATCTGTCTTTTAAGCCGCGCCTGCCATATTCCATTCACCAGCACGCTCATCAATCGGGCTCTGCTTCTGGGATTGACCTTTATAGTAACTTTAAGGTTTACTGCAAAGCTAAAACTGATTTTCACCTCACTATTAGGGATGGAAAAGTGATTCTTGCTCCTACAAATCCTTATGATGAATTCCAAGTATGTAAATATCAAAACTTTCCTTTCTATCTAACTCAATTTGTCTGTAAAAAGTACTTTTGCATATCTTTGTTTCTATTTCTTAAGGTTTTGTTTTTTATGTTCACATTACTATAATCCGGGTTTGTCTTTTTATGTGCTTTGTATTTTTGTTTGGTTACAATTCTCATGAGTATTTAATCTGGTCATTGCTGTTGTAATTCAAATTCCATAAGCATAAAAAGATCACATTTTTCTGCCCTTGTCTTTGGTTATTGGTTTAATGTTTACAATCATGTGATCCTAGTGCGGACTGATTATTTTAGCTGTTTAGACCTGCTTGCTTTAGTTTTTCATCATTCCATTTCAGGGTTTTGGAGTCTTACATGTTTGTAGTTGTGCTTCATTTGTGATGGTTGTTGTTGTTGTTGTTGTTGTTGTTGTTATAGAACTGGTTTAAAGATGAGAAGTACAGCACAAGAGTGAAGGACTCGGAGGGATATCCTGCCTTCGCTTTGGTTAACAAGGCCACTGGTCAGGCCATAAAGCATTCCATTGGAGAGGCACACCCTGTAAGAAATTCTCTGAGATCATGAACTTGTTGAAAGTTTTCTCTCCTATGTCCAAAACTCTATATTCTTTAGGAAACCAAGAGGTTGATGTTTTTCTCTTGCTTCGGAAGTGTGGGCATTGCCGATAAAACTGTGACTAGATATGGTATACAAGGCAACAGTTTCAGTAAATTTCAGCTGTGATCTGAAATACATTGCTTGCCACTGCTGTTCATGACCATAAATGATCCAACATTTTATATCCTCTTTTAAGGTCAAAATCGTGTTTTGGTGACATTTGTCATAGAAACATAAGGTGGTAAGATTGGATTGAAAAACAGAGTAGAATTCCTTCATTTATTGTCCTGCAGATTATTTAAAACATGTTTAGAATGCAGATTTCGGTTTTTGATGCTGCAAACCTTCAAATCCCCTTCTTCATTTTATCCAAGCTACTCATCCTAGACAAGAACTGGTGTCACAAATTATCAAGTACTTAGCTTTTAAATGACTTATGTTTTTCTTCTTCTTTTTATTGAGAAAGAACCAGCACGCTTCCCATATTTCACATCCTGGAATCTTTTGAGGGGGGTGTAGGTGTAAAGACAGTATCATTTCCAATGACTAGGCTGCAAATTTAGGAATTGTTTGCTAACTAGTGTCAATGGCTTTGTATTCATGTATGTTTGCTAACTAGTATCATTACCTCCCCTTAATCTACCTAAATATCATTTTAAGTCTTCTAATATACAACTCTTTTTTGCGTATCACTTGATTGTTCTATACGAGCAGTCAACTTGTGGGCATTCTTGCCGGTGTACCTTGGTACCATAGAGAAAATTGAGCTCACAACCATAGAAATATTTTGAATTAGCTTGAACTTGATTTTCTTTCTTATACTTGACAAATAAAACTTCTCCACTTAGAGACTCTTTTGAGGTTGTTACTGAAATAAATTATAATTTCCGTTCAAAATATTCATTTAGGGAGCAGGTGGTGTAGGATATATCTTGTAGGGAAACATGTGTCCCTGCTTTTGGTGGCATAAGTTGACAAATAAACAATCGAGCGCTTCGATAGCTAAGAGGAAGTCCTCATGAAAGCCTATTCCTTTTTTCCGCCTCTTGAGCAGCAAATGTTATGCTTTCAACAATGTTAAACCTGTCCCAAAATTATATTTCTGCAGGTGCAGCTGGTTCCATACAATCCAGATGTTCTTGATGTATCTATCCTATGGACCGAAAGCAAGGACTTGGGTAATGGTTTTAGGGCTGTAAGGATGGTTAACAATATCCACCTGAATGTTGATGCTTTTGGTGGTGATATGAAATCTGGTGGGGTCCATGATGGTACCACTATCGGGCTCTGGAAATGGAACGAAGGTGATAACCAACTATGGAAGACCATTCCACTGGAAACACCCATGGAATTCCCTCACGGCCAGCACTCTCACACTCGTCACGACCGAAGAAACGATGATGAAGAAGAGAGAAGAGAGCATTACCCACCACCACCATCTTTCCACCAACCACCACCATCGTTCCACCAACCACCACCATACTACGGTGACCATTCTATTGATTATCCACCACCACAAACACAAGTGAATCATGTTTCTCTTGAAAAAATTGAAATCCATCTGTCTTTTAAGCCGCGCCTGCCATATTCCATTCACCAGCACGCTCATCAGTCTGGCTCTGCTTTTGGGATTGACCTTTGTAGTAACTTTAAGGTTTACAGCAAAGCTAAACATGATTTTCACCTCACTATTAGGGATGGAAAAGTGATTCTTGCTCCGTCAAATCCTTCTGATGAATTCCAAGTATGTAAATATCAAAACTTTCCTTTCTATCTAACTCAATTTGTCTGTAAAAATTACTTTTGCATATCTTTGTTTCTATTTCTTAAGGTTTTGTTTTTTAAATTCACATTACTATAATCCGGGTTTATCTTTTTATGTGCTTTGTATTTTTGTGTGGTTACAATTCTCATGAGTATTTAATCTGGTCATTGCTTTTGTAATTCAAATTCCATAAGCATAAAAAGATCACATTTTTCTGTCCTTGTCTTTGGTTATTTGTTTAATGTTTACAATCATGTGATCCTAGTGCGGACTGATTATTTTAGTTGTTTAGACCTGCTTGCTTTAGTTTTTCATCATTCCATTTCAGGGTTTTGGAGTTTTACATATTTGTAGTTGTGCTTCATTTGTGCTGGTTGTTGCTGTTGTTGTTATAGAATTGGTTTAAAGATGAGAAGTACAGCACAAGAGTGAAGGACTCGGAGGGATGTCCTGCCTTTGCTGTGGTTAACAAGGCCACTGGTCAGGCCATAAAGCATTCCATTGGAGAGGCACACCCTGTAAGAAATTCTCTGAGATCATGAACTTGTTGAAAGTTTGTTCTTCTATGTCTTGCTACTACTCCCAGTATTTCATTTTCATTTCTCATGGCCTTGACCTTCTGTTGCGGAAAACATGACCATGTAAGGCGTCATCTTTTGACAGATTTTGTTTCAATTGATTTTAAATATGCATTTGTGTATTCTCTTTTTCCTCGATATTGAGTCAAAATAGCCCATACGTTTTGGAAACGCAGAAGGTGCTCTTATGAGCTTGACTCAACGTTGTTTAAGCAGCTTTTAAACCTGATCAACGTTGTATAACAAGAGTTACCTTTAGTGATTTAATACATTGTCCAAAACTCTATATTCTTTATGAAACCGTAAGCTGACAAATAAACAATTGATGGCTTTGATAGCTAAGAGGAAGTCCTCATGAAAGACTATTCCTTTTTTTCCCCCTTTTGAGCAGCAAATGTTATGCCTTCAACAATGTTAAACCTGTCCCAAAATTATATCTCTGCAGGTGCAGCTGATTCCATACAATCCAGATGTTCTTGATGTGTCTATCCTATGGACCGAAAGCAAGGACTTGGGTGATGGTTTTAGGACTGTAAGGATGGTTAACAATATCCACCTGAATGTTGATGCTTTTCATGGTGATACGAAATCTGGTGGGGTCCATGATGGTACCACTATCGTGCTCTGGAAATGGAACAAAGGTGATAACCAACTATGGAAGATCATTCCAGCTTAGTTCTGTAAGTTTCTAAACGAGCAAAGCACAAGGACTTAAAATTTACTCTCTCTTTCTTTTTCATCATGCAAACATCATATAAATGCACAAATCCAAGATGATTTCATTTGATGAAAAAGAAGTCCCAAGATTAATTAAGCAAGCATATAAGCCTTAATGCTTTTACCTGATGTTCTTGCTGTTGACTGTTTGCAGGATTTTATGCCCGATGGTGTTGCCGTTTCTTGAAGCTATTTTGTATTTTCTGAACCTTGAATTATTCTCGGGAGAAATGGTTTTTGTTCTTTCGTTTTGAGAATGTTTTGTGCTTGTCAGTGTGAAAAATTTGTGGCATATATGCTTCAAGACTACGATGTTCATGTTAAATGTTTAGATTTGCTTCTGTTTTTTCAAGTTATCACCATCTTCTTGTCTTACCTCTGGCTGTTTTACTGCTACTAATCCAGATCCCTAATCGCCTACATTGATTGTTTTCTCGTAGATTGTTGAAGGATTAGTGACATTCATTTCATATATCATAATTAATCAGTTCTTATAGGATGAGGAGGAGAAGGTGGTGAGGAAAATTGATCAATGGGAAGCTTCGAGGATGATGAGAAGAAACAGACCAAGAGAATTTTGCTCTTAATCATTACATGATAACAACTTCTAGTATCTCAACTCTGAAGAACTTTTTCATACTTGCCTCTAATTAAAAAAAAATTCATTTTTGTTTTGAAAATGCATTAAAATGATTTATTATCATTATTATTAAAATTTATTTTTGATATTAACATTTTAAAACAATCTAATAACACTAATAATAATAATTTAAAGCAAAAAATAATAATTAAAAAACATTATATTGTAATGCTAAATAAGATGTTAGTTGAATCCATAAAAACAGACAACAATATCTTGTTTGTGCCGTTGTGGGTCTTGGAAAAGGATCCAAGTTGTAAGGTTGTATGGATGGATAATTTGCTTATTTATAGAGTTTACTATAGTTTATAATTTTTGTTCAAAACTATTAGGTGACGTGTGACAATAAACTAAAAAAAAAAAAGTATAGAGAAAAAAAAGTAAGGAATTAAAAGTAGAAAAAGAAAAGCTAGAAAGAAAAAAAAGAATTTAGGGAAAGAATAATGTTATTTTTATCAAGTCATCAAAAATTGTTTCATAAAATGAAAAAGAGATATATAAATGACATAAGTTTAATCCATTGATTAAAATTGTTTAACATAAATATTTGGGCTCGATTTCTTAACTAAAAAGTGACAGGTTAAGTTATTTTTTGTCGTTTTTGTTCATATACTTGTGTGATCTATGATGTGTGTTTAGTGTCTTCATTAACTCTTATAGCATTGGGGAAACTTGATTTTATTGAGTGTAGCTCTGAAAGATTTTGATAGTACTCCTAAAGATTTTGATCAATTTGATGCAATGTCTCTAGTGATCCAAGTGCAATCTAAATCAGGTCAACCCACCTAACAAAATAGAAACCATTGAACTTCACCTTTCTTGATAAAAACAACAACTTGTTCTTCCATAATAACATCAATATTATTCTTTTATGTTAATGTCAAGGTGAAAGGGGTAAATATTTTAATAGGATTACTAGAAGTGAGATTAAACAACATCTTAAAGCGATCATTAGATCCTCAATGTTAAATCATGTAGTGAATCAATAACATAAGAATTTAAACCAACTTGTTGTAGTATTTTGAATGGCCACGCACGACGTGCATACAATTTTCAATTATTTCCTGAAGGGTACTATTCAAGTCTAATCTTCATCATAATATTATAATCTTCATAATTAAATTTATTGTTGTGTTTATGTAAATCAACTTGAAGTTTACATTGTATTTTACAAGTTTGAATCTATTTAGTGATCTCAATAAGCAAATCCTGAACTTTTCATGTAAATGATTTAGTTGACTTAGACACCATAATATGAGAAGATGGTTTAAGGGCTTGCTAAGATTGTAACTGTGTATTAACTTCAAACAGTTGACAAAATAATCATAGTCAAATTGAGTTATAGAAAGAACTAAATCCTAATTTCTATTATGATCATGCACTAGACATCCCAAAATGTTACCTATACCCCTATTAACCACCTTGATTTGACCATCAATTTGCGAGTGGTAGAGACTAGAAAATTCAATTTAGTTCCCACCATATTCTAGAGAGTTTTCTAGAAATAGCTTATAAATCTAATAACCTTACCCGAGACTATGGTTTGAGAAATGTCATACAACTTGAAAAATCTCATCAAGCTAGAGTTTCATAACTCTATAAGCTATATGGTCTTATTGATAAAATAGGTTATCTTATAGAAATAATCGACAACCATAAAGATATAATCATACTTCTTTTTAATACATGAAACCTAATCACAAAATCCATACTTACATCTTGTCAAGGTCAAGTGAGAACAAGTGAAAAATCTTGTTTTCTATTCTTAGCTAGTTGACATGTTCAACATTGACTTACCAACCTAGCTTCATTTATTTTTAAGATAGACTAAAAGAACCAATATTCTATCTCTTCAATGGATTTATTTTTTCAAATTATTCCTAAGGAATTTTAGTACGAATATCTTATATTAGAAAATTACACACCGATATCTTCATAATACGAAACTTATTTTCTCAATATAAATACCTTTTTTTTAAAGATAATAATCATCTACAACATGTTACTTTCATCTCTTAATGTCATGTAAATTTCACCAAACTCTAGACAAGATCTATATAGTCTTTTAAATCTATCAACTTCAAACACTCAACATGGATAATAATATTATTCAGTGACTGAAAGCATCTTTACCTTAATTTCCTTTCTAGATTTATGTTTCAACATAATTTAATAGGATTGCAAATACTAATCCCAATAAAGATGTATATGATTTAGCGTTTTTTTAGGAGTTGAGATAACAAAGAGCCTTTTGAACAAAGTAAAGAAAAACTCATGTGGTAATAAATAATGGCGCTAATATCACAAGGCCTTAAATACCACATAAAAATCTTTATCATAGGTTAAGTCATTTTATTTTGCCTTAAGTTTTTATTAAAATAAGCTACATAATGACATTCCTCACTAAGTACTTTGCCTATAACAACTCCCAAGACATCTCATGCTACTTCAAATACCGTAGTAAAATCAGGAAGCTGTATTATTAGGGCCTTCATCATCTTTTTTTGACCTTCTTAAATGCCTTATTAACTCATTTACTCCATTGAAACTTTTATTGTTTCAAACAATATGTGATAAGATATATGGTGGTGTTAAATCCTTTGATGAAATGATGATTGTCATAAACATAAGAAAACTACAAACCTCATGAATATTCTTAGGCTTAGATCAATCTACAATCGTTTGATCCGTGAAGAAAGAATACTTTTTTACATTAGCAAGCAATCTTTCCTTTCTTAAGATGTTACAAAATTAAATTTGGTGATTTAAATGATTTTTCTTGGTTTTGCTATAAATAAATATATCATTAAAATACATCACCAAGGCTTTTCTCATAAAAGGTCTACACACCTATTTTATAACCCTTATAAAACTACTTGGAACAATAGAAAGATGAAAAAAACATGATTATCCACTCATACAATCCTTTTTTAGTTCTAACCACAATTTCCATTCATTTTTCACATCAATTCTAATATGACAATACCTACTTTTTAGGTCAATATAGAAAGTCTAGGCTCTTACAATCATTTCCAACATGTCATCTAATTGAAGAATGAGATAACAATATTTAATTGTAATTATATTGATGACTCGACTATCTATACATATTATTTGTAATCCATATTTTTTAGGTGTTAAAAAGACAGATACTATAAAAGAACAATTCATTTATATAAATCTTTTTTGGAACAATTCATTTACTTACCTTTTCAATTTGGCATATTTACTAAGGTTCATCCTATAATAAGGCAAGTTTAGCAATATGACATTAGGGATAAAATATATAGCATGTTAAATATCATATATAAGGGGTGAAACATAAGGTATTTCATAGAGGAATATATCTAGATATTCTTTCAACACTTTCCTTACTTATTTGGGTGGTTCATCTAATGAATTTTCCATAACCCCTTTGGCCACTAAAACAAACATATCAGACTCTTTAAGAACCTCATTTTCAAACTCCATAGGACTTGTTATGCTAAGCCCCCTTTATTTCACCATTTTACTTATTTTCATTGGACCTTGGTGGTGATCTAATTAATTGAACCTTTTTACCATGAAAAGTGATTGAATAAGAATTTGACTACCCAAAGATGGTAATGTCTAAATTAGATGGTAATGTCTAAATCATATAACCAATGCCTACCCAAAATAAGATGTTCTACATCCATAAAATTACATCACACCAAATATCTTCACGATGGCCTAAAATTTCTATGGGAAAAAAAAACTCTATTTGATTGTTATAGACATATTGTTAAACTAGGACACACCATATGACTTAGGATGTAGGATAAAATTTAAGCCTAAACAGGATAAGCTGCTAAAAGATATTGTATCGATACAATTATAGGATAGATATTGATATAAAACATCGTAGTAGGTTGGACTTATCCTTCGTATCATCTAGGTTGTGAAAATCATTGGTATTGAGTTCATATATCTTATCATTATATTTCTCCTTTGTACTTAAATCCTTTTGATCCTTAATAAACAAAGCTTTATTTTGATAAAAAAAGAAATATGACCAAAACCCTAATACTTAAAACACCAAATGCTTGAGGTCATATTAGGTATTTCATATATAATACCTTTACTCATGTCTTTTTTTGAGAATTTAAAAAAATATTAGTATTAAGTTTACGGGGTCAAACATTCAATAAAAAAATATTACTACCAGATTGGGACCTAGAAGGGATGTTACAGGTTTTCTAATATATCATCCATTGAAGTTTCATGACCAACTCATAGTTTTACACAATGGTATAAACTTCGTTAAAGGTATACACACCTCTAAACATAATCTATCTTATAAGATCATCATTCAATCCTTTTTAAATCTACTTAGAGTGACTACCTTATCCTTTATAAGCACACACTTTGTCATATATTTATTAAAATATGTTATATATTTATTAGCAGGCTTACTTGCCTTAAGTTCATCCACTAGTCTAAGAGATTTATTTGATTAGAACAAGGTTGGTATTTCTCTTGTTAATTAGTTTTCATCTCAACCTAATTAGTAATAGGAGGTTGATCTTTTATAGCCAAAAACTCTTGTACATTTTTCCAAATAATTTGTGTGGTACCATTTAATTTTATTTTCAACAAATCATACCCTTCCATTCTAAGAACAATTACACTAGTCAAATAAATGACCCATGTTATGGATCAATCTATCAAAGATCCAAGGGTAAAGTTTTAATAAAAATATTTAAAATAATTTCATATTAGTTTTTATATGATTGAAGAAAAAATAAATTAATGTGATAAATCATGCAAAGAATATATAAAAAATAATTATTAAATATTTATGAGTTGAATTTAAATTTGTTTTTGCATATTAAGTAAATAATATTAATAATTTTTTTAAAATATTACCATAAAAACCTGTAATATTATTTTATTTTATTTATTTATATTTCATATGAAATTTTTAAAAAAAAGAGAGGAAAAGGGTAAAAAAACCCAGGTACATAGGTCTATAAGATTGGGTTAGGTCATTTGGCCTAATAAAAAGAAAGCGAGACACACATAATCTTGTCTTATGGGTCTGACCTTCTTTCCTTTTCTTTTTGTTTAGGAATTAGCTTCCATACCTATATAAAATAAACAAACTCAAAAGAACCAAGTAGGCCAAACCATTTTTTTGTTTAAGAATTAGCTTCCACACCCATAGAACATAAAAAAATCTAAAAAGAAAAGAAAACCAAGACAAGACAAAATAAATACAAAATTGAAGAAACGTTCTAGTATGCAAAATGTTCTAAACCATTTAGTAGAACAACCAAACCTTTTTATGGGAATTCCAAAAAATATTTAACATGGTCCAAATATTTTTTGAAATAGTCTAACTATTTCATGGAAATTCCAGAATTTGTTCAAAATGGTCTAACCAATTTAACAATGATTCAACTAATTTTGCAATAAGCATAATATTTTGGGAAATCTTGCCTAATATCTTGTTTGTGATTTTATCCTTATAAAACCCCTTATCTTTAGCAGAATTATAAAGAAATCTAAGGTGAAATTATTATCATATTTCAACTCTTATACAACCTTTTATATATTATTGATTTATCTGAAACAAGGTTGAACTTATTTTGAGTGAAACTACGTTAAGTTGTTTATTTATGTTTCAAAAGAGTAATATTATAAAAAGTGTGTAATGATATATAAAACACTTAGGAAACCCTTTAAAAAGCTAATTAGTAGTATGATACTTGTCTATCTACAAGTATTGGTGAGGAAGGTTTATCTAATCTTGTACCTATAAAAAAGATTAAGTGGAAGGTTTGATTCTTTGCTCGTGTAAATGGATTGAGTTTGATCTTAATACTATTGTCGCACCCCTCCACGAGAGCACGACATCGCGACGACCCTCCCTGAGAGTGGGGATACATGTTTTTTATTTTTGTTTGCTGAAAAAGGGACTCGTCACCTACTATTATGGTTACTAGGAAACCTAACCGGTCTTTTAGAGATTCTAAGACAAGGAACTGGTTGCGTAAAGGGAAGATTTTAGCATCCCTAGTACGCCCTACCTAATGTAAGTTGCTTGGTGTTTTGGTTTGTCTTATGATTGCTATGGTGTTGGTTTATTTAATCAATTTTCCTAGGATAGGTTCGTAAGGAAAAGGAATAAAAATTTTGATGATATATTTACAGCCTATGCATTAAGAGACAACTAAAATAGAAATCTAAGGAGATTCAATGAGCTTGAAAGCTCATTTTTTTCATAAGTATTTCAAGTGTTCACGACTCGTAAATCGCAAGGAAAATGAACAAAAAATTAGAAATCTAAGGAAATTCAGAGCGCTTTAAAAGCCTATTTTTGCCTTAATATTTCATACTTTTATAGCTCATAAGCCGTGAAGTCAAAAATTGAAATGCCCCCAATTATAATAAGAACTTCTTTCAAAGATGTGTTGATTAAATAATAATGACTTATTATTCTTGGAAAATTATTTTATATATTTACCACTTTAGGGTTTTTTATCCAAATATTACGGTGAATAATAACAAATTATCCCCACTAATGTTTTAGATATTAATCCCTTTAGGATTTGTTTTACCCAAATATTAACCGTGAATAATATGAATCCCTAAAAAATAAGATTTTAGAATTTTTTTTGTATATTGGTCAATACCTTTTGGAATCTACAAATATACTATAAAATCCAAAAATACATGAAAACAATTTTTGTGTTTATGAAATCCATGCAAGAACATTTTCTTTTAAACTCCGAATATATATATATTTTTTAAAAGAATGTTCAAAATATGTTAGCATATTGGTTATATGCATGAAAACATTTGTTTTTGGTATATATGTATATTTGTCGCATCGCGCTTAAAACCAGGTATTCTAAATACAAGATTAATATAAAGAAAATACATACATTAAACTAAATATGCCAAAAAATCATAAATCTTTTCCTCTTATTTTATATGTTTTTAGAAAGAAAAAAATAAAAGAAAGAGTTGGGTCACTTGCACAAACCAGTGACCCAGCTGGGCAAATAAGAGGCATGCGTGAGCTGCTTTACGCATGCCTCCTTAGTTACTGTTCAAGTAAATTATAATTCACGTAAACAGTGACACAAAGGCATGTGAAGGATATGAATAAGCTGCTAAGTAAAGAGGAATGCATGGAATACTAACCTAGCAAATGACGAGCAGAAACGGTGTTGCTGAAGCTCCTGTACAATTGGTGATCGCTGCTTCTAGGGACGAAGACAGACACTTGCAAAGCTAATGGCTGACGGGAGGAAGTCTGATTGGGGGGTGTTATTGGCAGTTGGTGGTTGAGAGGGAGAGGTTGAGGGATGGTCTTCGATTGTGTTTTTCTTAGTTCTTGTGGGGTCTGCCTCACGGCTTCTGCACTTCTCTTTTTTTCTCTTCTCTCCTCCTGTTTTGCTCCCTTTTTCTCTCTTTTTCTGCTCTTTCTTTTTTTTCTTTAGGTCAGCAAGGAAGGGGTATATATAGACTACACATAGCTCTTATTTAGGAAAGATTTAGTGCATTTAATCTAGCACGCAAGATTTATGTTTTTCTGCAATTTGCTAAACATAGGGAAAGAATATTTTGGTTGACATCTTGTGATTTTGATGCAGAAAAAATGTGATTAGCAAATCATAGATTAAGTGAGAAAATCATGGAAATAAAATGGGAAGTTGCAGTGAAAAGGGAAGAAGTTGCAGGCAGGCACTGTTTTAAAGTGACGATGAACAATAACTCTCGCGACAGGATTTTTTGCTTTTATGCTAGACATTAAAGCAGAGATATCTTGTGACTTTTGATATCCAAATCGGGCCATTCAAAACTCCGAATTCATATACTCATGCAGTAATACAACTTTAATGAAAAAAACAAAGTGATATAAAATCGTTTTGATGGACAAAATTGACCCGCAATATGCTTGGTCAACACTGTTCCGAAGAACTTAGGATTTTTCTACTTTTACACCAGACATTCTAATGAGAATATCTTGTGATTATGATACCAAATCAGGCAATTAAAAAAAACAAATTCATCTACATATGCAGGATTATAACTTTCATGAAGGACCCGAAGTGAGAATAAATCGTTTTGATGGACGAAATCGACATGTAATCTGCTTGGTCAAAACTGTTTTGAAGACAAGGATTTTCGTGGTAGTGGCAAAATCATTTTTTTAGTGAAAATTATGAGTGATTTATGATTTATCCAACCTTAAACCTATGGTAATAAAAAAATAATACTATTAAAATAAATGTCGCTGGTTCTGCAAAAAGAAACAAAATATAACTCCTCGCAGCAGTCGAGCAACATAAATTATTATGACGTTTAAAGAACCACCCTCCTCTTTTTCCAATGAGACTAATTAACTTTTTCCAATTTTTAAAATTGGTCTCTATTTATCCCGATAAATCCTTGAAACATTAAATTTGGTTTCCCGAATAAAACCTACACATCTCGGATCAGAATCATTCTCGCGACAAGATTTTCTTCTTTTAGACTAGATATTAAAATAAATATATTTTATGATTTTGATATCCAAATCGGTCCATTAAAAACTCCAAGTTCATCTACTCTTGTAGAACTACAACTTTCATTTTAAGATCACAAAGTGATAAAAAATCATTTTGATGGACAAAATCAACCCACAATCTACTTGGTCAAAATTGTTCCGAAGAAAAGGATTTCCTGCTTTTATGCTAGATATTCTAACGTGAATATCTTGATATTTTGATACCCAAATCAAGCAATTCAAAAATCCAAATTCATCTAAACATGCCAGATTGCAACTTTCATGAAGGACCCGAAGTGAGAATAAATCATTTTAATGGAAAAAATGTGCCCGCAATCTGCTTGGTCAAAACTGTTTTGAAGAAAGAGATTTTTGCGGCAGCAGCAAAATCATTTTTTAGTGCAAATTCTGATCGATTTATCCAACCTTAAATTTAAATTGGGTTTCTCGAATAAAACCTAGAAATCTCAGGTTAGAATCATCATCGTGACATGATTTTGTTCTTTTATACTAGAGATTCAAATGCATATATCTTGAGATTATGATATCCAAACCAGACAATTCAAAACCCTAAATTCATCTACACATGTGTGATTACAACTTTCATGAAGGATTTGAAGTGATAAAAAATATTTTTATGGAGAAAATCTACCTGCAATTTACTTGGCCAAAACATTTTTGAAGAAAAGGATTTTTGTGGCAGCAATAAAATCAATTTTTTAGTGCCAATTATGAGGGATTTATCCAACCTTAAACCTAGATAAATAAAGAATTTCTAATTGGTCTAATAGTCCTGATGATTTCGGCAACAAAGGAGGAGGATAAGAAAAACAGAAAGGAACAAAGACACGGTTCGAAAAAAACATTTTTATTATCTATTTTTTTCATCATATAGTAACCATGTGCTAAACTCTTGCATTTGGTTCTAAAGTAGTGTAAGTCATTTCCAGTACGTGGGGTCTAAAAATGAGTAACAATAATTATAAAAGAATTGTGTGCTAATGCATCTTTTTCAAGTTTGATCATATTATTGTTTTAATATTATTTGTATTAATCATTAGTTTATGCTATATATTGTTCTAGCTTTAGAAAAAAATTCTAATTGAAAACCTAATTCATCATTCTTTTAGGTTCACTTATAATTTCAATTGGTATTAGAGCTTAAGATCTATAATAATTTTCAATAATTGTAGATTTAAATATCATGGATATTTGTGAACTTAAAATATCAAATATGTATTTTGAGAATAATGCAGAGATTACTAAATTACATTATGAAGAAAAACATGATCTCAATAAATTATAAAAAATTACCAACTTATATCTAATGATAATAAGTTTTATATAAAGACAAGATGAGAAGAGATGAGAAAGGAGTGCTCAAAGAACAATTTCTTTCACTTCTTAGTAGATGACGATGAGTAAGGAGAATGAAATGATAAGTAAAGATGAATTGGTTATATTTTGTGAACATTTATGCAACAAGGATAAATTTAGTAAAAAAAAAAGTTAAAAAGATCAACTTACTTCTTTGTAAACTAATTTGATGGTTTGAATATGCATGTAATAAATTGTCTTAAGAAAATGATTCCTTGAGTAATGTTGCTCATAATTCATCATCTATAGATGATTTGAAAATGGGAAATAAAACTCTTAGGAGTCAAGTTAAAAACATAAATTCAATTTTAGATAATTTTATTGATGGTAGATAAAACTTGAATGTTCTATTAGAAAATTAAAACACAATTTTAAATAAAAGTGGTATAGGATATAATATTGTTGAAAAACATAAAACAAGTGAGCATGTCTTTATGAAACAATTTAGTTTATATGATATGTTTTTTGATTATTGAGGGAAGAAACACTATTTATTTCATAAATATGGAATTAAAAAGAATGATCTAACTAAAAACATAATTTGAGTACTAAAACATATTCAACCTAACCTATAATAAAACCAATGAGGAAAAAGGTACCACGTAATTCTTATTGCAGGAATTCAAGGAATGAATGGATAAGAAATGTGCATCAATATATACTAGATTTCATAGCTTCATCAAAAAGAAACAATCAAATGATGAATTTAAAGGATAGAAAGGCAAAGCCTTAATTCAAGAATTGTTAATTCAAGGGAAACTTACATTGGAGGAACAAGGAAGGAAAGAAGATATACAAAGTCTTTTTTCTTCAAAAAGAACCCAAAAAGCTTGTGTTATGGAATGTAGAAAAAGAAACACAAGTAATGTGACTCAATACCATGAAAGGTCTCAATTGCAAAATTATCAATCAAGAGGCAACACACAATATATATACATAGGAGAAAGATTCTCAAGACCTATGTCATCAAATATATCCAGTGTTATGTATTTTGATCAAGAATTAAGAAGAGATATGTCTTGTAGAAACAAAAAGTCTCTCTGAAGGAGAAATCCTAGGGCCTAAATCTTCAAGATAAAACATAGGATAAATGTGTATGAAAATATAAGACAAAGATATACAAAGCCAATGTTGAGGTATCGACCATAATATGTACGTCTAAAGATTTTTGGCATATGGACAAGTATTTAACCAATTTATTTATATTCCCTTCAAACAAATAGGTAATTTATATTCAAAATAAGCACCTTATACCTTAGCTTGAGTAGTTTAGATTAATTGATAATTATTTATTGCATTAAAAATATAATATAGTTGTTTGACTTTAATATATATTTT
The DNA here is from genome assembly GCA_009078335.1 of Salix brachista. Lineage (NCBI taxonomy): Eukaryota > Viridiplantae > Streptophyta > Magnoliopsida > Malpighiales > Salicaceae > Salix > Salix brachista. The sequence goes on from CM018590.1 coordinate 7,633,672, forward strand.
TGCTTTCTTTCTCACGCATGCATAAAACATTAACAATATAAAGATCAATCAATCATCAAAATTTGAGTATTTTGAAACTTTTTTAAAAAAGTTTCTATCATCATGGATATTGTGAAAGATGGTTGTAAACATAAACTTTTAAATTTAATAAATTTTATAACTTATATGCATAAAATGTTTTTTTATAGGAGTGGGTTTCTTTTATTTTTTATACTTGTATTTTGAAATTTATTGATGATGTTATTGTTAAGGAAATATTTCTGCACATGGTAGTTTTTATGATACTTATTATCAAACTTGATGTGATACATACACAAGTGTTTGCATGATATTCTTTTAAAAAATAGGTTTTTTTTATTAAATCAATAGTTTCTCCATTTATTTCTTTTGATATCGATATTTCCTTCAAAAAGTTAAAGTTTCAAAATAGGAGAATATATTTCAAACTGGTATAATTGTTTTGACATTATATTATTTACCTTTTTGATAAAAAGGAGGAGAACTTGTGTCATGTATACATTTTATCTTATGTATTTATTACATGCTTCAATATTTTATGATCATAAAAAAATGGAGATTTTTATTTTATATACACATCAATCATCTAAGATTTTAATGACAACAAAATTTGTCAATGTTGTTATATGAATATTATCACAGTGTAATATTTGATTAATATTATTTTATGTATATGTTTTTGCATTGATGTCTTGAATTAGCATAAAAGGAGTGATGTTTTGATTTGTTGCACCAAAATGATTGAATGAAACATGTATTAATTAGATGGTGGTTAAATAAAAAGTCAAGGCATGCATAAAGTTAAGGTAAGTAGTTATATTTAATGTATTAAACAATATATTAGTGGCATTTATGTGTTGCATAAGATTTGTGATGATTTAGACAAACTTCAAAAGAAAGGAATCATTCAAGGAATTTATCAAAAATGCAAAACATAAATACATCAAATGATGCAATAATAGTTTTCAACTTCAAACAAGAATCTTGACCCATGATATTTTGAAAATTAGAACCATAGGGGTAATTTTGAAAAATTATGTGTGATAGTAAGCTTTTATGTTTCACCCAAAAATTATTTGGTTTCACCCACTAATATTAGTTTTTTATTATTATTAAAATATGACTAACCAACCACTTTCACTCCCTCCTTATTTTTTTAGCATCTTTCTCACTCCTTTATAATAAAAAAAAAGAAAAGAAGACTAAAACATTACAAAAATTACTTAAACATAAAAATCTAAAATTAAAAGGACTAGAGATGCATAAATGAGGGCTTTCTAAAATAGTGATTTTAGTTTCTTTATAATAATAAGAGTGGAAATAAAATATATTTTTAACGCTTGATGTGGCATTAGTACACGAATATTTAATAATAATTGTCATAACCCATTTCGGGGTTATTTCGCAAAATCTAAACAAAATAAAATAAAAATAACAAAAATAAAAGGGGCTGGCATTGGTAGAGAAATGAAGGTGAAAATTTTTGGTGTTTTTGAAAGCCCAATCATACCTCTTTTGTGCTAAAAAATAAAAAAAAAATATAGATTCAAGACTAAAATAATTTATTGTGGATAAATCTTTTTTAAAATTAAGTTGAAAGATATAATTATATTTTTTAGGCCAATTTGATTTAATTGTGGGCCAATTTAAAGTATAATTATATTTAGAAATTAATTTAGAGTCCAATTGAAGGATTTAATTAAGTGCAAGAACTTAATTACACTTTAAATTAGTCAAATTAATGTTATGAAGAGCTTAATCAATGAAAAATCAAGTTCTTGAGCTTAATTCTGGTTGAATTAAGAAGATTGAAATTTTCTGAGACCGAATTGGATTTTTCCAAGCCAATTGTGTGAGGTCAGGGGAAAAATTAAAGAAAAAAAATTGAGAGTTTTATGGTCAAATGAGGGTCAAAATGTGTAATCTGAAACCAATGACCAAAATAAAACAAGGCGCGCAAAGTTAAGGCTGCTATTGAAATTTTCTAGGGGATACAATTGCATAAATTTAAAAGTTTAAAGTCAATTAGGGGTGCAATTAGAACAATTACAAATTGAAGGACCAAAATGCACTTGCACCTTCTCCTAAAACTCCAGACTCATCGCTACAGGCATGCTGCTGCAGGAGGTAACCCACCATTGCACGCAATGGAGAAGAAATAGAGGCAGATGGGGATGAACACAGAACAGAGGAGGAGAAAATAGCAGAGATAACGTGACTAAAAACTTACACGCGAGCATAACCACTAGCAACAACCACTCTTCCCCTTTCTCAGTGTTGACAAAACCACCATCGGCAGCTCTCTCTCTTTCGCAGCATCAGTCCCCCCTCTCTCTTACTCTCTCCTACGATGTCGATAACCCTCTCTCTTCCCATCCAACAAGCTGACCAACTACCTTGCATCATCCAACTTAGCATCGGCAACTTCTCCTCCACGTCGGCAACTCCATTGTTGCCTCCAAAGACGCATCAGTAACAGTATAAACCAACAATCTTCTTACAGCTCTCCTGGCCACCACATGCTACCATTTCCAATGCCACCACCATAAGAAGAATCACCTCGACCTCCTCTACATGGCGGCAATAATAGGTAAACCGGTCGTCACCCTCCACCCACTACCATTTCACTGTTTATGATTTTGGTGAACAGTGAAGAGAGTAAATTAATTCACTCCCGTGTCCCACTATTTTCTTACCGTTCACGTGTGGAACAGTGGGTTGATCGGGTTAGGCTCTGTGTCCAACCCGACCATCTAGAATGGGTGGACCGACCTCAATGAAAATATAATACAATTTAACTCTTATTCCTAGCCATTATTTCAATTTGGGTGGGCCGATCTCAATGAAAATATAATACAGTTTAACTCTTATCCTAACCCATTATTTCAATCTCTTTTTATTTTTTTCAATGAAACATTTTTAAAGCAGGAATGAAACTTCAAATATTGTTATCGTCACTACTAACCATAGAGCACAAACTCAGTTCGTGGGATTGAGATGAATAGTTGCAAGTGTCAGATGGAGACATTAGGACCAAATTGCAAGTTAATTAAAGTTTTAACTTAAATAATGAAAAAAAAATTACCGTCCAATAATATTTATTTCGATGTGATGAAAAGGAAATCCTAGGCCTTGCTTAAGGCTAACGTACACGTATATACCATGGCCAGGTACCACTACTATATAGTATAATAAGTTTTATTTTTTATTTTTCTTTTCAAAACCAGCAATCCTAGTAGCTAGCGTCCATCGAGACATTTTAAATTCTTAAGTTTATTTGATGTATGATACATGTGGTTGACTTTGCATTTCTCGTATTTGCTGATGTTGTTTTGCATATGGAACCTATAAAGTATAGTCAAATTGAATTCAATTATGAATTTCATTACACAAATTGAATAATAGAGAATATGCAAGGAGAATAAAATATCACAAACTTTAAATTAAAAAAACATAAAATTTAATTGCCAAAATAAAAAAATCATTTGTTATAGTTTATCTATGAACAATGCTTTGCGAGTACATAAACACTAAAATTATATATTCTTTTAGTTATAATTTTTAAACTTAACTCGTACCTAGAATTTGAACAAGTTTAGATGGGTTGACTAGATTAATTTGGGCCAACATTATATATATATCAAAGTAAAAAAAATTATTTTGAAGAAAAAACAAATGAATTTTGACCAGATTTCTCTAGGTTGACCAAGTCACGAGTCAATCTAGGTTTTTGACCGGGTTATAATGAATTAATTATTATTTTTTTGTGCCCAATTTGCTCTAAATCATGGGTCACTCGGGGCACAGGTCAACTTTTCAAATCAAGCAGAGTTCTAAAATGTGTATTTAATGGAGACAGCATGCCCAAAATTGCAAGTTAGTTTGGGTTTTAATTTAAATAATTCTAAGAATATATATTTTACCATCAAATACTATTTCTTCCAGTGCTATAAAAATAAAATAAAAATCCTTGACCTTAATCAAAGCAAACGTACACGTATACTGCAATAAGGTGTATTTTTTCTTTTTCAGAACCACCAATCCTATTAGCAAGACGGCCACCAAAACGTTTTAAATTCTGAAGTATATACTTTTGATATTCGATACATGCGGCTGACTTTGCATTCCACCTATTTTCTGATGTATGTTTTCCAAATGGAACGTATAAAGTATAATTATTATTTATTTTTTTAATTTTTCTGCTGTATAGTTCATACAATTTCTCCCCTCCCAATCATATCTAATACCATGGGACAGAAATCTAATACTAGTTTTTCTTCCCCTTACCCCTCCTTGTCAAATAGTTTGGCTATAAAAAATGATAGCATGAAGAGGTTGATTAAAATTAGCGTATCATATTTCACGACTCGTAAGATTAGTTGAAGTATATGTAAGCTGACCCGAACACTTATATTAAAAAAATAATAATTAATATGCACATGCAGAAGAACAAGCGAAACAATAAAGATGAATTGAGACTTCAAAAAACAAATTCATTGAAATTTAAAAATTATATTAGCGAATTATACATTATATTGTATTTAATAACTTAAGTTATGGGGCTAAGTTAATTTTCTGATATGATTTTCAAACCTAACTCATCTCTCATCCCTTCAAGTCATTTTTTTCATTCACACTTAGCGTGAGAAATATAAGAATCCCTCGCATTAAAGTTAAGAGCTCTTATAAGTTCTTGGCCATCCTTATCTCTTAAGATGCATTTATAGACGAGTTAGACTTTCTTAACTTGACTCTTTAGCCTTTCTTTGAAATTATTACATTTCTCCTCATGCTTTTGTTTCTTAGTCTTTCACGTTTTGTGCTTATCAAGATATTTCTAAATAGTACTAGAGTAAGCGATTATTATTTTAAATCTCATAATTTTTATTTTATTTTATAAAACTAAGTATGATGTAGTTTGTATCTCTACAAGTTTCAAATTCAAAGTTTTTTTTTAAAATTTTAGTTGACATATTGAAAAATAATATAAATCATGTTTTCAAATCTCATATAAAACTTAAATTTCTAGGTTAAATTTGGTTATGTATTCGACAAACTATTATATTACAAAGAAGCTCGATCTTATTCAATATAGAGGAACTTGAAAGAAAAAAAGAAGCAAATTTCAAGAAATCAAATTTGAAGACGATGAAATACATGATGGAATTGGATTCAAGATGGAGTTTGACTTTGCTTCAAGAGTAGTAGAAGACTCTTGTTGAGAGAAGATCGTGAGACTATTTTGTTGTATATATTTCTGGGGGCATATATTATGAACATTAACGTCACGATCGATGGATTATTACTTTGCATTTGCTGTGATTTGTGCAGAGATGTTGGAGAGAGCTTGAAAAACCTCAAGAGTCAATAACTTTTACTCCTGGCTTTAGAAATATAAACGTAATCATTATGGAAAACTACCTTTGAAATATCGCAAGCTGCGCTAATGAAAATCTTTTGTGTAAAGGCAAATTAACAAACTCATTATATTAATGCGATTAGAGGTGGAGATCCCTTTTAAGAAAGCTTCACTTCTTCTTCTTCTTCTTTTAAAAATACTGAAGAAAATGACTCCTTCTGTCACGTTGACAGGCCATTTTTGCTCCTTCCTGTTCTTCCTCGCCCGTTAATTTGATCTTCATGGCACGCACGCATGCATATATATATATATAGTTGCAGACGATACACACACACACACACACTTGCAGAACGATGATGGAGGTTGTAGCTGGCGCCGGGAGGAGGGTAACGGGGCCGGGAAAGGTCGAGGAATGAAGATGGGCAAAGCGAAAAGGGAAAAGAAAGTCGAGGGCAATGGATTTTTAATTCATGTAAACATCAACTAAGAATTAAGAATGAAGACTAGGTGCCCATTGAAAATGAGATTAGAAAAGATAATATTTTCTATTGGCTTGTGTACGGCATGAACGAGGTTCAATCGATCTGGGTCATCCATTCCAATTGTCACAATTTTAGCCATCTGTCTCCACCTATGAAACATTTGTTTTGTAATGCTTACATTTACTCATTGGATAATGTCCATGGCCATATTCAATCCAAATCTCTCTCTCTCTCTCTCTCTCTCTCTCTCTCTCTCTATATATATATATATATATATATATATATATATATATATATATATTATTCTATGTTGAATAACAAGTAGATATTAGACACATATTCAATTAATAGAGTATACATATCTAGATTTCTTATTTGTACCATATGAAAATAGTAGAAACTATACTTATTATTCCTATTAATATTTACATAAATACAATGTGAAAACTACAATTGAATGTGGGTTTAGTATTTTATTTGTTAATGTATAAAAACTATATTTAAAAAAATATATTTATGATATAGCGTATCAAAACCGTTGAAGAAATAATAGTTTAGTATATATATTTTTGTTTTGAGTAAAACACACTCAAAATCAAATTTTCATTTTAGAAATTTACAAAATTGCAACTTACATGGAACAATATATCAAACAAGTTTTGAGGGACATGACGTGATGGTAAAGAGTTTGCGATCTGCACAACAGGTCTCGAGTTCAAATTAGGATTTGCACCCCTTGTAAGAGCATGAGATAGACGTGGTTTTACTCGCTCATCTGAGCCTACAAAGTAGCTTTCCGGTAGGTGGGGTTTCATCACATAAAAAGAAATATGTATCAAACAAATCATCATTTTGTTTTATTAAATGGCCGCCAAATTCTAAAGTATATATTAAAGAAGCTAGATTTATGTAGAATACGTCAAGGGGTTAAAATTGCCAATGATTTGATGGTGTGTGTGTGTGTGTATATATATATATATACATATATATATATGTATGTATGTATTCATAGATTCCAAATATGACTTGTAAAGAAGGGTAGATGACATAATGGTCACCATTTTTTATGGCTGAGATTGAGGTGACTAAACTACATAGCTACTACGTATATACCACCCAATTATTTATTTATTTGGATAAAACGTAAAGTTAGGTTTCATTTATCGTATTTAAATAATTGGAAAGAGTAATCAGGGAAAAGAAAGCATTAACGTCGAGATTATATCTATGCGGGAAGATCTAAAGTGATGTAAGTGTAGGGTTGGTATTGCAATGTATAGTGTTTTTTATTTTATATTAAAATATTAATTTTATTTTTTGAAAAATATCTAGAATAGAAAATTGTAAAATAAATACAAACACTCACTTAATATGAGTTGAGTCGGCATCAAAATCATGAAGTCAAAAACTATATATAGTTAATTTGTTCGATTAAAGAAATATGAGCATGTATATGACAATTATTTATATGGACTTTTGAAAAATAAAACGTTTAATTAGACTACGTTTCTAGAAAGAAAACGATAGATATAATAAAAGGAAAGGTTACTATATATATAGTAACTTTTCCTTTTATTATATCTTTTATATATATATATAGTAACCTTTCTTTTTATTATATCTTTTATATATATATATATATAAATAGTAACTTTTCCTTTTATATTATATCTAATATATATGGTGGGTTCCGGGGAAAAAAGTTCCCCCCTTACTTTTTTTTCCTTTCATTTTCTGGTGAACTATCATATGGAGAAAGTATTCTTTATAATATGTGAAAAATTTCGTAATCAATTCTGAATAATAATAATAATAATAATAATAATAAAATAGAAAAAAAGTTCTAAATCAATTAAAAACTAATATAAACCTAGCACAATAACTTCTAGACCTTACCGTAAAACACTTTTGATGTTGAATAGATTTGAAATTTCAACCCGATGTAAAACAAGACCTCTAAAAATATCTGGTAAAATTTCAATTTGATTCAGGGGTTGAATAACAAAAAATTATGCAATAAGAAAAACTAGCCTAAGAATTCTTGTAAGAAATGGGTTTTGGAACATTATAGGAATCCTTGTCGCACTTGACAACAATGTCACTGCCTATTAAAGATACTTGTAGAACTAGAAAAAATCTTAAATTAGCTATTGAATATCCTTTCATTATTAGAAAATAAAAACCCTTTTAAAATTGATACTCCACAAGTCAAAAGACAATAACAAAATTTACATTACATCTATTGACCTATATCGCAATACCTTTTAAATATCTCATTGTCCTGAAATTTTAACCTAATATCTGTAGAAAGTAGAGAACAAAGATATTGAATTCTGAAATGTTGTATATTATCCATTGATGAGCTGAATACTTATACAAAGGTTTGTAACAATAAAGCAGCCATGCAGGCTTGTGTGTGTGTCAGCCATGCAGGCTTGTGTGTGTGCTATGCAGCTTTGTGTGTGTGCTGACTGTACAATATAAAAATAATAATAACTGTAAAGATTAACTTGAGAGTATATCTGCAAACTCTTGGTGAAATTTTTGTTGAATCTAAGAGTTAAATTGAGAGTTATACTTGACATTCATATAATAGTTCTTTTAATTTGTCAAATCATTTCCTTAAAACCTCAAGTATATGGGATAAGTGTTTGTAAATTAGCTGAAAACATAATACATACATACATACATACATACATACATACATACATATATATAAATATATATGTATGTATAATATAAGATATAATATAAGATTATTGAGAGTATATTAGTACGAACACTAAATTTTAAATATTTTTTGTAAATTTTAAATATATATAAACCATTGGTATAATTTTCGTAATTAAAAATGACGATGTATATCATCAAGGTCTTGGGATATTGGGCCAATCAGGGGGTTGGGTCGTACAAAAGATGAGGCAAGACGTGGACGAATCAAAATGTGCCAAGAAAGAGATGAGTCAGAGGAGTAATATACCGTCACCAATCGTCACCCATCTCTATATCTGCTTTGCTTTGCGGTTTCGTTCTGGGCACGATAGTCAAAACAGTAAAGCTTTCCCTTCAGGGTCCACACGCTATTCTTTTTTTTTCTTTTTTTTTCTTTTTTTATTTTAATTATTTGCATACCTGCTTGCCTTACTGTCCTTTGTAGCGTATCCAGATATTAGATAATTAAATTCTTTTCACACACCATAGCATGTACATAAATTCTTTTTGCGGTCGAAGCAGAGGTGGCCTATAATTTAGTTTTTTAAAAATATATATTTTTTGATATATGGTTTTTTAAATTATCTTAGTATACTGAAATTAAAAATAATTTTTGAAAAATTATACTATACTATATAAAAAATATTTTAAAACATAATTGCTTCTATAGATTTAATTATCTAAAAATATTCGATAGAGTTGAAAGTATAGTTTGGGTTGTTTTTCATAGTGATTTTTTATTTAGAATCATATTAAAATAATAATATTTTTTAAAAATTATCTTTAATATTTGAGCATTAAGATATTCTTAAAACACTAAACAATTAATTTAAAATAAAAAATATATTTTATTTGATGTTTTTGGATAATTTTGGTGTGTTGATATAAAAATTTATTTTTTAAAAAAAATTAATATATTTTTTAGTATATTTTCAAATAAAAAAACAAAAAACATTCTCATCGTTCTCCTAAAAAAATCCTTAATATAGTGTATGTATTTGATAAATCCATGCACGAGAGGCTTGCAAATGCTCGTAAAGAAGAAATAGCACTAATGATTTAAAAGTTAGAATCAATGAGACAAATTTGAGCTAATAAAATAGTTTCTCAATTATATTAATGTTTTCATTAATATAAAAATATTAGATTCTGATATATATATATATCTATATATATATATATATATATTAATTACTTTTGTATTTACATGAAAACAAGGCCCGTTATTTTTACAAGCACCTCGTTGACATAAATTATTTTCTTTACGTATATACATTTGATTGGTTGAGCCTCACAATCGCTTATATGGTCAATTAACTATTTAATGAAACTAGAAAAATGAAAATTACACCAATTAATTACTAGTAAATTAAATTTGTATAATTAATAATGCCTCATATTTTAGACATCCTTTGACTCCATAAAGACGTAGTCTCAATTTTATGCTTGCTTATTCAGGAAAAAAAAAAAACTCTCAATTCGTGGATGATTAATATAAATTATTCGGTGAAATAATGAAAATATTTGACAGAAAGAGGGATTGTGATCTGCACAACAGGTCTCGAGTTCGAGTCAAGACATACATCCCTTCTAAAATCGTGAGATAATAGGAGTTTTATTTGCTTATTTAGACCTCATAAAGTACGCTTTTCAAAGATAAAATTTCCTCGCATCTAAAGAAAATTATGCAAAGATAGACAAATTTCATAGCCTTTTTTTACCTTCTACAAGTGAATGCTAGGACAACAAAGTATTGTTTTTACCAATTTGCCTAGAAATTGTACAATTTTAAAAGTAGAATACTGCTTGTACATAAAAGAAATGCAAAACCCATATCATAAAGTTTATGCACTTCCATAGAATATTAAAATCGAATAATTAACTAATAGTTCTTTCTCTTCTTAAGAAAATTCTTTTATGCTATTCTTCTTAGAATATTTTTAAGGAAAAAAAACATTTTAAAAGTTAAATTATGAATACAACTTTTTAAAATATTTAAAATATTTAAAATTTTAATTCAAAAGTTAATGCTTTTGGCTTTCTATCCATCATCCATGGAGATGCTCATATTAAAAACAATATTTTGTTCTCACTGGTGGATGAACTCATTCCCACTTCTTTTTTTATATATATTTTGTGATTATTTAGTTTTATTTAATTTACTCATAATAAATTTAAATTTGTATTTTTCTCATTTCTTTATCTCTTAATTTATATATTTTCATGAAATCGTTAAAATCTTTTTTTTTATAGTTTTATTCTTGTTTCGAGTCAAATGACCAAATTAAGGTGAAAAGTTCCTTTAATTTTATTACTTTTGTATCTCGATTTTAATTGTAATGTTTTAAGGAGTATAACACGATGACATATGACTTGTGATTTGCACAACAGGTCTCGAGTTCGAGTCTAGACATGTACTTTTTATAAAAGTCCAAGACAGCCAGAATTTTACTTTCTGATCTAGATCCTCAAAGTATACTTTCCATGACGTGGGGTTTCTCACATAAAAAAAATTATAAATTGTAAATTTAAGTTTTTCTTTGTGATTTTACCTTGTAATTAGCAATGACTTGAAAATATGTAATTATAAGAAAGATCCTTATAATTGAGTTTGATCAATTAAATTAATGGAAGTTATCTTAAATAAATAAAAAAAGTCCTTTAAAAAGCGGTTGAAAAATAATGTGCATTAAAATTAGTTAGAAGACAATTATTTTTTATATATATGCATATAAAAAAAGGCATCATGAGAAGTGATACAAAGGACAAAACCATGACCAAGCAAATGTGAACGCCCGGCATATGATGTAATCAGAAAGTAATTGTCCAGCTCAGCATGATTTATTTTCCAGTGTCAACACGTGGTAGAAGATTTATCTGGGCCCCACACCTAATCATACGATAATCTATTTAATATACAAACTTCAACTTGAATAAAATAATAATAATACATAACCATAAGACAATCAATTAATTAATTAATTAATTGTGCTAATCAGTTTATTTATTAAAGAGAAGTTGTGCACAACTCTATTTTATGGAAATAAAATAAAATAAAAAATAAAATAAAAAATGTTAGAACCGTATACTGTATAGAGCTTGATTTTCTCTTAGTTGGCCCCGAGGAGTTGTATTTATTTATTATTTTTTTCCTTATCATCCGGAAACAAGGACTTGATTATGTATGGTATTTTACAAAGTTATAAAATTTAATTTATTCTTGTTTAAAGCATGTGTCATAGTTAACTTAAACTAACTATATCAATTCAAAACAATAGTGTTTTTTATATAATATTATTCAAAAAAATTAAAATCAAACTAGATTTTAATTAAATTGACTAGTCATGTCAGTGAATTATTTCATCTAAAAACTTAAATTCTTAGTTCAGATCCCATAATATGATTTATATCATTATCTAACACACCCCCTCAAATTAAATTTTTTTGTGCTTGAAACTTGCACAAGCTCACACTACCTTACGTTTAATTTTTCACGAAATAGAATGAGTGTCGTGAGATTTTAACTCGTGACTGCTTGGTCAACAAGGTTCTAATAGCATTTCAAAGAATTATTTCACCTAAAAACTTAAACTGTTAAGTTAAACCTAATAATATAATTTATATTTTTTTCTAACAAATCAATTCTCATTCAAGTGTTTCCAACAACTACAAAAACAAAAATCCAGCAAAATCGTAATAAAAAATATTCAGTAATGAAACCACTTGCTAGTCAGTCAATAACTAGATTTTTTTTTATTGGTACATCTTCTCTTTGCTGATGTAATTTGAATAATATTTATTATATTAAATTAAAAATTAAAAATAATTCAATCTCTATCGAATCGATGGTATTTTTTTTTTCATCCAGCTAAATAACAAAAATTAATAATGAATTACAAAACTTTAAAATATATTTAAAAGAAAAATGAGAGCTTCGTAGCAACGACTTTCATTAGTCAATTCCATTCGGGGTAATAGTAACTTGTATTGCTGATGTAATTAGTGATAATGATAATCATTACTCGGCTCCGCGTAATGAACCGCGTGGGCACTTTTATTTTAGGAAATGTACATATTGGTCCCCAAGAATAACTTACTTATCAATTAGGTCCCTGAACAACAACATTCCCTTGATTTTTTTTCCCTTTGAGAGCATAAAAGAAAGGTTGTCAATACCATTCCGGTAGTTGTTCCGGTTTTTCTATTGGAACTTAACGTTTCGGTTTCGGAGCGTTTCGGCGTGCCGGTTCGGGGTTGTACTGTTCATATATAATTAATTATATATTTATATATATATAAAATTAAAATATTAATTTAACAAGTATAATTTAAATTCAAGATAAATTAACTTTAAATTATACAATACAAACACAAAGTCAAAAAACATCTCTAAAATTCCAAAATATTATGATAGTAAAATGCTCTAAAATAAAAGAAATATTATGATTTTGAGCCGGAACGGTACCGAGTCGTTCCGGTCGGAATTTAGACGGAATTTCCGGAACGGGTCGGAATTAAAACCGAGACGAAAATGACGTCATTTCATCTCGGTTTTTTTAATGGCACGGAACATTCCGGCCGAAACAGAACGGAATTAACAAGCCTTCATAAAAGGGCCTCTTTTCTTTAATATTCAATTGGGAATTGTTTTTGTTTAATTGTTTTTTTAATTAAAATAATGGTTTTTTAGGCTATTTTATTTTTTATATCAGTATATAAAAAAAACATATAATAAATAATAAATTATCACAATAGTTGGCATCTCTTTTATTGCATTAAGAAGTTGTTTGCTTTCCTATCGAAAGAAATTTGTTTGACTTTGTGCACATTATTCCATATGAATTATGTGGAAAGTTTCCAAAAAAATGCTCTTAATTTCTTTATGGAATATTGGTATATATAGATGAAATTGCCACGATGCTCAAGGATTAAGGGATCGATTGATACTCAAGAAAATTGCTTATTAAAGCAATACCGATAGGAGAAGTTGCAATTAATTTGTTTAGATTTCTAGAAGATGATTTATTTATTTATTATTATTATTATTTGTTTAGCTAGATTTCAACATTCTGCATAGGAATTATACAGTGTTGCTAAATCTTAATTATTGCCAAATTAGGTTGCTTTCTTCAAATTAAGACGTATTTGACATTGCGTTTCAATTTTTTTATTTTAATTAATTTTTTTTTATGTTTTTAGATCGACTTCAATCACACTCACAAACACTTATGATTAAAAATTAGAAGAATATATAGCTGTAAAAGTGTTTTAATCAAATAATTAGTATAATCTCACACATAAGCAATAAGATGATCAAGAACACTACTAAAATTAATTGTTTTATTGATGAAAATTTATGTCGGTATAATAACATAGTTTTTATCAATAATCGATTTCCCGACCAATACACGGACGCGAAATGTCCGTCAATAAAATCATCGTTGCTTATTTAGTTTTTGTCGGTAACTTTATAGGCAATATCCTCGCATCAACAAAATATTTTCATCAATAATTCTGTATGAATTAACCGATTTTCTGATTGTGAAAATATTATTTTCGTGGTCAAATGAATACAAAATATGCTTATGTGTTAAGAGATTGAAATAAAATCTGCATGAAATAGAATTAGCATAAGGTCAGCTAGAATCTAATTAGATTAAAAGCATTGAAACTTCTAAGTTCTTCATCTATTGACTTTTAAGCTCAATAGTTCCCTAGATTCCCTCCACTTAGCATGCATCGCAGGTTTGCAGGGAATGATCCTTCCTACTTCAATCCAGCTTGTTTAATAGCCTGGCTTCGGCCAATATATATATATATATATATATATATATATATATATATATATATATATAAAGATTTAGAAGCTGTTTGGCTCTTCGATCAAACCGGCGTTTGACCAAAATTTAAAAAAAAAATCATTTTAAATGAATTTGTTTTGGTGTTTTTAGATCATTTTGATGTGCTGATGTCAAAAATGATTTTTAAAAATAAAAAAAATATCATTTTGATGTATTTCTAAACGAAAAACACTTTCAAAAGCAACCACAAACGCCCTCCCAAATAGGCTATTAGTCAGTCAAATCCGATGAGCTTATTTTATTTTTATGTGAAAACAACTTTAATTTTAAATTTTATAAAAAATAATTTCATTTCATTTAAAAAACCGAAACAACATTATTTTGAGGGCTAACCCCAAAAACCCATTACTCGAGTGTTGGGCTAGGTCAAATATCAGATCAGGTCAAACAACTTTTATTTTTAATTTTATCCAAAACAATTATGTGTGGTACATGGTGTTTTTGAATTGAAAATACATCAAAAGTTATAATTATTTTTTAATTTTAAACATTAGCATATTAAAATCATAAAAAAAACACATGAATTTAACACATTTTAAAAATAAACAAAACAGTTAAAAAATAACAATAAAAAAAACATGTTATTACACTAACAAACATCCTTCAAGCCATGCCAATAGAAGTCAACAATAGATGCTAGCTGAGCTGCTTAAATGGCCAAGAAAAATTGACAAAGTAACAGCTTTTCTTATTGATAGGAACTATTCAAAAGCATTGAACTAAGACCTCTTGGTTCAATTAAGAGACTTAAAACCAATAGATTAGAATCTTTAAATTATATATATATATATATATATATATATAAAGTTAATATCAACGAATTATCTCACCTGAAATCTTAAAATATTAGGTAATTTCCTAATATATAATTTATATTATTCTCTGATACATCCCTTCAAGTAAAAACCTTTTGGGCTTGAAATTCCCATAGATTCATACTATTTTATGCCTGATTTTTATCAAATAGAATGAGAGTGGTGAGATTCGAACTGATGACTACTGAGTCAATAAAACTCTGATATCATATCAAGAAATTATTTCGTCTAAATACTTAAACTGTTATATAATATCTCTAAAAAACACATCGGGTCCCACAGCAGCATATGATAATAGAATGAAAGCTCCTTTTACCATTTCCCTTTTTCACATTATTTTTTCAAACAAGTAGATGATTATAGTAGCCAGCTAAGACACCAGCACAGCACAATAACACACTATCAAAGAAGAAGAAGAAGAAAAAAAACCTATCGAATTATCTAAACCAGTGGCTTCCTCGGGACTTAAACAAGGCTTGCTTGCAGCCTACGGATCTTCTTGGACAGCAATGTTTCGCTAACAAGCTCCCCTATTTAAGCCCTGTTTATGGCCTTTGCTCTACTTTCTTAACTGCCCTCCATCATCTCTTCTAAATTCTCTCGAAAAAAATACCAGAAATCTTGTGTTTGCCTGTCTGTTTTGTGCCCGTACGTGTTCTTGGAGGTTGCTGAGAGAATTAAGTTGCTAGCCAGCTAGTTTTGTGATCGATTCTAATGGAGGAAGCGATTGTGGTGAACAAAGGGGATGATCTGATCGATTTGCCACCAGGTTTTCGGTTCCATCCCACAGATGAAGAGATCATAACTCATTATCTTACGGAGAAGGTGATGAACAGTAGCTTCTGCGCCAGTGCGATTGGTGAAGTTGATCTCAATAAGTGTGAGCCATGGGATTTGCCAAGTGAGTTCTCATCATCTCTACCAACTCTTAATTTCTTTAGGGTCAATATTAAGACACCCTTAATTTCAATTTATTTTTTTGCTGAATTTTTGGTACTTGTTGAGTATCTAAACGTTGAAAAAGACTTGTTTTGAACAGAAAAGGCGAAGATGGGCGAGAAGGAATGGTATTTTTTCTGCCAGAGAGACAGGAAATATCCAACTGGTATGAGAACGAATCGAGCTACAGAATCTGGGTACTGGAAGGCTACTGGAAAAGATAAAGAAATTTACCGGGGAAGAACAAGCCTTGTTGGGATGAAGAAGACGCTTGTGTTCTACAAGGGGAGAGCTCCCAAAGGAGAGAAATCCAACTGGGTTATGCATGAATACAGGCTCGATGGCAAATTCTCCTACTTTGGCCTCCCCAAAGCTTCAAGAGTATGCACCACATGCAAAAAATCCCATCTTTTTTTTGTTTTTTGCATATTTTTCTGTTGATTCTGATTAAAGAAAGCTTAAGTTGTTGCTTATTGTCACATCTTCTAAGTGTTTTTCATTTCATTGCTTTTGATTTGGTGGGGAGTTTCTTTCATGTTTTTTTCTCTTTTTTTTTTCCTTTTGTTTTGCTTTATTTATCTATTTTCTTTTGCTTTTGTGTGGAAGAAGAATCCGGACTGACCATGATTCTTTTTCTTGGCCATGTTTGTACAGAATGAATGGGTTGTTTGCAGGATTTTCCACAAGAGTACAGGCGTCAAGAAAAGCTCAATCCATGAAATTCAAAGGATGAACTCTTTCGGAGATGATTTCTTGGATTACTCCTCCCTGCCACCTTTCGTGGATGTTAATCAGAATAGCAGGCCAAGCACCAGCAGCTTCAATGGTGGAGATGACAATGAGTTCAAGGCAATGGCAGAAAAATCACCAGACGGAAATTATTTCTCCAGCTCAAGCATGCTCAATAACAATCAAAACTTTGTTCATCCTGCAAATACGATCTACCAAGCACCAGACTCCAGTTTTCAGTACCCTCATCAAATCCCAGCCTCAAATCCTCTTTACAACTTTCAAACCAATCCCAATATGGCTGGCTACTTCCATCAAGGAAAGATTTGTAATTCATTCGCAAACTTTCAAAACTCTAGCTTCTGTAACAATGACCAAACCCTTCTGAGATCATTAGCTAGGAACACTTATGGAGGAGCATCTGGATTGGAGAAACAGTGCAAGGTTGAGCAGTTCTCTTCTAATCAATCTATGGTCAGCCTTTCACAGGAAACTGGACTCAGCACAGACGTGAACACCAATACTGAGATATCATCTGTGGTTTCAAAGCAAGAAATAGGAAGCCATGATAAGGTTTTCGATGATCTCGAGGGTCCATCAGCTGGCCCCATTGCAGATCTGGATTGCTTGTGGGATTATTGAAGATTATAGAGAATCTATATATCTATATATCTATATATATACATGTATGTATGTATATTATGCGTGGTTTAATTTGTTCTTTAAATTCTTAGGATATATGAATGTTACCGCAAAAAACAAAAAGAGATAGAGAGAAGTTCTTAGGATATATGATTGGAAACAATCATTTCTCCATTAGCTAGCTAGGTAATTTTATTAGAGTTTGGAAAGTTCTTTGTATTCGTATAAATACTTTGTATAGCTAGATTTTTAGTTCATGGTGTTCCCTTTTTCCAATTTCCTTTTCTTTTTCTTTTTCTGATTGACAGATACCAAAGGAAGATGCCATGAGCATATATATATATATATACACACACACACACACCTCAAAATGCATTAATTGCACTGTAAATCCTAAATTCTGTGCACTGCTTCGACATCTCAGCAACTATCTGGTGCATTTAACAAGCTAATTAAGGCCTTAAATGAATTTTAATATGATACTTAACATCCATTTCTTTTAGGAGAAATGCGCAGCCAGTTTTCCAAGCTTGATCCAGGAGATTGATTTGAACTTGATTGGCACCAGGATACGATTTTTCTTTCTATCTTTTCTTATTCTAGAAATTGACAGTAGCGAAAGATGGTGTTTGATTTCCTACATAATTAATGTCCTGGCGCCCGTTTAGAATATTATGTGACAAATACAGACAACCTGCAAGAAATTAACCAGTCATTTTCTCCTCGTGAATCAGCAGTAGAGACAGAATGAATGTAGGTAGGGATACTAAATTACTTGTGGCAGCCTACAATTTTAACTTAATTTAAAATGGACAAGTGGATATTCATCGGAATCAGTAACCTCATGCTGAGATTAAAACATGTTTCACACAGCTTTTGTTCATGTCTTTGATGCCTGCCACTCTCAAAATCTTTTTGTTTAAAAGATTTTACGTTATGGCATTGAATTAGTGTATTTATATAGTGTTAAATGCATTCCACATATGTATTGCAGTTCTCGTGTTTGAGTCACGATGTGCTCACCGTGTAGTCTAAAACAACCGGGATTTTACTCTTTTAACCTGGCCCGCAAAGAGTGACTGAAAAGAGGTGGGGTTTTCATCGAATCCAAAAACAAAATTACAATTTTCTTCATTAACAACACTATATTCTTCTTCGAATATCTTATTAAATTTAAAATAATATAAATTAGTATTTGCAATCAGTTAACAAGTAGAAAATATAGATATTATTTGATTACTGTTTCAGGATAAAAAAATAATAATTGGGAAAGTGAGACATATCTTCTACTCAAAAAATAATACCAAAAACAAATTTATTTTTTTATCTTCGAAATCCCTCTAAATAAACACTGTCCTTTTTATATCTATTCTTTATGTATCAGAAATCAAACAATTCCAATCATACAGACACTATGTTCACCACATATATACATATATACATATACATATATATATATATATATATAGACACACACACACACAAATATATATATATATATATATAGCCTGGATTACATCTTTAACATATCCAAGCAAAGTAGAACTGTGACCAGATTCTCTGTTATCTGTATAGTGCTCTCTTTTTTTTAAAAAAAAGAAAAAAAGTCTTTTGGTTAGAAACATTTTTCAATCAAGGAGATTAAAGTGAGGCAGCAAGCTAGGTCCCTTGAATTCTCTCCTCTTTTTCATGAAGCTGTTTTCAAAAAGGAGATAACAGAAAACAGAAACATAAAATCATGCGAATAAAGGTGAGAGATAGAAAGAGTTAAAGGAAAGAGTGGACGAGGTTACTGTAAGAGAAGAAAGCTAAGCTAGAACGACGCAGGATCGTCTGAAAATCTGAAGACCTACTTTCTTTTCGAAGCAAAGCTTCTGTTTAGGTCACAGAGTTGCAGGAAAGTTAAGCCACCTTTCTCTTAGGGTTACCTGGTCCATTTATGTGAAAGGGAATATAAATAAATATATTTTATTTCAAATAATTAGTAAATAAGCAACACAAGCCATGGCGAGCTGGGGAGCATATTCTTGGATAATCAACAAGGAAAAGACCCTTATTTGTTGCATGAAAATATGGGGGCTGGAGACTTCACCTACCAATCAAGATCCGACACCTCGTTTTCACACATAAAATTAAACACTTAGCTGTCGTCTCGGATAAATAAACATGCCTTTTCTTGCTATTTTTGTCCATGATTAGCTCATCTAATTGTCATTCATTTCCTCTTCAGGGGTGTTTGGTAATATATTTGGAAAATATTTTGAAATAAATTGAAATTTTTTTATTTTTATTTTATATTTTATATTAAAAAACATTATTTTAATACCATTCTAAATGAAATACACTTTTAAAAATAAAATTAACCAGAATCTTAATTTTACCACCTCAGCCCCCAATGTATGAACCGACATATCAATTTACAGTCCTTCCTGGGCTGCATCTGCATATGCTTTTGTTCTTCTATTGTCGGTTCATATTTTTCCAAGGTATCACATGCATCGAAATTAGCACTAAATCAGCTAGCTAGCTAGCTAGCTAGTGTATATATATATTTATATATATATATGGTACTATATATTGGATTTCTTACATCATACATGTAATCATTCCGTGTGTGTTTAGTCTTCCTTGGTGTATGACACTGTTTTTCAATTAGAAATATACGAAATTAGTACACATAAGAAACTAATTTAATATTTTTTTAAATAATAAAAACCTTAAAAAATATAAATTGTAATTCGAAAACAAACCCGTGGCTAGTAGCCAGCCAGCGGTGTTAGTTCTGAGAATTGCCGATATGATTAGCTAGGTCCCAAACCACAAGAAAATGGCTGAATTTCAACGATCTCTATCCATAGTGATGAAAAAATCAGGCAACTTTCCACGAGTAGATTGTAAGAGAAAATTGTTAGTATTGATTTTACAATGGTTGAACGAATTGAGACTTGACCACGGATCATAGATAGCTACGTAGCTACTTAATTCCGGGACAAAAATGGATTAGGGTTTCTGTGATTTATAAGTTTAGAATTTGCAAATGAGTACTGTAAACACCAATTGGGTTCTGGCGGAGTGGTTAGGCACACTCTCGTCGCTTACGAGGTCTGGGGTTCGACCCCTCTCTTCATCTGCAGCCGGCTCCTTGGGGAGCACTTGCCACCCGCTGCGAAAGGGATTAGTCTGGGCCAGCGCTCAGGATACCCTTGGTTATACCAAAAAAAAAAATGAGTACTGTAAACAGATATTTATTTAGAAATAAGTTGAATTATTATTTTTAATTTAATCAAAGCTTTAGAATTCTGACTTTTGACATAATGATTCCAACTTATACCATGTCTCCCTTCCTTTTCTTTTATGTTTTTTTTTATAAATAGTATACAATAAAGAGTTATTTTAAATTATTTTCTTATCAAACTTATATATATATATATATATCTATGAACTTTGGTTGGTAACCTAGAGGACTGTATGGTAGAGCACATGACCTCGATCGTGATCTCACCGTGAGAAAGATGATATTTGAAGCATAAAGCTCATTTTTTATAATTGACTCTTTCAAAAAACATCATTTTATATATTTCTAAACGAAAAATATTTTCATAAACAACCTCAATTTCATTTCTAAACATGCACTGGACACTAAAAAATCTAAATGATGATATTATTTATCTTACAACCTCTGATTGAATGATATATATATATATATATACACACACGCACACGTACTAATTTGTCTTTATATGTAATGATACTATATAGTATTCATATATATATATATATAATTCATGTTCCTCAAAACCATAGTGTAAACACAGATCCATATAGACACATATTCTTATTTGACGTGTAAAATGATGGTGCAGAAGGAGCCAGCTTAACGAATGATGGGAAATTTCACGTAGCATTTGGCGTTTTGCACAACATTTGAGCCCTAATCTCTTATCAACTGCTTCAAAATGGACATCAGATTCGTCGTCGTATGAGAGGTTAAGTGTTTAATTGGTGGATTCACATGTCACCATGCCAGTGAAAGCTCTACCATTTTTGTTAATTTCTACTAACTTATTTTTGTTCTGGAATCTCGACAACATTTCACTGAATTTTCCAGAATAATTACAAGAGTAAGTGGAGAAGGAATAGGTGGAAGAAAATTCTCTACAAGAAATAGAAATTTCCTAGAAGTTTCCGACGGGAAGCAGTTTCTCATGAACGTGGAATTCACTAAAGTTTTTTTTTTTTTTTTCTCCCTTCAATTCTTCTATAACCCGTGGGCAAACGTTGTTGTGTTGTGATATTTTCGAGAGGTGTTTGAATTACATAATTGTTATTATCTTTATCAAATTATATAAAAAATAAAAATAAAACTTTGATGAATACTTGTCTATATTATAAAAATATATTTTGCCAATGTTTTGAAAGTTCTATATAATCTTATTTGATGGCAAAATAAGACTTTAATGAAATAATATCTAAAACATATTTTTATGCCATCAAAGAATAAAAAAGGAGAACAATCAACATAACCTTGAAGGAAGGGTAAAATAGGAAAAAAAACATTTAATTTATTTTTTAAAAAGACAAAAAAACATAGCCTGAGTTAAATCACCAAAAACACAAGTTGATTCATGAAAATACGATAACCTAAAAAAATCTAGAGCTCAATTCATAGTGAATCCAATATTAAATGATGAAATTAAAATTAAAAATAATTTTTACAAGGATAGAAAAAGAAAAGAAAATTGTAAGTCCATTAAACTCGTGTCCCGTGTCATGGAAGTAAGATGACTCAACAAAAAATAAATTACAAAAACAATTCTCAAAGTATCCCAATGTTGAAGGGTGATTTGTCTTTTTTTTTTTTTTAAATAATAATAAAAAGAAATCCAAGTCAACCTAAGTTAAAAATACCAAACACTTGACCAAACTTATAAGACCGAATTCGGTTTTTTGAATCTTAATTATTTTAAATTAATAAAATTAATTTTATTTTGCAAAATTCAAGCATCAACCTAGTACTGAAAAATTTTCATCAACATTACAAGATCTCTATAAGTAGAAAATATATATATAAAAAAATTGAATCCCAAATAAAACAAGTTGCATATTTGTTCAAATTCCATAATTGTTTCAAGTTAATAACATTTCACTGAGTTTTTCCAAAAAGAGATTTCTTAGTAAAATGACATTTCCTCTCTGCTACTTGTCTTTGAAATGAGTATGGTTTCTAATTACGTTTCAAAAATATTTTTGAAAAAAATTAAATATTTTTATTTTTTATTTTAATTAAAAAAATTTGGTGTTTTTAAATTATTTTCATGTGCTGATATCAAAAATAATTTTTAAAAATTAAAAAAAATATCATTGTAATGCATTTCTGAATAAAAAATATTTTAAAAAATAACTTCAACCACACTTCCAAACAGACATCAACTCCAGCGCAACTAACACCAAAAATTAAATCAAAGTCTATCACAAGTCATCAAAAATATGATGTGCTGAGCTTATGTAAGATCACTAATTAGTCTAAGGACTTAAAACTGATAGAAAACGACATCGTTAATCATCTCAAGATCCATTTTTTCAAGTCATTGTCTGGTTTTGGATAGCAATATTGCCATCACCTCTCTTTCCTTGAAACCATCCTTTCTTTCATGGCCATGTCCCACTTTGAGAGCTGACAAAAACACCATGGAAACTGTGTTTTCGAAGCTGAACATGAAAGTAAACACAAGCTCGAGTGAAATCTTCAAAGCTTGTGGTTTGTGGATTACAAATTCAGGATGGGGGAGGGAGCAATTAGAACGAAAAAAAAATGTTGGGTGAGTTTGAAAATAGAAGAATAAAAGGAGACCCACATTGGTAATGCATGGTTTTGGGCAGCCAAACATGTAAATAAACCTTAAATTGAAGAAAACTTCATACTTTTTCTCATAAAAAAGTTTTTTTTCCCTCAAATTTCGAAGCATCAAGCCCTCTCATCTTTCATATTTGCTCGCCTGACATTTCGTTTCAAAAATATTTTTTTAAAAAATTCAATTTTTTTATTTTAAATTAATTTTTTTTTGTATTTTTAAATTATTTTTATGTGCTGATGTTAAATTTTCTTAAAAAAAATAATTTTGATACATTTTTGAACGAAAAGCACTTTCAAAAACAATCTCAACTACACTCCTAAATAGGTAAGTGTTTCTGGAAAATATTTTTTTTATTTTAAATGATTTTTGATATTTTTATATCATTTTTATATACTGGTATGAAAAATAATTTTAAAAAAATAAAAATGACTATACATACACTAGAATATTTCTTCTTCTTTTTTTTCTTTTTTCAGGACACGAGAAAACTTAGCTAGTAATAAAATAAAATTAAAAAAAAAGTAGACATATTTCAGGGACTTATTACTAGTTTTTCTCTTGCTTTATTTAAAATATTGAACCAAAAAAAAAAGTCTTTCATCCTTGTACAAACTTGTCCTAAACCACCCATCACCTCCAAGAGAGAGGTTATTTGATAATGTGATGATTTTTGTTTTTTTATTTAGTTAATAAAATAGTTTATATTTTTTACATTGAACCTCACGTATAATTAAATTTAAAATATATAATTTTAAATGAACTAAAATAGAACGTTTTTCGCTCATAAAAACCCACTTTTTTTTCTTTTTTTTTTCATATAAACAAATAATTTTAAAAAAATCAACAACTAAAGATATATATTTTTAAAAAACTGTAAAGCGTGAGACACACACTTAACCTTGAAATTAATCACCCTATTCATATTATATGAAATACAATCATGATGAATTTTTGTTATGATTATTATAAACAATGACAAGAAGTTTCCTCTTGGAATATATTATCCAAGGGGTTGGAAGAAATTTGTTTTATTATTTAAGTTCGGACAATGAAATATAATCAATTATTAATATAGTATTTTATATTTTCATGCCTCATATTTCGTATCAAAATTAATAAAATAAAATAGAATAATTTCATATATTTTTAAAAATACCAGAAACTCTCATTATAAAGACGCAATGTGGCAATTCTTCATGACTGTTTGGGAGTGTGGTCAATATTGTTTTTCAAGATGTTTTTTCATTCAGAAATGAATCAAAATTATGTTTTATTTTATTTTTAAAAATTATTTTTAACACTTCCATATTAAAATGATCTAAAAATATATATAAAAATATTATTTGGAATAAAAAATAAATTTTTTTATAAAAAAAACACAGTGACAAACAAAACTTTCATATCATCATCGATTCAAAGTGACTTGTTTGGTGAGCATGAACAACTCTCCAATTCGACCCCAAGAGGCGTGACGTGAAGACAAAGGGCTTGAGATCTGCACAGCAGGTCTCGAGTTCGAAACAGGATCTATAACTCTTATAAGAGCCTGGAACAACCGGGATTTTATTTTTTTAAAATTATTTTTGATATCGACACATGAAAATAATCTAAAAACACTAAAAAAACTTATTTTAAAATAAAAAGTTATATTTTTTAAAAAAACACGGTGTAAAACAAAGCTTTCGTATCATCATCGATTCACAGTGACTTGTTTGGCGAGCATGAACAACTCTCCAATCCGACCTATTTTGTGTTTGATTTTATGGTAAATGAAAGTACAAGATCGATACCTTGAAAATGAAATCCCATTTTGGATCCACTTCAAAAATTTCCAATGGTGTCATCACTGAATTTATCTAAATTTATGAACACTTCTCGATCTTCAATTCTAGTGGTTTGAATATATGGATGTGACTCCTAACTATTTGTAATTATCACATTGCTTTGCTTGTAAATACACTTTCCTTCTTTATCACCATGATTCAAATTTCAAAATAAGATGCAAATCATGTAAAATTCCCATGAATTGTCTGGTTTTGATAAGGATTTTCTTGTCTTCCACGAAAAAGATAAGAGAGAATATAGCAATAATCTTATTTATTTTTAACTTTTAGTGTGTTTATGGTGTCATCATGCATAATACTTTTCAAAATTATTCCTCAATTAGAATAATATTTTTTATATTTTATATTTTATATCAGCATATCAAAATCATTTAGTAATTAAAAAAGATGTTTTTATCAACCAAAATACAATTTAAAAAATATATTATAGCACAAAAATACACTCATTTAATTCCATTTGTTACGCTATTGAACACAATCTCCTTCTGCGTAGGATCCTATATATCATCAATTTTATTATATAATAATGGGTGAAAACCTTGGTACACCTCTAATATAACAATATAAAAGAAATTAGGGTTTTCGAAGTTTATATATATATATATGAGAACCTATATTTTTAAAAATTAAATAGACTGCTCCTCTCCATCAACCCTAAATCAATGCCTGCAAAACTTCATGACATAATAATCAGTAGGTTAAATTAAATTAGATTAAGGGGATGACTTACATTGCGTTTCAAAAATATTTTTTAAAAAAAAATATTTGTAATTTTTTACTATAAATCAAATATTTTTAGTGTTTTTAGATAATTTTCATGTATTGATATCAAAAATATTTTTTTTAAAAAAAACATATTATTTGATGTATTTCTAAACAAAAAATATTTTCATAAACAACTTCAATCACACTTCCATACATGCTGTAAGTACTAAAAACTCTAAATGATGATATTATTTATCTTACAACCTCTTATTGATTGAATGTGTGTATATATATATATATATATATATATATATATATATATATATATATATATACTAATTTGTCTTTATATGTAATGATATGCTCAAGGAACTAGGGTTTTAATCACATAATTGATGATTGAAAAAGGGGTGAGGCTACCATATACTGATTATTACCGATTGTGAAAGGAAATAGCTATAATAATATTCAATGGAAAGTGATATTTCATTGTATTAGGGCACCCCACTTCTAGAAACCAAGACCAGCATCTCTTTTTATTACTGCATCTACTTTTATGATATAGATCGATGACCTAATTTAACCTTTTCGGCATGACCATGGCTCTCACACCATCAATATCTATCTAGGTTAATAATTGATTTTTCTCTTTTTAGGAAAAAAAAATGTATTGGGATGATTTTTATATTATAGTTGTGATATGAAAAAAATAATAATTTAAAAACATTTATGGGAAAAAAAGTTTAATTGAAAAGTTGTTTTGTTACCTATAAAAAAATGTTTAAAAGAAGCTTGAAATATTAGTCAAAATGTATGTATTGAAAATATTATCTAGTGTTTCCAAATATTTTTTATAAGTTATTTTTATAACTTTACATAAAGCAATAATAATTAATTTACTTTATCTAGGTGGCACCCTGATAGTGTTTTTTTGGATTTCTTATGGGTTAAGGATTTGATTTTCTCTCTTTCATATATTCATCTTTTTTAAAAAAAAAAAAAAACTTGAAAATAATTAATAAGACATCGCTAATTAGTGTATGTTTAGAAGTTTTATTGAAGTTGCTTTTGAAAATATTTTTCTTTTATAAATGCATCAAAATGATGTTTGTTTTTTATTTTTTAAAATTATTTTTGACATCAGCACATGAAAATAATATAAAAACATCAAAAAAATTAATTTAAATTGAAAAATAAAAAAAATGATTTTGAAACACAATGAAAAGTACGACAATATAAAATCTTTCGCTTTTATAAGGGTGCCTGCAATTTCATGATCCTGTGAGGTAACTTTGTGTTTGATCTTTGATGAAAAGCTACGAAGTTGGGCTTAGATGGATCATGGGTATGATAATAGTTACTCAACTAGAGGAGCCCATTAATTAAGGTGGGCTTACAAAGAAAGCCCAGCCCACAATAACAGCCTATACCTTTTCAAGTGTTTTTAATGCAATCACAACAAAAAAGCATGGTCAAACAAGGTATTTAGATGTTCGAGCAAATTGCAAGCAGGGCTGGAAATGGATAACTGACATGTTAGATTTGTTTTATATTTATATTTATATTTATATCCGTACTCTAATTAATACTTTTTCAATAAGTGATGAGATGATACAATCAAGTCGGGTCTAGATTTTGATTAGTTCTGTGAGATTTGAACATATTTTTTAAAAATTAATTATAGAGTGTAACTTGAATTTGCAAGCTTGCTCTTTTGATGAGATGCCCTGAAAAGAATGTTGTTTCATGGATTGGAATCATTGATGGGTGGATCTTAGCTTCAAAGAATGGTTTTTTTGTGAGGCATACACCTACAGAAATCACTTGTTAGATAATAATATAAATTATATTCTACAACTTTACCTAACAGCTTAAATTTTTAACCGAGATGATTCTATGACATGATATAAGAACCTCGTTGACTCAACGGTCACGAGTTCGAATCTCACCATTCTCATTCTATCTGATAAAAATCAAACACAAGATAGTATGGTGTCAGTGCAAGCTTCAAGCCCAAAGATCTTTCAATTGAGAAGGTGTGTTAGAGAATAATATAAATAATATTCTAAAACCTCTTAAACTCTTAGGTGAGATGGTTCCATGACATCACTACTCTTGCTATCTCACCAGCTATTTCTAACATGGAGGAGTCAAAATTTTGCAGCTTGATCCATGGATATGCAGAAAAAAAGGGGTTTAATGCATTTGATATACGTATTGCTAATTCGATTATAGATACTTGTTCAAAATATGGTTGTGTAGTGAGTGCATTGAAACCTTTTGAGGATATTTTGGTAGAGTAAGAATTTATTATCATGGACATCAATCATTTCTGGGTTTTCAATGCATGGGATGTTGAAAATATTTTGAAAGGATGGGGAAAATAGATTTGAGGCCAAATAGAGTGACATTCTTGAGTGTTTATGTATAATATTTTTGTTGGTGCCGGGAGTTCGAAAAGACTAATGAATCAAAGAAATTCCTCAAAACTTTCTGGCAATAGTTTTGTTTGAATGACCAGAGAGCTAGACAGATCTAGAATCCTTGTCAGAATTTATGTTGGCTTACATGTATTGATGCCAGAAAAACTGCTAACAGCTACAGACCAAACCCAGATCACTACAGAAAAGTTCTTTTAATAGCTCTTGGCAGCCTAATTCTTGTTGTTTGATGATTTTTTCAGTGGCATCCATACAGAATGATTCCATAAAATGGAGATGCCATACATGAACAAGTATGAAACAGGTGCCTGGTCATGAGCTGCTTGAGGTATTCTAGGAATGAGCCTTTTCTTGATCAAGCATAATGAGCATGTGGGAGTGCAGAAATTAAAGGAACTGGGAAACAAATCTTGTGTCATGATAATTTTGTTACGGAACAATCTCACCTAAAAACTTAATCTTTTAGGTGAAGCTTAAGAATATGATTTATATTATACTCTAACACACCCTCTCAAATGAAAGCCTTTTGGGCTTGAAACTTACACAGACCCACACTACCTTGTGCTTGATTTTTATCAAATAGAATGGAGATGGTGAGATTCGAACCCGTGACCACCTTGTGCTTGATTTTTATCAAATAGAATAGAGATAGTGAGATTCAAACTCGTGACCGCCGAGTCAACAAGGCTCTAATACCATCTTAAGGAATTATCTCACTTAAAAACTTAAGCTATTAGGTAAGGTCTCAAAATATGATTTATATTATACTCTAATAAACTCGTACTTAGTGAGGGTTACTTCAGAAAGATATGGGAGCCATTGAATCTAGCTGAAATCAGAACAGGGTTAGTATTTGAGGATTTCGTTCTCTACAATAGAAGATACTCTCTTTCTTTTGATTTTCTTTGCTTCGGAAATAAAAATGTTGATATATTCATCCTTGAGGTAAAAGTCGTATAGTTCCTACTACTGTATCCAAACAGATCTGTAGTGAGAAAATCATTTCTGAGTTCTACTTTCATTGCCCTAGTATTGTATTAATCTTGCATCAACCGATTGCATTTGCCTATTTGACATTAACTTCTGAAGCCAGGAGTAAAATGAAGAAACGGGACTACACAGATTATATCATGATCTGACAGTTAATTGACAAGATCTTAAATCAGAATTTGGGACGAAAAAATCTAATTACTTTGCATTCATTCGCATAACTTGACTTAAATTTTATGACCTAAACAAGTGTTCAGATTCCTCTGTGAAATGAGGTTCAATCAGTCAATAAATGTGGACTAAATGTTAAAATTATCCATGCAAAACTTTGACCTGTGGAGAGGACACTGCTCTGCTGCTAACTGTCTAATGCCAAATCCCCAAAATGACAGCAATGCTAAAAAGTAGTAGAAGAGTGATATCTCCCCCTGGAAGAATGGATGACCTGAAACACCAGAGAACATTTGTAAAATGTCTATTTATGGGGTTTGAAAAGAAAAATTGATAGGAACAAGTAAAGATAAAAATCTTAACCACCCCATTCTATTCGATAAAATCAAGCTCAGGGTACTATGGGAATTACATGGCCAAACTTGGTAACGAATTACTTGTTATTTGGTGTAAAGTTGTGGAAATTGTAGAGAAATACCATGCATTTTACAGGCACATAATAACAACTAATCCAAAAAAGAAGCCATTCAAAAATCGCAGTAGAGTTTTCTAATTTGCACTCATAATGAAATGATAAATTGGTTTTTATATTTGCTTTCCAATGTCAGAGAATAATATAAATCATATTATGGGACCTTACCTCAGCTTTTAGGTGAGATGGACCTTAAGATTTAGGCTTTAGCAGGCGCAAAAATATTATTGGATGTCTCAAATATATGAGGTGCTTTTCTGCTGTCTTTAATATTGTTTATATGTCTTTTGAGGTTTTTACTGTGAAACAGAAGTGCAAACATCCTATTAATTAGCGAATAACTGAACATGGAATTGTTTGCAATACCTGAGCTTCTTTCTGGATTGCTGTACATATGCCATTACTGGAGGAAGAATACCAAACAGGAAGCAATTTGCATAAACACCAGCAAAATCAAGAGCTCTTGAAAAGGTTGACCGAAAGAAGGATCCTATAAGAATGGGAACACCAAGAACAAGAATCATTACAAATTTATGGTGGAATGCATCAGACTCGGCAGTGCTTGATGGTGGTTTCACTTCTGATGCAGCAAAACACCTTGTTCCATCAAATGA
This sequence comes from Salix brachista, assembly GCA_009078335.1. Taxonomy (NCBI): domain Eukaryota; kingdom Viridiplantae; phylum Streptophyta; class Magnoliopsida; order Malpighiales; family Salicaceae; genus Salix; species Salix brachista. Next base: position 7,664,321 of record CM018590.1, read on the forward strand.
AGCCCTCCCTGAACTTCCAAGATTATGCCTACGAGAAAAGGTTACGAATCCAATTCTACCAGTCCTTTCCCCATTAGCAAATATTTTACATTGAGTGTGAATCTGTTTTTCAGATTTAGTTTTTGTAAAAATCAACTCCAAGGTATCAAGAAGCTGTCTCGGAAAGGTAACTGCATAGCCTATCAAGCTAGTTGCCAGAGCTGAAAATGCAAATCCCTGAACAGCAGATAAAGCAGAAGGATTGACAGAGAGCAAAAGTGAGATCGGGTCATTGGAGGAGGCAGCTGTGGTAGCACCAGCAAGCCCCAAAACAATCAAATTCCATGACAACACCATTATCAAAGGAACAGCCCCACCAATCAGTACAGCTTTTCTAGCCTCAAATACAGAATTCCCAGCAATTTTACATATAAAGGGGGTAATAACATGGAACCCCAATGTAAGTACGGTTACAGGGATGGCAGGCAAGATTGCTGAAATACTCAGTGAGGTGGGAACAAGGGAAGCTAATATATTTGTTCTGGCCACAGATAAACCAATAGCTACCAGTGAAGTTATGGAGAAAAGCATGATTAAGCATAAAAGCCTGTTAGCAGAATCAATGGCCTTAAAAGGGCAGAACCCAATTACAATCCCAGCAGCAACAGGAAACAAAGCATGAGCCAACACAACATTCATCCATGGAAACCACTGTGATACTATTGAACCAATGCCTGAAACACACGCTACCAGCAAAGAAAAACTTAAGCTAGCATAAACCACCGCCACAAAAGCACCAAATTTGCTTCCTAATGCTTTTGTTGCGAGGCCAGTAAAGCTCACCTCTGCAACTCTATCTTCTTGCATAGCAGCAAAACTAAGTTCAGCAACAAGAATGATAGAGGAGATTACATAAACCCAACAAAGGATGATGGCAATTGTTGATGTAAAAGAACCAGACCTTATAGTTGCGGTTGGTAAGCCCAGCATCCCAGGCCCTACAGCAGTGCCAATGATCAAACTGACAGCACCCCAGAAATTCTTTTTACTTCCTTCCTGGGTTTCTAATTCGAGAACCTCATTTTCTTTGGTAAATCTATCATCGTCTGCTCTACCCTCATGAGTAGCAGTGATGGAAAGTGAAATGGTATCTTGTGATGTGCACCTAGGAATGAGAATGTCAGGGTTTTTACAAAATGAAGTAACTTTCTTGGGTGGGGTAATGGGGACCCTGGAAGTGTTGTGGGATTGATTGAATCTTGAGTATGTGATTGAATTAGGTTTGGATAGGTGGTGGGAAAGGTGAAACATTCTGGGATGTTAACTCAGATGATGTTTATCTTGGAATCTTGAGAAAAAGAATCTACTTCATTTTCAATCCTGAATGCCAACAACTATTTATGGAACCGAACAGTGACCTATTTTTTTGTCAGAATCAATCATAAACCCTGAGTCTTTCGTCCCCACCGAGTTTCAACTGTCAGGGAGAGTTGCGAGAAATAAGAGGGCTGAGGCGTAGAGAGAGAGACGGGATCTGTTTCCAGTGGCTTGTTCAGACCAACCGAATAGGCCTCCTCAGCACTCTGTTCTTTATCAAGTTTTCAATTCGGTTTGGGTTAATGTTTTGTTTTTTTAATTGGAATAAAATATTTTGATTTTGGAGTATTTTGATATGTTTGTTTTGAGGTTATATATATATATATATATATATATATATATATATATATATAATTAAATATATTAATTCAAAAAAATAATTTAAATCTAAAAATAAAATTATTTAGAATTATACAATTTAATCTTAAAATGACACAATAAAATAATTTTTCTAAACAAAATTATGAGCATGTATAATGTTACGAGAATATCATCATCAATCTCGCAAGGTCATTACATTCTCTGATTGCTTTAAATTTTTAACAAAATATATATAAATATGTCTAGAGACTCCTCGTAAAATTTCATCTCAATCTAACGATCGGATTAAGAGATATGGTTGATATTATAAAATTATTTATTATTTAAAAAAAAATACTATTTGCCCGAATCGGAATTGGCGGAACGACACTGGACTATTTCGGCCAGAATTCATGGCTAAAAAATCCAGAACAGACTAAAATTTAAACTGAGATAAAAACAATATCATTGTGTCTCATTTTTTTAATTGCTACAAAATATTTCGGCCGAAATAGAAAAAAATTGACAACCTAAGTTTTTATAGATGGATGATGGGACATGGAGATGATGAAACCCAGTACAGTTTTATTGAATGGATATGGATAAAGGAAATATGATGTTGCGAGTTGTAATTGCTGGTTCAACTCACTGATTCGGTGTTCAAGATTTCAATTTGAATTTTGACATCCATTCAATTTGATCCGACTGTTCCATTGTTGTTTCGGAGGAGGGTGAGTTTTTGTTTTTGTTTTTTAAACTAAGGATTCCTATTTGAATCTATGTGTCTATTAAAATTTAAATATCTTTTTATCTAAAGATTTCAATATAGTTTAATTGTTTTTTAAAATATTTTTTATTTAAAAAAAAATCAAATCACTATATTTTTAATACTTCTTTTATTATGTTATATGTTTATTTTAAAATAAAAATATTCTTTATTATTGGGTGTTTGAGAGTGTGGTAATAGTTTTTTATTTAAAAATAGATTTAAATAATATTTTTATATTTAAAAAATTACTTTTGACATAAACACTTTACAAATATAACAATTAAAATTTAAAAAGTATTTGTTTTTTTTAAAAAACAAATCTTACCATATACATGCTAAGTTGGAGGTTTTAAAACTTTTAATTTATTTTTTCATAATAACTTACTGATAAACTTTTATTTATTTTTTCAAGTGATCAAGGTAAATCGCTACCGCTATTAGAGGTTGGCAAAAAAACCAATAAAAGAAAAAGGGAAAAAAGCATCGAAAAGTACATGCCTGTTTGGGAGTGTAGTTGCGGTTGTTTTTGAAAGTGTTTTTCGTTCAAAAATACATTAAAATTATGTTTTTTTATTTTTAAAAAATTATTTTTGACATAAACATATCAAAATAATCTAAAAACACCAAATTTTATTAATTTAAACTTAAAAATAAAAATAAAAAATTTTCAATTTTTTTCAAAAGTGCACCATCCATCCATCCAATTCCAAATAATATATATATATATATATATATATATATATATATATATATATATATATATATATATGAGATTAGATGACACCACGTTCCAGACATCGAGCACCTCACGTGCCGCTATCAACCATAAAAACCGGCAAACGTCAACAAAATAAATCTTAAACAGCACAAAATAACGACCTTATCCAATAATCTTCATACTTTCATCAATTTTTAATACCGTTAGATCCATCATCCATACAGAAATCCAGCGGCCCAAAACACCCCACCATCATTTTCAATTTTCAACATTTCCCAGCTCAGAAAGAATGATAAAGAGGGAAGGAAACGCATAATCTATTCAAAAGAAAAGGCATAAAGTAATAAAGCAAAAGCCTTTCTCTACTTTTTTTGCAAGAACATGAGCTTTCTTTGGCTTTAGATACAAATTTTCTGTCTTTTTTTTGTTTTTGTTTTGTAAATTGTTGCGAGAAATTATGACAGAGGTTTTGAGCAGGACAAATCTATTTTCTTCTGGTAATTATCAAACCCAGCAACAAAATACTATTTCTGTGTATGCAAAGGTTTGCAAGCTTAAAGGGTTTCCTTCAAAGGTCAAACCACAGGGTTTGAGATGTCAATTTACAAGATCTTCTTGTTGTTGTGACTTTTATGGCAAGAGTGTTGTTGTCCATGGAAATCAAAGCAAACCCAGAAGAGGGTATCTTCCTCAAGCTTTGGTTGTGGCTCAGGTTAGTCAAGTTTCTATTGTTTGGATTTATCGTCTTTATTTTGAAATTTTCTTTTTTAATTTTCTTGTGGGGTTCAACTTTTAATCTCTTTCCTGTTTGTTGTCATAATTGTTGGTTTATTTTTAATGTTTGGATGGCTAAATTACAGAGATTTTGTTTAACCATCTGGGTTCTCAATATTTGATTTTTAGAGGAAAAGAAAGTATGGATTTTTTTTCTCTTTTTGAAATTCATTATCTATTCTCTTAATTGATAAAAGAATCATGAGATTTTGTATATTGTGGAAACTCAAATTTTTGTGTCATTTTGATATTACAAGGATGGATAAATGCTTAATGGGTTTTTCCGTTTGTTATCTTTTGTGGAATTAACAGACTGGACTTAAACTTAAATATGCTAAAAAATGGTGGGAGAAAGATCTGCAACCCAACATGAAAGAAGTAACATCTGCGCAAGATCTTGTGGATTCCCTGATAAATGCTGGGGACCAGCTTGTTGTTGTTGATTTCTTTTCCCCTGGATGTGGTGGCTGCAAAGCTCTCCATCCCAAGGTATGATATGCATAACTATTTGGAGGTACACGAGGTGTGTTAGAGAATAATATAAATCATATTATGGGCTCTCATCTAAAAGTTTAAGTTTTTAGATGAGATAGTTCTTTAATATAGTATCAAAGCCCTGTTGGCCCAGTGGTCACGAGTTCAAATCTCACCATCTTTATTTTATTTGATGAAAAACCAAGCACAAGGTAGTGTAGGTCTATGCAAGTTTCAAGCTCAAATTGCTTTTAGGAGATGTGTTAGAGAATAATATAAATCATATTATGAGGCGTCGTCTAACAACTTAAACTTTTAGGTGAGATGGTTCATTGACATGGTGCATTTGCATGTGAATATGAGTGGTTTAGGGTTTTTTTTTATGGATTTAGTTTACTGGAAGAATTCTAACGGGTGTCCTTTTTTGGGCAGATATGTCAACTGGCAGAGATGAATCCAGATGTACAGTTTCTTCAAGTTAATTACGAGGAGCACAAATCCATGTGTTATAGCCTCAATGTCCATGTGTTGCCATTCTTTCGTCTCTATAGAGGAGCTCATGGCCGGTTATGCAGCTTTAGCTGTACTAATGCCACGGTTAGTTTGGCCATTCCTTCACTTCTTTTGCTGATTAACTGTGATATTTGAAGTGAGTTTAATAACTGTTAATTTTATGAACAGGCCAGCTTGTTTCAGTTTATCCTTTGATTTTCTGTTTCTTGCATGCCAAGAGCTTTAATGGTGAAAGAATGAAATGTAGTGCTTGATTGATTCTTGAAATAAACCATTTTCTGCATTTCCCCCCATTAAAATCCAAGATTTATCAACTCAGTGGAGCCACATCACACTCAATTTCACTAGTTAATCTTGAATTTTGTTAGAATTCATGGGGTCTGTTTGCCTAGGAAGATGCGCCTCACAAACCCAGTTTTTTACTGAACCAGATTAATGGATGTAATTTGCTGGCATTTTGCATTTATCGTTCAATTCATTACACACACTTCATCAATCTCATTGATTTGTTTCTACAATGTTGGTCTTTGTTTTGGTTCTATCTCAGATCAAGAAATTCAAAGACGCATTGGCCAAGCACACACCAGAGCGATGCAGCCTTGGGCCAACAAAAGGGCTGGAGGAAGAAGAGCTCGTTGCTTTGGCAGCGAACAAATATCTCTCCTTCGTGTATGCACCCAAACCAGTTCAACCTGCTCCTGTCCCTGCCGCGGTACAGGTAGCACCACCAGCAGCCCCATCTCGTTCAGACCGAGGTCTACCGCATCCTCTTCTTATGACAAGCTTGGAGTCTGCTCAAGACTCAGAGGAGAAAACCCTAGTGAGTTCTGGGAGATGATGTGGGCAGTAATCAATAACTATCATTGTACAGTCTGTGCTCTACTTTCATTTTCATGTCAATATTAGAAATGAAGAAACCAATAGAGGCTCAAGCCATGATGTCTGTCTGTATTTATGTTTTCATGGAGTTGCAGGGTTATGGATTTACTTTTTTGGATCCTAGCCTTGCTTGTATGAGCCTTAGTTTTCCTACCCCTTGTAGTATCAGTTTAATGCAGCAGCTATACCGCTAATATTTCCATCATTTCTTTCTTTCTTTCATCTGAGTTTGTGATATCATTGATACCCGACCATCGCCGCGTGGTAGCAAATGGTTTGAAATCTGCCTATAGATCTCAGGTTCGAGTCAGAGTATACTCATCTTGTAAAAACCCGGAACAGTAAAGGTTTTACTCGTTTAATTCGGCTAGCAAAAAGTGCCTAAAAGAGATGTGACTTCTTGAAATCCAAAACAAAAAAATCATTGATGTGTATATGCCCTTCCGGTTAAGTTTGAGGTAGGCAGAGATACTTCAGTGCAGTATTCATAAGTTTCTCTTGATAACTTCTCAATCATTGCTGTCTAAATTTTGATTTTTTTAAAAAAACAATTAATGTTTTTGGTAGATTTGAATTGGTTTTTATGTGTTAATTATTTTAATGTAATTTTAAATAAATAATGTTTTAAAATATAGTATTTATTATATTTCCAAACAGTAACAAAATCTTAAATGGATGGTATCCAAGGGTCTTATCTTCTAAAGGAAAGAAATATCTTCTATTTTAAAAGTGAAAAAGAAATGTTTGAGACTTATCTTCTGAAGAACAGAAATATCTTCTCTTTTAATAGTTAAAAAGAAAGGTATCATAAGAAGAGACACTGTTTTAACTGTAGGGAGATTGATATAAAATAGTATTTATTTATTTTTCAAAATATTTTTTATCAATTATATTAAAATAATATATTATTTTACTATTATTATTTTTTAAAATTTATTTTTAATATCAATTCATCCAGTGTTATTAGATGAAGTTGTTTGTTTTTATATTTAAAAAAAATGAGATCTTTTATATTCTTCTTTGTTTTAAATTATTTTTTTAATATTTTAAAATAATTTTGATATATTAATATTATAATTAAATTTCAAAAATTAAAAAATATATTATTTTATTATATTTTTAAAAAACAATCCACTAATACCAAGAACTCTGGTTGCAGGCAACAGCAGCAAGTGGGGATTGCTGTTCCGGATGAGAGGATGCATGAAACTTGACTCCAAGGAAGAAAAAAAACAAGTAAAATGGATAAAAAAAATTGATAATTTTTTATTTTTATTTTTATTTTAAATTAAAATTTTATTATTTTTAGATCATTTTTATGTGTTATTATCAAAATTAATCTTTTAAAAATAAAAATATATATTATTTTAATATATTTCTAAATAAAAAATACTTTAAAAAACAATTATGACAACATTCTTAAACATAGACGAATTTTCTTGTTTTTTTTGATAACTGGGATGTCCGGGCCAGCTTGCGTGCACCACAACTAAATCCCCAGGCCCACTGAACATTCTGCAAACTCAATGAGCATGTAAGGCACCGCGGGGGTGACATGCATGTCTGACAAGGCTTGAACCTAGAATGAGAGAAGAGAAAAAGCTTTCCATGACCACCAGGCCAAGACTCGGCTGACAACGTAGACGAATCTTGCTTGCATAGGAGAATGGATGAACGTGGCCCAACTCAATTATTATGCTTTGTGTGGGGTAGGAAATTCCTATTTTTGACACAATTTTGAATTTCTCAAGACATTTTTTTCAAAAATTCAAGGCCTCAAGTCAATTTCCTATGTTTATCTTTGTGGGGTTAAGCTTGTATTATTTTTCAACACAAGTTTAGGGCTTGAAGAATCTCTAAACTCCTCTCCTCTGCGTATCAGTCTGAACTTGCTCAAGATAAAATGCCTTGTGGGGTAGACCTGTCTATACACTTCGATCACAAGTTTAGCGATTTCAAATCCAAATCTCCTCTCCTTCCTTGCCATGTGTCCTGATTCGATGTTAAAAAATAATATAAATTATATTATGACGTTTTATATAGAAATTTAAATTGTTAGGTAAGACTCTAAAATATAATTTATATTATTATCTAACACATTCCCTCAAGTGAAAGCTCTTTAGACTTGAAACTTGCACACAGAGCCACACTACATGTGCTTAATTTTTATCAAGTAAAATAAGGGTGATGAGATTCGAACTCGTGATTGTTAAATCAACAAGGTTCTAATATCATATTAAGAAACTATCTCATCTAAGAGCTTAATTTGTTAAGTGAGGCCCTAGATGGTTCCTTAGCACCATCTCACCTAAAAATTTAAACTCCTACGTGAGACTCCACAATATAATTTATATTATTCTCTAACACTCTCCTCAAGTGAAAACCCTTTGGACTTAAAATTTACACGGGCTCACACTACCTAGTGCTTGATTTTTATTAAATAGAATAAGGGTGGTGAAATTCGAATCGTGACCGCTAGGTCAACAAAATTCTAATACTATGTTAAAAATCATCTTACCTAAAAATTTAAACATCTTAAAATATAATTTATATTATTGTATTAAAGATTCCATTGTGGAAGCCCCCGTCTTTGAATGATCGCATTGGATATCAAGAAGCTGCTTCCTTCTCCATCCATATCCATCGAAGATTGGTTGCCCCTTGTTGCTTGAAAGAAACCTTTTGGAGCTGCCATGGATTGGCTTCTGTTAGCATGTCCTTGTCAAATACTGTGGGATTCGCAGTGAAATGTTGATAATTTTCAAAGCTGAAAGATAGAATTGTATAGTCTTTTATCATGTAGCTGATAATGATTGTGCATTGTTCAGCATCTCGAGCGATCATGGATTCTTTGCTTTCAGTTTGAAAGAAAAAAAAATAGAGGCAATTTGAAAAGGTAGAGGATAGTGAAGCTGCCTGTGGACTTGTGCTTAAATTATTGTAATATTACAAGTGATGCATTCCATTTTTAATGAGCTAAAAGACCTCTCAAAAACATCCAATAAAAACCCTAAAACATCCCAACAGCCTCGAGTTACCAAGTTTGAGCATAACTTCTGCTAAGATTATTATTTTTGGATGCGAGGAAACTCAACTTTCTAGAAATTGCACTTTGTATATCCAGGTGAACGAGTAAAATCCTAGCTGTTTTAAGCGCTTACAAGGAGTGCACGACTTGACTTAAACTCGAGATCTGTTGTGCAGATCACAATCTTTTTGCCATTACAGCACACCCATTGAGAACAACTTCTACTAAGATGCTAATGTTGGGCATACATCTAAGCTCGGAAGTCCAAGCCCACCATTTAGGTGTTCTACCTCTCAAATACTAATATTATAACTATGTTTGTTTTTTCTTGATTTTTTGTATTTCAACCATGAAATCAATATTTAGAGAAACTTAGTAAATTATTTTAAATATCAAAAACATTTTTTTTATTGAATGTTAACGCACAAAAATATTTTTGATTTTTTCTTACAAACAAACTATAGATATACATGTTTTTCTTCTTCTTTTGAATGATATGTTTTTTTATTCAAACGAAATTCACATAAATTTGGTGTTATATATTTATTTATTATTTTTGAAAATGCTCAACCTGAAACCCATAAATACAACCCAAAACGAAATAGCCCAAGTTGTCAAACAAATAGCCCACAGACTTCATATGTATATGTATGTATGTATATAGTCATGGTATATCTCCATCGACAGTGGCCCCATCAACAAAAACAATAATTGTAATTTCGTGTATTTATCGGTATAAATACTGTCAAAATATACCACCAATAATCATAATTTCGTGTATTTATCGGTATAAATACTGCCAATAAAATTATTGATAAAAGCGATATTTTGAGGAATTTTTTGTTCAATTCTTTAGAGAATACCGACGGAACATTCTATCGATAGAGTCGTAGGTAAAAGTGGCATTTTGAGTATTTATACCGATAGAACATTTTAAATAATACCAATGAAAATACTTGTTCGGTAAATACGGATGAGATTTTGTTGCTATACTATGATCAGTGTCTCTCCTTGTCTTGCTACCTTCCCCCCTTTTTTAATTTTTCTGCTGCGCAATACTCTATTTATGATAGCAAAATCAATCAGAAAAGAACTGATTGAATATGTTTTTCCTTTAAATAGAAATTAATTGAAGATTTTTATTTTAATAATAAAATTGTTTTAGATTCACATGATATTTCTTTCCACCATATTTGATTTTTCTTTTATCGTAATCTTGAATATAATAAAATATCTTCATTAATTTCCAGATCTAGTTATTTCCTTTTTAACTGCAATCTCCTTGATTCTTTCCTAATCAAATATTCAATCAATCTCCTTGATTCATTCTTAATCAAACATTTAAGCTTATTTTATTTTTCCTATTTGATTTCCCATTATTTTTGTTCTTTTTGTATTTTGTAAGTTTATGTTTGTTTCTATTTACACAAATATAAAATGATAAAAAAATAATAAAACGATTAAAATTGGCTAATTTTATTAAAATAAAAGGTAAAACATTGGATGACAACAAGAGTAATATAAAGCTATTCACCTCACCTCCATAACTTCCTTACCTGATAACTTAAGTTTTGGTGTTGAAATGATTTTTTGACATGTGTCAAAGTTTTATTAACCAAGTAAACACGAGTTTGAATTTCAAAAATTCTATTCTATTTGATAAAATTAGTAGCACAAGGTAAAAAATTGGATTACAACAAGAGTAATATAAAACGATTCATGTACTCTTACCTCATAATTTAAGTTTTGAAAGTGATATGATTCTTTGACATGGTATCAAAGTTTTATTGACCAAGTGATCACGGATTTGAATCTCACCAATTTTATTTTATTTGATAAAATTAATAACACAAGATAATTTAGGTTTGTGAAACATTCAAGTTCAAATTACTTTCACTTAAGATGTCTGTTAGAGAGTTACATGAAACTATTTTTTGAATCTTACCTTATAATTTAAACTTTTTAGTTGAGAAAGTTCTTTGATATGATGTATTCTATTATAAATTTAAACACATTAAATTGTTGGGTAATGAATTGTATTTTATTTGATAAAATTAATAGCATAATGTAATTTGAGTCTATGTGAGTTTCAAGTCCAAATTTTTTTCACATGAAGATGTGTATTAAAGAGTAATATAAAATTATTTTTGAAGCCTCATCTAATAACTTATTTTTTTATTTGAGATGATTTTTTTAATAATGTATAGTATTAGTAATTTAAACACAACGAATTGTTGTATTGTATTGTGTTGTGAAATTAAATATATTTAAACAGTAAAAGCTAAAAGAAAAGAGGGCAAAACAAACTCAACAAGACCTTTGCTTAATTATATATATATAACATATTTTCTTTGTTCGCAAATGAATAAAATCATGAATTTTAAATAATAAGACCTTTTAACGAGTAATATGAAACAATTTATTTAATAATTTAAATTTTTGAGTGAAAATAATTTGGAAATCTATATCAGAAACTTTATGCTCAAACGATGATTCGTTCATGAATTTGATTGTAATTAAATTGAGATTATTATTTCACAATATCCAAGAAGAAATTATGAAATCTCTCTGCCAAGTAGAACAATTGCAGACAAGCCATATAATTTAGCTCACAAACAAAAAGGGCTTACGTCACATAACATGGTCTCCTAATTTGCATTCCCTATATCTTCACTGAGTAGAAGAAATGATGAAAGACTTTTTTTTGGGACGAAAGAAACTCTACTTTCTGGAAAATATAGTTTGTGAGTTCAGATAAATAAGTAAAATCTTATTTGTTTTAAACTCTTACAGGAGTGTATGTACTGACTCGAACTTAAAAACTATATTGCAGATCATAAATCCTTTATCATCACGTCACATTCCTTGAAGACGATAAAACAAGATTACTAGTACTGTACATTTAAAACAGAAGATGTGAAGAAATAAGATCGCAAAAAATAACTTTATATGATTTTATATATATATATATATATATATATATATATATATATATATATATATATATATATATATATATGTGTGTGTATTAAATAACCAACAAATTATTTAGTTTTTTTTAATATAATTTTTGGGTTATAATAATTTCTTGATATTCGGGCTATATACAGACACATTTATATATGTGAAATCAGAACAATTTTTCTCCAACAATCAATGCATCCAGAAGCATGTGACAAAATTATCCAAACTCTAAACACTACATGCCAGGAAAGCTAGCATTCTGTGCCCTGAAACCTGTTGATTTAATGTCTGTTTGGAAGTGTGGTTGAGTTATAGTTGTTTTTTAAAGTAATTTTCATTCTTAAATGTATTCAAATGATGCTTTTTATTTTTTTAAAATTAGTTTCAATATCAGTATATGAAAATGATCTAAAACTACTAAAAAATATTTAATTCAAAGTAAAAAATAAAATTAATTTTTTTTCAAATATATTTTTAAAATGCCGTGACAAACATTTTTTTTTTTTGATAATCAGGGTGTCTGGGTCAGCTTGCGCGCGCACCACAACTAAATCCCCGGGGCCAACTGAATATCCTGCAAACCTAATGAGCATGTAAGGTACCGCGGGGATGACAGGCGTGTCTGACAAGGCTTAAACCTGAAGTGAAAGGAAAGAAGAAACTCTTCATTACCACCAGGCCAAGACGTTGATGACTCAAACAACTTCTTACTTGTGTATCTGTGTGCAGGTGACTTACCTTTCTAATGTTTCGTGTGCTTTGTTATATGAAGAAAGAAGCGGTGATTTAAAACTAGAAAGTAATGATTCCTTAACTCACCCACATAAGAGATAAATAATTTAAGATTTTTTGAAAATAATATTCAAATCGAGTGATTACTTCAATCAAAGAATTATGATGAAAAACTTGACTCGTTGATTATAACAAATCAAGAACCGTAGGTATAAGAAATCGTAATACAAACAATTGATTTTTGATGAGTTTTTGAAAAAAATTCACAAAAAAACAAGAGTAATTAAAAAACAGACTCTCAAACACAAATTTTAATTTTGAATAATCAATGTATCCCAAGTAATTGAAAAAACTCTATATACAAGTTCAATAAGCTCATTTATACTAGGTAAAACATCGCTACCAGAAAATTAGCTAATTCATATAGAAAAATCGACAAAAATATTATGTCGATATTTAATAAATAATATTATCATCAAAATGTTTGCGATGTCATTTCTATCGGTATTTGCCGACAAATATTCTCCTCAGTAAATTTTCAAGACTTTTAAAAAATCAAGGTGCTTGATTTTGGCTTTTTTTAAAAGCCTTGAACACTTATTTCCCCTCATGAAAATAAAATAGTTAATTATCTTAGAGCATCAAGAATAACAAAAAAAAAAAAAAAGAATTCTTGCACAATTATCCAGCAAATTTCAGCTTAATCAAACAGCTAAATTAAAAGTTATATATTTTAATATAAAATTGCAAAAAAACAGACTTGATTTGCGTGTTATAGAAAAGATAAATTTGATATATATATATATATAATAATTCATTGAATGTCTCTTCACACCTGGGAAGAGGCCTGAGTACATGAACAGTGTATAGTCTGCCAGAGCAAACTCTTTCTACACAAGGAAAGAACCTAGGATACAAATTACATAGAAACTTGAAGACTTTGTCCGCATACCTAGTAACATAAAAAAAACACTGACAATACAAGGAAATAATGATTTTTTTTCTTCATGGGATAGAGTATATTAGTCGATCTAGGTGCAGCTTAAGTCATGAAATATGGAATCCAATGATAATATACACACTCATAGAATCATGTTTTTTTTATGCTAGAAAACCCTTTTTTTTAAAAAAAAAACACACTTTGTAGATCTAGACAAGTGAGTAAAACTCTGGTTGTCTCAAGCTTTTATAGGGGGTGTATATCTTGACTCAAACTCGAGACCTGCTATGTAGATCACAAGACCTGCTATGATTTTATTGTAACCATAAAATCATGTTATTTGTAACTGGGAAAGTAATTAATTCTTGTTTAAACTAATTAATTTTAAACATTATAACAATTGACTAAGAGTAGTGATGGTAGAGTGCGTAACGTGATGACAGAAGGCATGTGAGCTGCACAACAGATCTCGAGTTCGAGTCAGAGCATGCACCTCTTGTAAAAGTCTAGGATAGACGAGATTTTTCTCGCTCACCTGGACCCATAAAATACGCTTTCCAATAAGTGAGATTTCCTCGTATTAAAAAAATGACTAAAAAACCACTAAGAACATCGATTAGTGTGAGAAATATATCAATTGCAAAATGCAACAATATTGGGAACAACTTTGAACTCCTAATATATACTTTACTGAAAATCATTATAGAAGAGCTTGCTATGTAATTATTTGAAGCATGATTGTTTTTATTAACATTAATGTTTGGGCCAGTTTATGTATACTTCGACTAGTTTCATGGGTCCTAAAATAAACAGTTATTTAAATCTTTAGTCATATATCTTAAGCATGATTTTTATCAACTAGAATGAAGATGATACGGTTGTCAACATAGTATATATATATATATATATCTTGAAGCTCTAAGGAGGTATACTAGAGCAGAAGACAAACCTGAACAAATCTCTCAAGAGCTTCCTATAAGATCTGATACTTGGGCAAAATAACATTCTTAAGTGAGTTGAATGTAATCTTTTATTGTGTGTGCACGACAATCTTGTACAATTTCATGATAGCTTGGATGACGTAGCATGTTGATATGATAGTAATGAATTGATTTATATCTAAGAGAAAAAACTAGCTAGAACAAAGTATTTCTCGATTACCATTAAAAATATAATCGAGGAGGTTGAAGAGAATCTTCATGTCATTAAGTGACTGTTTGTGAGGGCGGTTACGGTTGCTTTTGAAAGTATTTTTTGTTTAGAAATACATCAAAATGATATTTTTTTTATTTTTTAAAAATCATTTTTGACATCAGCATATCAAAATGATCTAAAAACACCAAAAAAATTTCATTTAAAATGAAAAAAAAATTGAATTTTGGCCAAACACTGGTTTGACCGCAGTGCCAAACAGACACTAACGGTTATTTTTAAAGATATTTTTTATTTAAAATTATATTAAAATAATATTTTTTTATTTTTTTAAAAATTATTTTTGATATCAGCACATGAAAATGATCTAAAATTCTAAAATAATTTAAATTAAAGTAAACAAATAAAAATAAATTTTTTTTATTTTTTTTTAAAAATAATTTTGAAATGAAGTGTGAAACACTACGTTGATACGATGTAATGTTTTCATTACCATGATTTTTCATGCAGAGAAGCAGTAGTGCTCTTCAAGGAGCTCCTTACTGGTTAGTATTTTCACCATAAACCTAGCATGAGGAGCAGAAAGGAAAATGTAGCCAAGGACAACCTGCCAACCTCTTCATCTCTTCCACCATATGGAAGCAAAAATCGAGTCGCCGGCAAATCGAGTCGCCGGCAAGTCATCCTTGGCTGCATCAACCCTTATGAGCCTCCATGCAAGGCTACTACAGTGAGACAGCAGCTGAAGAAAGAAGGAGAGTTTTGTGTGGTGAAAATCAAGAAGAAAGATTGGATGAAATGGAAGAGACGGCCGGTTAGCTTAAATAGAATTGAAGGGGCGAGAGGTGGTGATGGAATGCCTGGCATTTTTGGTAAATATCTTGCAATATTTCATGCATTATGTACTGCTGAGGCAGCGGTGACAGCTCTTCTGTCAGGATCTAACTTTGAACCCAGCAGAGAAAAGTGATGAAGAATCCTTTCATTCCTTTTTTTTTTGTCATTGAATCGAGTGAAATTAGCAAATTAACTACTCATGAAGTTGTAATTAATTATTACATTTATTTAAAGAGATTTTGCCTTGCCCCAAATCATTACTTCTAAAATAGGAACACGCTGTAATGGCTAAAGAAAAACAAAATTCATATTTTAGTGTTTCATCTAACAGCTTCAGCTTTTAGATGAGATGGTTCTTTGATATCGTATCAGAATTTTATTGACCCAGCAGTTACGAATTGGAATTTCATCATCCCTATTCTATTTGATAAAAATCAAGTACAAAGTAGTGTGAGTTTGTGCAAGTTTGAAGCCCAAAAAACTTTCACTTGAAAAAATTATTAAAAAATAATATAAATTATATTCCAGGACCTCATCTAATAATTTAAATATTTAAGTTAACTAACCATATGGATAAATGTATAGCTTAGAGCATCTCCAGTGGGAGTAGGCATTTTGGAGAGCCAAATCTTTAAAATGGATGTTTGAATAGTATATATATGGTTTTTTTGTTGATGTGCACTTTAATGGTAAAAGGCATTTTGGAGAGCTATTTTTTTTATATTACTATTTTAATGTAATGCAATTATTTTATGTATAATTTAATTATGCAATTAATTATAAAATTAATAGGAGTAAGTTATATAATTAAATAATTACTTTTAAAAAACCCTCCAACAATATAATTATTAATTTTTTAATTTTATGTAAATTAAAAAAAAATATAATTAAAAGACCCACAATATTTGAAATTGGAAATTTAAGCTACTTATTGTATGTTTTTCAAGTAATTTGTATGTTTTTTTATGATTGTTGTATTTGAAGTTAATTAATGCTACTTATTCTCTTCGAGAGTAAGAAAAACTTAAAAAAACAAAATGAACACATTAACAAATAACCAATAAGTTCAAACATAATTAATTAAAATACATTTCATTACAAATAATTCAATCAAATTAATACCCCTATTTTTTTATGCTAACTATTATTATAATTAATAATACTAATTATATAATAATAATTATTATAATATAATAATAATTAACATAAAAACCCATCCACCCGTCTGTTCCCCATCTCAAACTTAAAGCTAAAAAACCCTACCCCATTTCTTATCTTCTCCGCCGCCAACCCCCCCTCTTGTCTCTCGATCGATCGATCTGTCCGCCCTTCCCTTCGATCCATCTCCTTTACAAAGCCAAACATATTCCCTTCTTCATCTTTCTTTATCTTTCTTTATTTCTGCTTTTGTTTTTCCCTTCATTTTTTAAGTCACCGATGCATGGTATCCTTCCTCCCCTTCTTCATCTTTCTTTATTTCTGCTTTTGATTTTCATGTATTTTGTTTTAGGATTAGTTGAATTGAAGAAGCAAATCTTTTGTTCTCTTCAACTCTCCAATTACCTTTCGGGTTGTGCTTTTTGTGATAAGGCTTCCTTATCCAAGTTTGTGTTTCAATTTGATGGAGAACCCGAGTGCAGCCCTCAAGTGTTCCAGATTCAAGGCAACAAGTGCAAGCAACGGTATAATTGTAACGGCTCTATTTATTTTGGCTTTCCATTCTTTCATATGCAGGAATGCCTTCCCGAAAGTTGAAAAGGCAAAATGCCTCTCGAGATGCCTCTCCCGCTGGAGGCCTTAAATTGAACAACAATAGCCAAAATTTAAAAAATTGGCTTTGGCTCCCAGGATGCCTCTCCCACTGGAGATGCCCTTACAAGCAACTCGATGGTGTCTTTTTTCTTCATTGAGTACTGTGCACCCAGATTGAAAGATATAACGAGACATGATTTTGACTACCAAAATCACTCTATAAACAGTTTGTTTCCAGAAATCCATGAAGTAACTGTGGATTATATTGTTTGGCTGAGAAACCATATGATCAGTTTGAGCTTATGCATGATTCACCATATAGGCTGGCAAATCTTACAGTGGAGGCAGAATTTGGGTCTGATAATGGGATTGTGAATACCTTGACTGGTATGGCGGATGTAGAGGGTGTTCATCATCAAATCACAACTTTTCTCCAGGAAGTTTTGGTATGGCTAATATCACCAGCCACACGTAAGAAGAAGGGCTAATCAGTGAAGAAGAAGCATTGAAAAATGAAATGAATATGGAGATGGGTACACATACAAGAAATCTAAAGGTTTTGAGAGATCAGTGGATTTAAACACGACAATATGGGCATTACCGTATTGTATGGAGAGAAGGTTTTGAAGGGTGATGAACTTCAAGCAATGGCAGAAGAGGAGGTTGCAGAATGGGTGAGAAATGTATAATTTGTTAATAACTCATCTCACCAAAGGCTCAAACTACTAGGTGAGACTCTAGAATATAATTTATATTATTCTCTAACACACTTTCTCAAGTAAAAGTTTTTTGGATTTGAAACTTGCACAGACTCACACTACTTTATACTTGATTTTTATCAAATAGAATGAGGATGATGAAATTTAAACTTGTGACCATTAGGTCAACAATGTTCTGATATCATATTAAGAAATTATCTCACCTAAAATTTCAAGTTTCAAATTGTTAGGTGGATCTCCAAAATAAAATTTATATTATTCTATAACATAATTTCTTCTGGTTCTTACAATACACATGTATTTCTACCATATCTATGAAGATCTTTTTCTTGAATACTAGAGGTTTGGGGAGTAGTTCTTGAAGAATTCAGGAATTTGTCTTTCGTATATTATTTCTTCGTAATGAATACAAGAGAAGCACTGCTTCTTATATAGTAAGTCTTCCTACAGAATAGGAAATAAATACTGACAGTAGTAGACTTACAATATAACTAAACATCTAGGTGTTCTAAACAGGAAAATAAACATGTGGACAATAATTACAATCAAAGATAATTACAACTTTCTACAGTTCTGAGAGCCATGTCATTGATAGCTATCAATTTGACATTAGCTGCATTGCTAAAACTAAGATTAATTTCTAATTTGTGTAAAGATTATGGAATAATTCCAATATTATAGGTGATTTAAAGAGCATTGTCTCCATTTAGAGATGATTCTGATATATGGAACTTCAAAAATCTACAAGATGGTTTGGAAGTTTCTATTTAGATTAAGAGACATAGAAGGTTTAGGAGTAAGTTCTACGATGGTAAAATAAATAAATTGAGAGAGGTTATTTTGTTCAAATGGTTATGGAGATATACCAATAACGTTTCAATAGCTTGAAGTTCTTTGTGATGTGATTCTTAAGTTTCAAGAACTCTTTCGACAATTAGAATGGTGTTTGTGCTTATATCAATGGAATGGAAGATTGCTCACTTGCCTTGCTAAATGCAATTTCAGTGGATATTAGAACAAGTATTCAAACTCTTTTATGGACTTCAAAATGGTTTAGAGATATTGTCCTTGTCGCTACAGGTGTTTTTTCACACAGCTATCCTCGAGATGAGGGATGCTTGAAAAAAGTTTCTCTTATATATAATCATGAAATTATGATTATAAATTTTAGGAGTTGACACTTAGTATGAAAATTAATAGTAAATCTAATGATTTGCGAGAGCCTGTGTAAGGGGGGTTATTTTGCAAGGGGAAGGTTCATCGCCTCCAATGCACTCTACCTAAGGTAAAGTGCATTATTGTTTGATTGTTTATCTAGGTTAGATTTCTATTTGTTGTTTGTTGGTCTTTTCTAAGTTTCAAAGTAGATCTCTCTTCGTGAAGGAGCCTTTACCTCATCGGGTGAAAAAACCTAATTGTTCTCAGGTCTGAATTTTAACATTGTATTTATTTTCTTTTTAATATATGAGGGTGTATTTTACAATATAAATTTACACCCTAATAATTAAAGTTTACAACTAAAAAAATAAACAAAATGATTGTGAAAAGATTTTTGATATTTTGATCGAATTCTAATGAATAATCATTAATTGGTTACGATATCCTATTTTACATTTTAAAACTTAAATTATTTTTTTTGTTTTTTGTGAAAATATGATCGAAAAAATTTAGAATTCGGCCATATGCACGAAAATAAAATATTTTTTTTGTATTTTTTTCTAAACATGGATTTTTATATTTTTTATGTTTAAATATTTTTCGGGTGGAAGAGGTTACCTAGCATGGAATACTCCGATGTGAAAAGGAAGCTTCGTTGGTGGTTGTGTCGTTGGTAGCAGTGATGGCTGGAGTTGGCCGAAAAATCTAAGAAACCATGACAGTTGCAGTCATGAGGGAGGAAGAGAGGGGAGAAAGGGGAGAAATTTGTCGGCCTTGGGTGCTCTATGATGTAAAGAAATTTTTTTGATGGCTATAGGAGGTGTTGGTGAAGGGAGATGGTGGTCGAAAAATGCAAAAGAACCTTACGCGCCTTTCCACTTTGGTACTTGGTCTCATTTTTTTTTTTTTAATTTTGCTCCTGATTGACCCCCAAAACTTTGACTTCCTTGCAATTTTACCCAAATTTCAACCAATTGACTTGGTAAAAATTCAATTCGGTTTTTGAAAATTTAATCTTCTCAATTAAGCCTGAATTAGACTCTCAAACTTTATTTTTTACCAATTAATCTCTTAGTAAAGTTAATACGACCCAATTAAAGTATAAATAAGTCTTTACACTTAATTAAATTCATCAATTGTACTCAAATTAATTCATAAACATAATTAAATTTAATTTGGCCTATGATTAAATCAAATTGGCCTTTTAAAAATATAATTATGTCTTTGGACTTAATGTTATGCAAATTTATCCTATAATAATTTATTTTAGCATTGAATCTGCATTTAGTAAAGTTCATATAATATGGTTTCTTTTATGAACTTTACACATATTTTTCGATAAAGAAACCATTTAATGGATTATTTGGTCAAGCAGAGAGTTCATATAGAAATATTTTTAGTTGCATGGTTTTAGTATTATTATTTTCAAAGTTTGGCTTATATTTTGGAGTTATAGGTTAATAGGGCAATGTTTTATTTAGTTCTTGCTCTCTTTTGTAAAGCACATGATAGTTTGATTTTTTTTGTTTTTGTTCCTCTTTGTATAACCATGATCTTACTAGCTATATAATATATTAATGAAGCTCTTGACTTTTTTATATATAAAAAAACTACAATGACAAAAAAAAAAAATCTATTTATTCAATGAGTGTAAGTGCATTAATTACATTAGATTTTTAGAGGTTTATTCTAATTAATAAATACATATACTTCCTATCTTATCATCTAAAATTTCAGTGTTTGGGAACATATTAACTTTTATTTTAGATGCATTTTAAAAGATCATTTCACTTGAAAATGTTTTTTCAGTTTTTTTTATAGTTTTAATATATTAATATTAAAAATTAAAAAAAAATATATATATTTTTAAGTAATGGGGATGATAAATTTAAAAACATAATTATTAAATTAAAAAGCTACTATTTTATTAAATAACCGTTTTGATTAGAGAATTCAAGACTATTAAAAACATAATTATTAAATTAATATGAGAATTGTTTCATGTGAATCCAATAACTCTTCAAATTTGGATTATGTAGAGCGGGGAAAACCTTAAACTTAAAGGCAAGGATTCCTTTGAAATGTTGCCCTGTCGGAAGTAAGTTGAGAGGAAAAACATTAAAGAACACAACCACATTAGAAGCAGGAGCGTCAGCAATGTGGCACTGCAAAACCGTTCGTTGATATCGGGAAGTGAAGGACTCGTGAATCAAGGCGCACTCGATAAAAAATGGCAGTAGCTAGCTTGGGATCTCTCTCTCTCTATCCTCTCTCTCTCTCTCTCCCTCTCTCTCTCTCTCTCCTCAGTTCTCTCTCACATGTGAAAGATAAGATGCATGGAGGTTGCACCGATGAATTATAGAGGAGCAGGTTCTGAGTTTATTTCTACGCAAGGAAACGTGACAAAAGAAGAAGAAATCCCACCTTCCTTCTTAACTAGATAGAGTGGGGTCAAAATTGCAGAGGATGAATCTAAACAATAATGGAGTTTTTATTTATTTATTATTATTGTATTTATTTGGAACAGTTTACACGCACCTCAATTAATTTGAAAGATCCTAAAATTAACAGTTATTTAAGTTTTCAATGATAAT
The DNA here is from genome assembly GCA_009078335.1 of Salix brachista. Taxonomy (NCBI): domain Eukaryota; kingdom Viridiplantae; phylum Streptophyta; class Magnoliopsida; order Malpighiales; family Salicaceae; genus Salix; species Salix brachista. Next base: position 7,685,980 of record CM018590.1, read on the forward strand.
TATATTAGTAACCACCGAACTCAAATTTAAAATCATTGGAGAAACAAACTTCTTATTCTATTTTGATGACTAATATGAATGTAAGTTTAAACACTACTTCTCACATGTAATATGTGAAGTGTGTGTGAAGGAGGGCAGCACATCCTAAAATCTTATCTAGAACGCAATTTACCAAAAATTTATGTAAACACTACCTCTCTCTCTCTCTCTCTCTCATGTCATAGATAAGATGCATGGAGGGTGCACCGATGAATTATTAGGGCAGGTTCTGAGTTTACTTCTACGCAAGGAGACGTAACAAAAGAAGAAAAATTCCCACCTTCCTTCTTAACTAGATACAGTGGGGGTCAGAATTGCAGAGGATGAATCTGAACAATAATGGAGTTTTTCTTTTATTAAAATGATGTCCGGTCAGTTTGCGTGCAACTCGACTAATCACACATGTCTTAAAGTTAACGATCATATAAGTTTTTAATAATTATCATATAAGCAACCACATGACTCGAACCTGAGATTACATGAAAGCAAATCATTTAGTCTCAAGTTCGTATTACTGAACAACTTACTAAATGGTTATAATAATATATTTTTTATTAATAGCTTAATGGGTATTTATATATATGAATGAGAGATTAAACACTAATTCTCACTTGTAATTGTGAAGGAGGGCAACACATCCTATAATTTTAGCTAGAATGCAAAATAAATTTACCAAAAATAAATTGCTAGAAATTTGAAAAAAAACAATAGGTTATGTAAGAATACTAGGGTTTGAGAGTTTCGACATGAATAATTTCATTGTGGATATAGCTAGGATGCAAGAACAAGTTCCATAATTTTATTTATTTTCTCTACTTGCTAGCTCTTCTAGAAGTGCGTGAAGTTTAAAATTTATTGGATTTTGTTCTTGTTATTCTCGATCAGACCATTGCAGACTTGTGATTTAGTGTTCTATGAGTTTCAAGACTTACCCTGGCTATTGCCCATGAGTCAAGACAACCTCTGTTAACAGTCGCAAACATAAAATGAATTCTTGATAATGTAAATTCTTATTGAACATATAAACTACAAAATAAAAAAAATATAATTTATAAAAGTATAGAGAAAAAATAAATTCAGATAGGAGTTTTTTTATATTTTTAAAATAATTTTTTGTGATTTTGATGTGCTAATAGCAAGATTAAAAAAAATAAAAATAAATTATTTTTATATATTTTTAAGCGAAAATATTCTTATATCATAATATATTTTTTTGGATTCAAGGAAACATCACCCCTCGGAAAGCGTGTTTTATGGGTCCAAGTGAGCGAGTAAAACCCCGGTTGTCCTAGACTCTTATAAGAGATGCATGCCCTAACTCGAATTTGAAACCTGTTGTACAAATCTAAAGTTTTTTTACCATCACATCACGTTCCTTGAGGGACCTTACATCACAATACGAATCACACACAATCCTTATAATAAGGCTGTGTTGTTTGTTTGCTAATAACTTATTGTTCAAACAGGTTAAAACACTAAATGAAGTAATTTAGTGCACTAATTTTATAAAATTATAATAACTTTCTAATTTATATTTTTAATTGTGCTAATTTTATCATTGAAATTACATCAAGTTTCTGATTTATATATAATAATAAGTTTGTATTTGAATATATGTTTTGTTTTTAAATTATATGTAAATTAAGCTATTAATTCTTACAAGCTAGCGAAAAATCTCATTATAATTATAGATTAGGAACTTGATGTGTGTTTAAGGATAAAACTAACACAATTAAAGAAATCAAAATATATTAAAGAAAGGAAACATATCAACTTTTCATGGATCACAAAATGGGCTTCCCAATTAGGCCGAACAATCAAAGAAAAAACTCCCTAAGAAAGGCCCATATTGAGAGGCAAACGAGCTTTATTTTATTGTGAGAGAGGCTGTGTTCTTGAAACATTGATCCCAAGAAAGGATCATACGAGGCTATGTTCTTGAAATTACTATTCCCTCTCACAAATCTTATCTTTGGGAGTAATGTTTTTTTGTTTTGTTTTTGTTTTTAATTTAATCATTGAATTTTCTTTCTATATAATTGAGCTCCTTTGAGCACAAATTGGCTTTCGATTGTATGTTAAAAAATAATTCAATTGAAAGATGGATAATCAAAGTAAAAAAACCAGTTAATTAGATGATTACTTTGAATTTTATATGAAAAATTATTTTGATCCCTCATATTATTCCGTTTAAAGGTGATTGGTCCATTTACTTTCTTGAAATTCAATTTTGAATCTAAAGTTCAATTCTTTTATTTTTCAATATTTCTTTTTGTTAGAAGAGAGACAAAGGTTGTTGGATTTTAGCAAGAAGAGAGAAAGTGGTGGTTGTTAATAGTGATTTTAGTCATTAAAATGGTTGGAATTGGTTTTTATGGTTCCATTTAGTGCCCGTTTGGCACTGCGGCCAAACCGCTGTTTTGTTGAAATTCAATTTATTTTTTTTCATTTTAAATGAATATGTTTTGGTGTTTTTAGATCATTTTGATGTGCTGATGTCAAAAATGATTTTTTAAAAATATAAAAAAATATCATTTTGATGTATTTCGGCACAAAAAACACTTTGAAAAGCTACCGCAACCACTCTCCCAAACAGACCCTTAATAAAGAGAGTTTCATCTAGGTGGTTGTTTTCCTTCTTTTTGCCCGACAGGGGCATAATTGGCCATGAAAATATTTATGGATTGAAGTTAATTTTGGTTTGTTGAGGTATTTATTTTTTAAAGTCATATTTGTTTTCCTTTAAGCATGTGACCCGAGTAATGTGATTTGAATAACCTCGTAGAAAACAAACCAGAAACTTGAATAATGTTAAAGAATAAAATTGAAAAAAAATAAAATAAAAAATATATATAAAAAAATCCTTAAGTTGATCTATCAAACTCGACTCGTGACTCGGATTATAGTATCAAAATATAAAAAGGTTTAATGTAAAATAATAAAATCAGAAGAGAAAAAAACACAAAGAACTATACACTCTAGTTATTTTTTAGGGGAACAATGAAGCATAACTGTCAATACCGTTCCGGTCGCCGTTCCGGTTTTTCAATTGAAACGGAACGTTCCGGTTTCGGAGCGTTCCGGCGTGCCGTTTCGGTATCGTACTATATATATATATATATATATATAAATATATATATATATGAAAAAAATAAAATATTAATTTAACAAGTATAATTGAAATTCAAGATAAATTAACTTTAAATTATACAATACAAACACAAAGTCAAAAAAACATAATCTCAAAATTAAAAACATCTCTAATTTTATATCAATTAAGATAAAATGACTTGACAACTAAAAAAGACCGCGAGTTAATTTATAATGGAATAAAATCATTTAATTTGGAGGAAGAGGCTACTATTTATTTAAAGGTAAGATCTTCAATTAAACCATGATCGAGTAAAATGATTTGCAACTCTAGAATTGATATTTATTTATTCTTCTTCAACAAATTCTGGTTTAAAATCTCTTAATAGAAAAAATAATAAAATATATTTAAATAAGGATTTTAATTGTTCTTCTTAGGTCGTCTTCTCTCCATCTCCATCTGCCGCCTCCCTTTTTCCTGATGATCTTCTTTGGATATCTGCCATCTACTCTCTCTCTCCTCCACATTCTTCCCCTCCTCACCTCTCCTGCTTCTGCTCTTCACTGCTCTTCTTAGGTCGTCTTCTCTCCATCTCCATCTGCTGCCTCCCTCCCCTTCTCTCTATCTCTTTGTCAGCTCTCGCTGCGTGGACAATGTTCATAATCCCCTCGGCAAGAATGCTTTTTATCAGGGTGTTATCTCCTGAGCCCCAAGCATCATCACAAGTTTTCAAGATGAAACCGGTATAAAAAAAATTGATGACTTGGGAAATTGATTTGGGAATTGTGGGATGCCGGGGATGTTTCTGGTGTTTATGAGAGTCATGAGACATTAAAACGGTGTCGTTTTGCTTTTGAACCCGGAATGGCACGCCCGGAACGGAACCGAGGCGTTCCGGCCGGAATTTCCGGAACGGACCGGAATTAAAACCGAGACGAAAACGACGCCATTCTGTCTTGGTTTTTTGAACGGAACAAAACGTTCCGGCCGGAACGGAACGGAATTAACATCTATGCAATGAATTATCCATCTCATATAGTTTTTGTTAACAAATGTATTGATTATGTTGTTAGAATTGAAAGCAAGACCACAATGAACTAAAGAAAAACAAAGACTGAAATCTTGAACATGTCTTATGGCTTTTATTTTTTGTTCAAAAATAGAAAAACAAAATTGAATAAATCGTTGAAACTTCCATGTTGATTCTCTATACATTCGTTTCAATCTTTCATAACTATCAAATGAATTCCAATTAATGTTTGATATAAGATCTTAATTGTTGATTGCTCTCAAGAACAATAGATACTTTAATGTAGTGTTTAGAATCGTGCAAATATTTGTTTTTTAAAGTATTTTTTATATGGAAAGATTTAAAATATTTTTTTATTTTTAATATCAACACGTTAAAACAATCCAAAAATATTAAAAAAATTAATTTGATGCAAAAAATAAAAAGAATTTCAAAATCATAGTTAAATTACAAAAACAAATACTACCTAATAAGTTAAACATCTTTATCAAAATAAAAATAAAAATATAACTATTGCGAAGAATAGCTTTCATTAATATACATTTCATTAAGTCTTTTAATTCTACACTTGTTAATATTACGAAGATAAAAATCCCATCTTAGTTATTGACCAATCTAGACACTTTTCATCTAGGCTATCTCATGTTATGCTTACAAAATGGACTTTAAGAAAAAGCTAAGCAATGAAACTATACAAAACAAATAAAAAGTAAAATTAAAAATAAATCCAGTGTTTTAGAATAAAATAAAAAAATTAAAATACTAAAAAAAACTTGAGTGAGCATACATGAGTGACTTAGCGCGTCTGAATGGCCTAAAACAAGACTAAAGGTCTGTTTGGGAGAGCGGTTGCGGTAGCTTTTCAAAGTGCTTTTCGTGCCGAAATACATCAAAATGATGTTTTTTTATTTTTTAAAAATCATTTTTGACATCAGCACATCAAAATGATCTAAAAATACCAAAACATATTCATTTAAAATGAAATTTTTTTTTTGAATTTCAGCAAAACGACGGTTTGGCCGCAGTGCCAAACGGGCTCTAAGCATGTGGGCCATTTACAAGCCTACAGGTTTGGATTTGTTTTTAATTTTTTAAAGGGGTGAATGACACATTGTCTGTTTTTTCTAGATTTTAGCGACTTCTAGTGACTAAAAAATCAAGTTAATAGTGTTTTATATCTTGAAATTTGTATTTGAACCATAATTTTACCCAAAAATACCTAAAAAGAACACTCTAGAGACCTAAATAAACATGGTTATGCCTTTAATTAACTACAAACACGATCCAAAAATTAAAAAAACTTGAAACTCTAAAGTTTCTCAAGGTCAAATCTAATTTCTTAGGCATTTTTAAGGTGAAAATAAAACCTCATTGAAACTCTCATTGTCAAATGAACATGTTAACACCAAGAACAATCATTTTGATAGTCGAAATCGATATCACCCGACAACTTTATCTCTCTATAATAGAATTCAATGAATTTCTCTCTCATCTCTTAAACTAGTAACTAAAAAAATAAGAAAAATGAGGTTTCGTATCGAAATTGAATTTTCTAAGACTAAAGGGATCAAAAAGATTTTAACTAAAAAGAAAGATGACTAATTTAAAATTTTCTCACCAAGTATGAAATAGCCATGTAGTTTCTTTGTCTTTTCACTCTGGCCCTTGATTTTTCAATTGTGTCTTTTCTTTAACAAATTGAAAGCAATTGACCATCAATTTGACCTAATAAGAACTCTATCGAGACAAAATAAAAAAGATTGAGGACTAAAATGAGAAGATACTACTCCACTTCAATTCTGATTAATAAATTTAGACACAGGTGGTTAATATTTTGTTAATATTCAGATATAAACTTATTATCACATACAATTCATGAAATTAATTCCTATATATTATTAGCATGAAAATCTCATTTGAATAGTACATTATAAATTTAATGTATATTTTAATATGAAACTTGTTTAATTGAAGATATAATGATAGATAAGAGAAATACTTTATTGTATAAACACAAATTAAATAATTGACCTTTATATAGAAATAAAATAGATGAGATGGTGTTATATGTATACACATAAAAATCCAAATTGTAAGGAATAATTTGTTGTGAACACATAAATTCAGATGCGAAGCCCTTTTTTATACTTTATATTTTTTGTATTGAAAAAAAAAAAGAAAAAAAGAATGGGAGTGGCCAAATTAATAATAGGTAGGAGCTCTATAGTTTGCTCATAGCAAATGATACCAAAGGAATATATGTATCTGAGACAGTACAGAGATTCTTCTGATTCTATCACGTGTCCGAAATCCAAGCTTGTAATAAGCAAGAATTTACAGACACTATTTTCTTGAAAAAAAAAGAACCCCACCATTGTTAATTAATAATTATCATCAATAAATAATTTTATGTAGAAAGTATTTATATTTTATTTTAAATAGTAGTAATCAACGTAGAAAAAAGATAGCATAGAAAGATTGTTATGCCTGTACATTTCAAAGTTCCTACCTTTTGCTTTCTCTTTTTTGTCTCATTTCACCACTAAGTGAATATTTTATACGAACACTCATTGCTCTCCCTTTTTCAAAGACTCAAAAACCTTAGGGTTTCGTTTTTGTTTCTTCTCTTCATTTCTTTCATCAAATTTTGCTTCTTTTCGGCATTTTGAGGTACTTTGTTTCCTGACCCATGTTTTATTATATGTAAATGGTGTTCTTTGTTTTTGTTTCTTCTCTTCATTTCTTTCATCAAATTTTGCTTCTTTTCGGCAATTTGAGGTACTTTGTTTCCTGACCCATGTTTTATTATATGTAAATGGTGTTCTTTGTTTTGTGTTTCTGATTTTTTCCTCATTTTCGTTGGAAATATGAAAAGGGTTGGCGGGTTTATTTTTTCTCTGGGTGTGCGTAACTTATTTTCATGTAATTTGGCTCAATTTTGTTTATTGGTGCTTGATTTTGCGTTTTTTTCCCTTGAGTTTAGAAATATTTTTTTTGGGGGGTCAAGTTTAGGTTTGGTTAGAATTAAATGCGTGGAAGATTTTATTAGATTTGTTTGAGGCTGTTATGGTGTCATCTACCTCTGTTATTGTTTAAGCACTATTTGTTAAGTGTGGATGGTGTAAAGCAAAATCATTTTTGCTTATATGCTGAAAACATAATTTTGTATTTGGACATAATTTTACCTGTTTGTTTGCTGCTTTCTTTCATGTTAAAAGGTTCTTTAGTTATCATGGAATGGTTGTCTAGGTGTCTAGTATTTTACTATGATTTTGTCCAGTGACCTTTACAATGCATTATTTATAGATCAGGTTTTGTTGTCATTTACCCCACAGAAGATTATTTGAATGAAACCTGGAAAAATTAAAAATGTTTGCATGGCGTGAAAAAGTTGAATTGACAAAAGATAAAGTCAATACGAGGTGAAGTTTTTTAAGATGACTTTCAAATTAAGTTGGCAGTTAAGTTAGTTCCAGAAATAAATAAACCCAAGTCTTTCTTTGTTAATGTCATTGACTAGTGTGCTACCAGTGGTTTTCTCTGACTCAAGTAATATGCTTTTATGGTGTCCCTTACACTTGCATTCAAAATTTATTAATTTAGATCCTCGATATGAATGCTCTTTCTCTATCATTGTAGAATATATCCTTGTTATGAATGTTGTTTCTCTGTCATTGTAGAATATAGATGGTTATTTTGTTCCTGAACCTATTATCTTAGTTCAAATGTTAAACTGGTGCAATTGGATATATGCAGTGGAGAAGGGCAGGCTTCAGGTGGAGCTTGGTTTTGGAAAGTATCATATTTGTTCAGCAACTTGCTAAGCATGCTGAAGTTTTGAAGAATCGCTCTTGTATAATAAGTTGATTTAGAATGGAAATTTGATATGCCTTATGAAGGGTTCAGTATACTGGGTGGCTGAAGCCTTCAATGATTTCTGACTTCATCTTATACTGTGATCCTTTGTTGCAATATTTAGAGCTAGTGTTGCCATTATATCCAACTTAGTATCTAAGTTTGGTCATGTGGACCTTCATTCGCCCATAAGTATATTTAACTGGATTACAAAACAACTGTACTGAGTCAATAGAAATAGCTAACACGGGTGCGCTTTGTTGTGTGGCCGCTGGGCCACATGGAGCAAAGTCACCTGCCACTGGTAGGGACTCTTCGAATAATCATGGCGAACCACATTGGCGAATTAACTCTAGTTTCTCACCTCCTCCATTGAGGATGTGGGATTGCAGGTTACGGTCAGACGGTTTATCACATGGCTCTCGTGCAGTTCATGGTTCTTCATTATCCTCAAATAGTAGGGGAAGCAGAAGCTGGGTGGGGAGTGAACGGTATACCAACCATCATCATTCTGTGTCTGATGGTGCACTCCCTTATTCTGACAGCCCACCTGATACTGTTCAGGAGCCTCGATGGACATCACCTGTGCGAAAATTTAATCTTGGTGAGCCTGTTGCCTCTACTGCTGGAGGTAATCTTAATATAATCATTCTCTAATATTAGATTTATGGTGCTCTGATTTTTTGTCTATTAATATACATGTCATGACAAGGGCAAGTTCTATTTAGAGGTTTTGTTTATTAATGGAACTGTGTGATATGAGGTTTTTCTTTTGTTCCTTTTCATATATTTGTGTGGTCAAGCTGTTTCTCACTTTTTCCATCATTTAAGGGATTCTTAAAATCACAATTGAAAGGTTTTCTGATGTTAGTCAGCTAAGAATAGGTAATTCTAATTCTAATTATTATATTTGGTGAATCAAGTATAAACTAACAGAATATACTAATTACATAAAAGATCTGCATTGATGAGGTCATTTTTCATCTGAATGCCATTTGTTCTTGCGTGCTGAATGTTCTGTTGTTTTCTGGAAAATTATCAGAGGCTGTGTCCTGTCCAATTCTGTTTGCAGGTTACCTATCCTTTCCTTTCCATTCTCTTGTTTGTCTTATTACTCATATTCTAAATCTAATTTTCATTTCTATACGTTGTCATATTACATCACTTTGCATTTCTAATATTATGTCCTCAACCTTATGAGTTACCGGCAACATGAGCTGCATATTAATTTTTTTAACAGAAAATGGTGTCATTGTAATTCAATAGTTTGAACTGTAGTAGTTTCTAAAACTATTACTGCTCCGTGGGCCTTTTCTTTTCATTATTATTCCCGGGAAAAAAAATTCATAAAAAATGCCAGTTTGACTCTCATTTTGGAGAGGCATTGCCGAGAAAGGGCATAGCTGGGTTTTCAGCGGCGATTGACTTACTTTGTATGGATTTTTCACGGTCAATTGACCATGGATGAGGCGACTTAGCAGCATGCTGGTTTGGACAGTTATACTTGTAATGATGGAGAAAAATCTACAATCTCATTGAATGTCAAGAAGATTGCTGAGATCTAGAATGAGATATTGAATCGGAAACTACATTGAGTAAGATGTTAGCATATTGCTGAAAATAATGCAAGATTCCACAGCAAACACATCTTAGAGTGGAAACCAGCAAAATATTGCAATCAGTAATTCAACTCTTCTTGGTGGATTTAAGATATCACTAGGTAGATGTTTCATTTAAGGCTTCTTTGGTGTGTAAATTTAGAGTCCATCTATGTGTGCATGTCTGCAAGTGCATGTTTAGGAAAACTTGTAGCTTTTTGGTAGTTGTTTTTTAGTCCTATGTCATTCCAATTCATAATAAAATCCAGCTGTAATGCTTGACCTTCTCCTCCTGGTTTTGTGCTAGATATCTGGATGAGTTTATTATTTACTGTTTTACTTGGTCGTCTTTTTAACATATTTTCAATTGCCAGGTTCAAGATCCCAGCCCACTTGGTTTCCATGCTCCACTGAGGTGAGTTTTATCGCTAGTCTTTGGGTGTATTAGCACTGGCTGAAAAGCTTATAACTAGTGACATTTCCTTCTCTGTTTTTTCATGTTTCAGAGAAGATTTGCTGTTAGAGCAAGTGACACATCCCCTGGTTTTGGGTCCCCATCCTCACTTTCAGAATCTAGCCATTGGGAATCAACTAGCAAGAGGCCACTTGCTTTCTCCAATCGCAACATTTCAACCCGACGCTCGCATATGTCAAAAACTGTCTACCCACTAGTATTCCGCAACCCCGTGTCAGATTGTGAAACCCTTGGTGATGCAGATAACAGCAGTCTCGGTAGAGTAACACCGCATGAGGATCGGATATCACCATCTCATTGGCCTGATAGTAGTTCAAGTGTTGAGTATAAGTTCCATAAAACCCTCACCGAACTTCAAAAGTTGGAGATGTCACCAGACCCCAGTGCAAGCTCTAGAAGAGAGGGTTTTAGATGGAGCAGTGCAAGCAGTTATGATGTGGGAATTGATGGAGAAAGGTTTGACATAGCAGAGCACATGGATATGGAGAGTCTGAGGTCACCTAGTGGCCCTGTAGTGGAACAAAAGTGCGGAGTTTGTGGAAAACTTCTATGGCAGAAGTCTCCCTGGAGTTCACATCGAATCATGAGAGGTGGTGACATGCCAACTGCCGGGGTATTACCCTGTAGCCATGTTTTCCATGCTGAATGTTTGGAACAAGTCACTCCGAAGACCCAGATTCATGACCCTCCTTGCCCCTTGTGCTTGAAAACCGTAGGATCAATCGAAGAGTCCCCACCAGTTTCAGAGCCCTTGCAGATGGCCCTAAGATCTTTACGGAGAAGCAGGGGGATGGTGATATCTGAGGCCCGGGGTAGTCACAGTAATGCTGAAGCCTCTCATCATATCAAGGACAGATTGAGGAGAAACTGGCCGCAGGCAGTGTCGCGACGGAACAATAATGGCTCTTCAATAACAAGTCGTCTTAGAAGGCACTTTATGTTTAAGGGGAAGTCTGGTAAAGAACTTTTCAGCACCAAGGTGTTCCTGAGGATTGGTTCATCTTCTAGCCAAAAACCAGCTTGACACCAAAGGTCCATCGAGTAGCCTCGTGTATGTAATTCTTGCTAGTAGATTTGAAGATTTAGATGTTTGACGAGCTATTCATAACGCCTTTCTCAACGTGCTTGGGCTCATTTTTCATGACACTGTTAAGAACCCTTGCATGTTTTTGTTAATTATACAGGTGCTGTGTCGGATCATAATTCTGGGCCATCTCTTATTAGCTATGGCTATCCATGGAAGTCCTTTTATACATTGATTTTTATTTTTCAAGTTATAATAAGCAATATTGCACACTGTTTAAAGACCAGAGCATTCCGCCCGAGACTTTGGCCTGCCTTGTTTTACTATTGTTTTTGATAACCGGGGTGTTCGGGTCAATTTAAATGCATCATAACTAATTCTTGGATCTACTGAATATTCTGCCAGCCCAGCCCAAGGAGCAGGTAAAGTACTGCGAGGGTGATAATAAGACTTGAATCCTGGTGCAGAGGAAATTTCTACTTTTGCTAGGCTAAGACCCCATTTGCCCTTGTTTTACTATTTTATTTTCTGGGGTGCTAGCACAGTCCCCCTGTTTTCCCCTTCTTAGGACATTTCTATACAGTGTATGTGTGTGTATATATATATATATACTAGCTATATGCCCGCGCGTTGCTGCGGGCATTTTTATGTATATAATTTAACATAATTAAATCAACAACGATAAATTTATATGATATAATTAAATAAAAGTTATAGATTAGGAGATAAAATGTGAAAAAAATTTAAGTACAGTTTATTGCGCAAACATAGATTACATCTTTTAGAATGTAAATATTACGTAATGAAAGATAACAAAAGAGTGCGAATTAACATTTTAAAAACCAGAGCAAAATATTTTAATAAGGAAAAAAAATTAATAACAAAATCATTATTGTGCAAATAATTAAATTATTATTATTATTATTATTATTATTATTATTATTATTATTATTATTATTATTATTATTATTATTATTATTATTATTATTATTATTATTATTATTATTATTATTATTATGTTAGTAATGAAAGGAAAAAAATAAATGAAAGACTAAAAATATCCCAGAAACTTTAACAAAAGATAAGAGAAAAAATAAGAAAAAATAAAAATTATCATTGCAATTACTGTAAAAACAATAAAAATGATCAAATTATCCGGAAGGGGAATTTTTTCACACCAGCAGTGATGGTGGTGCGGAAGACCCCTGCGCCACAACTATTCTAGCATCGTTTCAAGTTCCAGCACCTTCCCAGTTAAATTTTTATATTTGGAAGTTCTATTTTATAATTTTAGATGTTAATGTGTTTATTTAAATTATTAGATTTATTATTGTTGTTGTCAAAAACATTGCATCCTATTATTTGATATAGTGGAAGTATGAAAGAAAATAACAATAATGAAAGACTAATAATATATAATAATAATTTAACAAAAGAAATGAAAAAAATAAAAAATCAATTTTTGGATGTCTACTGGCAAAAAGAAAATATTATCAAATTATTTATCGGGAGGAAAAAAATAATTTCAAATTTTAAACCATATTTGCTCGAGAGTTATTATTATTATTATTATTATTCTATTATTATTATTATTTTTTGAATTTCTTTTCCTTCCATTTTTCCCTTTCATATTAAATAGAAAATTAAAAGAATAAGGACCAAAATGAAAATAAATAAATATATAAAATTAATTTATTTGTTTTTCTTGCTTGCTTTTTTGTTAATATAAGATAATTTGATGATTTTATTGAAAAAATTTTTGTGTTTTTTTTATTCTTTTGTTTGGAGGACAAAATTAAAATAAATCAAATGGTAATAATAATAATATAATAATAATAATTTAATTGTTTTTCTTACTTACTCTTTGTGAATGTTATTGAGTGACTGAAATGAAAATTTTTATATATGACCAATTTCAATTAGGACCAAAAATAAAATAAATAAATGGTAATAATAATAATAATAATAAAAAAAAAAATTTAATTATTTTTCTTTTTTACTGTTTTGTTGATGTTTTTGAGGGTTTTTTTCCCTCAAAACAATTTCATAGTTTTTATTGTGTTGAAAGTGATAACAATTATAATTTTTAGTTTTTATTGTATTTTTTTTTTATCTTTTTTTTTAGTTTTTACAATTTTTTTAATCTTTCATTCATTTATTTATTCTTTCATGATAATAATAATAATAATAATAATAATAATAATAATAATAATAATAATAATAATAATAATAATAATAATAATAATAATAATATTTTAATTGTTTTTTTTGCTTGCTATTTTGTTCATGCTTTTTATTCTTTTCCCTCGGTATAATTTGATAATTTTTATTGTTTTTATACTAACGGTAATAATAATTTTAGATGTTAAGACTCCGATTTTGCTATTGTTATAATATTTTAAATTAATATTGCTTCCTTTTCCCCTTTATTTTTTTGTTATTATTTTTATTTGCTCTTTGTATTAAATGATTTTTATAATTTGACTATCTGCACAATAATAATTTCAGTAATTAGTTTTTTTTTCTTATAAAAATATTTTGCTCTTTTTTCTAATGTTAGTTCGCGCTCTTTTGTGATCGTTTATGACGCAATACCTATATTCTAAAAGATGTAATCTATGCTTGCGTAACAAACTCTACTCAAAATTTTATACATTTTATCTCCTAATCTATAACTTTTATTTACTTATATAATATAAATTTATCGTTGTGGATTTAATTATGTTAAATTATATACACAAGAATACCCGCGGCAACGCGCGGGGGCAATTAGCTAGTATATATATATATATATATATATGAAGCCTTTGACTTTTTAAGCGAGCCATAATAAGGCAGATTTTGACGGGCTAAATGACTAAGCATTTGAAATTTAACAGGGTGGTCTAATTTCAAATGTTGGGATTTATCTGTCCTTAGTCAAATCTCAATAGATTAAGGTTTTGATTGATTTCCACCAATCCACCAAATTAGAGGTGTTAAGCTTTCTCATGAGAAAACGAGCTGACACCAACCAATGTACTGCACACTTAGAAGAAAAGCAAACAGCAGCAAAACTTGACGTAAGAAAATAACAAGTTGCTGGTAATTTAATTTCCATGCTCCATTAAAAAATAAAAAAAAGACTAAATCAAGAAGCTGACTAGTTTAGAGATTAAAAAAACAGAGAGCATCATTGCTTTTCTCTCTACTTTCTCTCTGCCAACCAGCTAGCTCCACTGTTTTCCAACAAACAGCAAATCAAGAGGATAAACATCATCACCACCCACTTCCTCTATCCACAAGGTGTTAAAAAGCAATCTTTCTCTTATCTATCAACTTTTGTTTCTGTTGTTTTGTTGGTAAGTTGCTAGTCTTGATAATGGATTGAAGGATGCTTTTATGCAGACAAAATTAACCAATCTGCATTGCTACCTCAAAGATGATTGTATCAGATGTAAACTACTGAAGGATTAATATATAATCTGTTTCCATTTCCTTGTTGCAATGCTTGTTAGTGTGTAAGGAACTTCCATAATTCTTCATCCACAAGGTACAGAATATTCTTATGTTTCACCCTTTGCTGAACCGAGAAAGAACACCATATACATAGGTGAACAATCCAATTTTGATGTAGTTTAAAGGTTCTTAGATTGAACTTTGAAGGTTCATGTTTATTCTCCCCCCCCACCTTTGATAATCCGTTCAATCTAGCTCCTTCTTTTCTACTGTTCTGTTCTCCTTTTCAATATTTGGTAATGTTCAATGGAGTTCTGGACTTGATCTGTTGTCTTAAATCTTTGGCACTGTACTTCTTAGCTCTTTTTATGCGTGTAATTGAAATTATGTTTGCAGTAAGATTTTATTTAGTTTCGAGGAAAAATAATCTGTCTCACTTTCTTGACATATGAAAGAATAGCAAGTTGTTTCTCTATATGTTTTATCCTGCTAAATATTTGTACAAAGTGAAGAGGGTATTAGGGGCATAAATAATCTTTATCATTTCATACATGGATGTCTTAAATAATAGATGTAGATTCTAATTTTGGCAGTGTCCCATCTGGTAATTTTATCAAGAGTTATAGCCCCTTTCTTGGATCATCGTGATTAAACATGTTCTACTTCTTAGATGTGTATTTATGATAGGATAAACAAACTAAGTGCTCTTGATGAGAATATAGGATTTCACCTCCTGGAGATTCTAACAAGTTGTTTTGAGAAGGTTGTTCTGTCTTCTTTTGTTTCTTGATTCTTGTCCTCATTTCTTTTGATTCACTGTTGAGTTTATTTGGATTCCATGCAGAGAAAGGGAGATGGAGGCTGAAATGGTGGATCAGTTCTGGTGTCACATGTGTTCTCAGATGGTGAACCCGGCGACGGAAGCCGATATCAAATGCCCATTTTGTGAGAGTGGTTTTCTGGAAGAGATGGGCAGCACGAGAGAAGTCAATACCCATGGATTTGATTTAGGATCAGAACATGTGTTCTCTCTCTGGGACACAATCTTACTGGACCTTATGGGTGGATCAGGCACTTCTGGTCTGAGAAGAACAGCTCAAGAACATATTAGCAGTCCCAGATCACCATATGAAGATGATGAACTAGACTTTGAGTCCTTACCTCGGAGAAGGGCTAGTAGAAGCACATCTTCAGTCCAGCGATTACTTCAAGATCTTAATTTGGGAGAAGAGAACTATGAAAATGACAGAGAGAGCATTGGCAGCAGCAGCAGCAACAATTTCATTTTGGTTAATCCATTTCATGAAGAGGCAATAATTCTTCACAGTCCTGATGATATGAACCAAGCTGACGACCCAACTCAAAACCTGTCAAGTTCTTTCCGGGACTACCTTATAGGACCTGGTGTGGATTTACTGCTACATCATTTGGCTGAGAGTGGTCCTATCCGTTCTGGGACTCCTCCAGCAAATAAAGAAGCAGTTCAAGCAATGCCAACAGTTTCCATTAATCAGAATTTGCAGTGTTCGATTTGCTTGGAAGAGTTTGAGATTGGATCTGAAGCCAAGGAGATGCCATGCAAACACAAATTCCATGGAGATTGCATCGTTCCATGGCTGGAACTTCATAGTTCCTGCCCAGTTTGCAGGTTCCTGATGCCCTCAGATGATTCCAAGACTGAAGTAACTCAGTCGAGAAGTGATAATGGGAGAAGATTTCGGGTCCCTGTCTCATGGCCTGTTGATGGTTTTTTTCCTTTATCAGGATCTCAAACTGGTGGGAGTTCTGTTTCAGAATCCTCGTCGACTGCCATGCCTGGAAGTACTTCCTACACCGATGAAACTTGAACACTTGATTTCTGTTCTTTTCAATGCTTCCCTGGCTTTCTTCTATGTATTGCCATCTTATCTTCGGCAAAATGGTTGTAATGATGTTGGTGCCTTTTCTTTTTGTGTAAGCAATTTTGACACCTGATGATGAGATTCCATGTAACTAGTTTTCTTTCCCAAAAACCATAACCACAGATTTGGATCATGAAAACTCCTGTAATTATTGATCAGTTTAAATGTGACATTCTTGTTCTTGGTTCTTGTTCATTCTGTCTGTTGTCTGTTGATTCCTTCATCGAAAATTTCTTGGAGTTGTAGCTGTTAAAATATATAAAAGATTGAAAGTTTATATTGAAAAGAGGTTGATGTAACTATACTTTATTTTCTGAAAAATATGAGCTTCACCTAGACATAGATATTTCTCCATGTAACTCTCTATTCTCTAACTCTCAACAAGGCTATTTTGTTTCATTTGCTTTTTCTCTATTTATCTAATTTAGATTATCTATTTAGAGTAGAGATGGGAACCATTTACATCTCACTTCCACTAACAAGAAATTGATGTCGTTGTCTAGTCATGGCTTTGGGTAAAGACATTCACAACTTGAAGATCAATATAAATACATGGGAGAGTGATCACCCACAAGTCAAAGTTCTCTCGAATGAAATGACAATCAACCTTTATGTACTTGGTACGTTAATGAAATACTAGATTGGCAACAATCTGAATAGCATTATTGTTATCACCATGAAGATGTGCAAGATGATTTTGGGAAAAACCGATTTCCATAAAAGACATTGCAACAAAAAAAAATCAGAACAAGAAACAAACATGGCGCAATATTTAGATTCAATGGATGATTTAGAAAAAGAACCCTATTTCTTTTGATGATTTCAGTATCCGAAAACGGGTCTTCGAAACAGTAGCAAGGCATCAGGGTTGTCTAAGTGCGGAAGCTACAGGCCAGGACTCAGCAGCGGGTGTGTCACGCCATGAGGACAGGGATCGTAAGTAGGGTTGACATAGGGGCACAAGCACGATAATTTAATGTCACGCTAGCTACAACCTTCTCCGACCATAGCGCTATGTGCCCAACACGTCGGTCGAGCCTCCAACTTGCGAGCTCAAGCAGTGGCTACTGTGTCTGGTACGCCCGCCTAGCTGGGGTTGTCCACACTTTGGTGCAAGCTCGGCAAATGAATGTCACATACACCTCGCGTAGAAGCAGCCTCAGCGTGCTCGACAGCTCTTTCGGTGTCCTAGAGACAGTGACCAAAAACAGGTCATCAAAAACAGGCAGCAAGGCATAAGGCTGCATAAAAAAAGGTGGGGAGCCAAAACAAGGTGAGGCCAGCATATAACATAAAAGAATGTTAGGCCGAATGAAACCATTTTACGGTGTATTAATTTATGCAGATGATCAAATGCTATTAATATATATAATATAATTTTAGATATAAAAAATGGGTGGCCAGCCATTGTGACTTACATTTTGCTCCCTTGATATTCTTGCCTGGTATGGCAATTTTTTTTTTATAAAAAAAGGTAAACAAACCAATGATTTTGATCCTGCTTCCATTTTTACTTTATTAACTGAAATGGAATTGAAACTTTATATATGCTCATCTCTTTCTAAACAGAAAGGAATTGGAGGGTCAGATCTGAAAAAAAAAGAAAAAAGATACGCAGCTGGACCAGAACCCTAGTTAGTGTTTCAGTGATCCTATCATGTCCACAACTTGGCTAGCCCAGAAACGAAAGTGGCTCAGAATATATGCTTAATTTCATGATCTTAACTCCTCCTTGACTCTTGAAAAAAAGTAAAGGGGGAAGAGAGTGAGTGTCTACTGTCTAGTACTTGTCAAGGGAATCATATATATATATATATATATATTAGGAATTTTAGCATGAAAAGGATGGTCTGAGAAGGGTGACTTTTATAAAGGAGGCCCTTCATTTTCCAAAGTGATCCAGATAGAAGGATTCATGGTGCGATTCTCATGTTTATGATAGATTATAATATAAATTATATTATAAGATTTCATCTAAAAATTTAAATTTTTAGGTGAGATAGATACTTAACATGATATCAGATTCCTGTTGATCCAGCGATCACGAGTTCGAGTTTTACCACTTCCATTGTATTTCATAAGAAAAAAATAAGCATAAGGTAATATGGATCTATACAAGTTTCAAGCCCAAAAAGCTCTCGAATGTGTTAGATAATAATATAAATCGGTCTCACATAAAAACTTAAGCTTTTAAGTGAAATGGTTACTTGACATGGTATTAGAATCTTGTTGGCCTAACGGTCACGAGTTCGAATCTCACTACTCCATTTTATTTTATAAAAAAAAAATCAAACACAAGGTAACCCGATGATTCTTTTTTACTATCATTAAAATAATATCAGGTTGTTTATGTGATTATTAAATTAACTGTATATGAAACTGATCATCAAGTATTTCCTCGAGTTCTTGAAGAACAATAGTCCTGAAAAAGAATGAACCTGAAGACGTCCCAAGCATCCTGAAATTAACTTTCAATTGGTTAGGATAAGCTTACAAACTGTACTTAATTGAATAATATAATTATATTCCTTGTCAGAACTTGCAACCTATCTTAAATTCGAACGCAATTATATTCCTTCAGCATGGTTCATGTTATTTTTAAACATATTTATCATATTTCACCTAAAAATTTAAATCGTTAGATAAAATTTAAGATATAATTTATATTATTCTCTAACAAACACTCAAGTAAAACTTTAGGATATGATTTATATTATTCTCTAACAGACACTCAAGTAAAAACCTTTTAAACTTGAAACTTACCCACGGTAATTTGTGCTTGGTTTTTGTCAAATAGAATGAAGGTGGTGAAATTTGAACTCGTGACTGCTAGGTCATCAAGGCTTTGATATCATATCAAGAAATCATTTCATCTAAAAATTTAAGTTTTTAAATAAAGTTTGAGGATTTATATTATATTTTAATAATATTAACTGCATTAATTGGTAACGGGGGGTTGATGCTGTGCGTCTATGGCCGGCATTGCAGCTTACAGTGGTAGCAGAAAGAGATAAATTTGGAAGAATTAGCTTAACATGAAAAGCTAGCCATTTGTGTAAAGGTTGGTTCAGGCTATAAGAATTTATAACCTGTTTGGCTGTGCGATCCAATCTGCTTTTGGCCGAAATTTGAATTTTTTTTTTTGCATTTTAAATGAATATGTTTTGGTGTTTTTATATCATTTTGATGTGCTGATGTCAAAAATAATTTTTAAAAAATAAAAAAACATCATTTTGATACATTTCGGCACGAAAAGCACTTTCAAAAGTTACCGCAAACGCACTCCCAAACAGGCACTTAGTCTGTCTGGCTCAAAATACCTTACGTCTCGAGACAAAAAGAGAAAAATCAATGCTTAACACATGCACTTCAAATTTGATATCCCAAATCTAGTTTCTCTTTATATTTGAAGTAATTATATTCTCTAATCTAGTGAAATACGACCCTCGTAATGAGATGTTAAGAAACAATTTCATCTAAAAGCTTGAGCTTTTACGTGAGACCCCAGAATATGATTTATATTATTCTCTAATACACTCCTTTAAGTGAAAGCTTTTTATACTTGAAACTTGCACAGCCTCACACTACCTTGTGCTTGATTTTTATCAAATATAATGAGGGTTATAAGATTCATACTCATGATTGTTGGATCAACAAAGCTCTGATATCATGTTAAGGAACTATTAAGGAACCATCTCACCTAAAAGCTTAAGTTGTTAGGTGAGATATCATAATATGATTTATATTATTTTCTAACACACCCTCTCAAGTTAAAGCTTTTTGGGCTTGAAACTTGCATAGACCCACATTATTTTGTGCTTGATATGATGGTAAGACTCGAACTTGTGACCGCTGGGTCAACAAGGCTCTGATACCATGTTAAGGAACCATCTCACCTAAAATCTTAAACTATTAGGTGAGGCCCCGATATATGATTTATATTATTTTCTAACAGGAACCATCTCACCTAAAAACTACTAGGTGAGACCCATGATATGATTTATATTATTCTCTAACAAGAGAGACTTTTCTGATAAAAATAAAATAAACTCGACAACCGATGGTTAAAATATGAAACTACTAGCTAGTAGTAAGATGTAGTGTTCAGATTCTGATAAATATGAGGAGCAAGGACATAATTTAGGGATAGGGAAGAGCTCAAGTCCTGGAATAGAAAGTTGAAAATTGCATGCAAGACATGGAATTGTTGCTAGTTTCTGTATAGGATTATAGATTGACAAGGAAAAAATGATGTTTTTTGAAGGAGCATATCAATAAATTCTAGCTAATAACAAGGCCACGATCTTTTGAAAAAGTCATGCGAGAATAGCATATTCATCTGCACCCACATCCAGCAGAATTTTTATAATAGGACGGGGTGGGCAAATATACAGCGGCTATTGTTAAGGAACCATCGCACCTAAAAGCTTAAGTTTATAGGTGAGGCCCCAGAATATGATTATATTATACTCTAACACACCCCCTCAAGTGAAAAGCCCTTTGGGCTTGAAACTTGCACAGGCCCAGATTACCTTGTGCTTGATTTTTTTATCAAATAGAATGGGGGTGGTGAGATTCGAACTCGTGACCGCTGGGTCAACAAGGCTCTGATACCATGTTAAGGAACCATCTCACCTAAAAGCTTAAGCTTATAGGTGAGGCCCCAGAACATGATTATATTATACTCTAACAACTATCTCAGATAATATTTAAATATCTAGATATTTCTATAATTATTCTGACTTTTAACTATTTTTAATTGGAATATTTATTTTCCCAATGAATGAATTGTGAAAAACTCATTCATCTTCCAGTACAATTCAACCCTATTAGGGTATTTATATGGAATTTTTCCTTAAAATCTATTTTGAGTACACGAGCTCATAATCAAATTTAAAAAACCAGATTTATTCGCATGAATAAATTATACACATAAAAATTCTATTAACCATATCAAATAACATAATGTATTTTATCTTTGGTGGGGCATACAAGGAGCATAATATCTTCCCTTTACGCAACTAATCTTTTACCTTTTAATCTCTGATAAGATCAACATAGCTAGGTTTCCTTAACAATCCTGAACCAAACAACTAGGTATCGATTCCAAAAGACCTCCCAAACATCGCATAAAGATGTGCGATAAAATAGCGACTCCACTAGAGACCTCCTGAATGCCGCACAAAGACGTGTGACAATAATCATGAAGGCATAGAGGCATCTAACTAAAAACTAACCAAAGTGGGGAAAGATTTGTGGGAACCCATTTTTTGTGGCTTTGGGTAGAAAGGAATAGCTAAATTCTTGACTCGAGAATATGACTCACTGGTTTAGTTTGAGTTAGGGCTCTAACATTTCCATTTTTCTTAGAATCTCCAACAGCCTTATGCTTCCTCGCCCCACTCTTTTCCACAAGGAATACATTCCGTGGTCATTTCTCACTTTCAAGCTCATCCATTGCAATAGCATATGTGGTCAACAAAATGCAACCAATCCAAGCCTCGCTCATATTATGATTGCCTAGTCCTTGAATTTGATTCTAATAATCAGTGAGTTTTTTTTTTTTTTTTTTTTTTTCTTTTTTGAGCTTCTTCTTGTCCTCGAAAGTAAAATTATATGTTAATTTAGTGTCCATAAAAGGCAATGCAAGTACAAGAGAGAACAAAAAATAATAATATAAAAATACAAGTCCTCTCTCACAAATGCTGGGAAACATCATTATCGGAGAGAAAGGTGGCGACAGTTTGATGACCGAAAGTAAACCAGAGAAAATAGATAGGGAGAGGGAGACAGGATTGGCATATCTATTTTAAATAGTGTAAATATAATATTTTTATATTTGCACTCCAATACAAAAAAAATCATTTAAAGAAGCTAATTCTATTTTAATATATATAATATTAATATAACTATTTATTAATAATAAATAACTAGTATTTTTTTGCATAGAAATATATTAATTTTTTTTTTTTGGCTTTTTTGATCAAACATGTTGGAATAGTTCTTCAACTTAGAAATGTTATTTTAGCTCTTCAATAAAGCTCTCTCTTTGGAGCTATGAAAATGAAGAATTAAAGATAAATTTTTTTGTCTTTTGTCCTTTTTCTTTAGCTTTTCTTTTAGCACTCCCATTGGAGTTGCTCTAAGGGCATTTTGGCAACATCATCTGCACATGAAAGTGCATAAGTACTGTTAGAGAATATGATTTATATTATTCTCTAACACACCCCCTCAAGTGAGTCCTTTAGGCTTGAAACTTGCACAGACTCACACTACTTTGTACTTGATTTTTATCAAATAGAATGGGGTGGTGAGGTTTAAACTCGTGACTACTAGGTCAACAAGACTTTGATACTATGTTAAGGAATCATCTCACTTAAAAACTTAAGCTATTAGGTGAGATCCTAGTATATGATTTATATTATTCTCTAACATAATTGATGCGAACCGGCCCAGAAACACCAACAAGGATCCATTGCATGTTCAGGGGCTTGATTCGTGGTTTTGAAGGTTTCAACGAAGTCAGAATTGTAATGACCATTGAAGTATTAAGAGGAGACCCTAGTACATCTTATCTATGTGCAGGAGGGGTCCAGCCCAACTTTATTTGGGTCATGAAGTGAGGACAACAAATAAGCCAAAAGAATCCCACTATAACTTGGAAACATGAGATTGATGGGCTAGATGGAAGGCAATAAATAAACCTTATGGGTTTTATTTAATTTTGTTAGCTACAACCCATGACTTGTTAGGGCTTAATTGTTACTTTGTTTTCAGCTAGGATCCAATGCTTGTTTGGATTAAGTCATGGGCTTTTCAATTTAAGATTTTGGGTCAGTTTTGAGTGAACCTCATTTAAGTCCACATAAGGGGTCCATTAGGGTTAGTTTTTCAAAGACTATTTAAACTCATGTTAGCTAAATTTTGGCAGCCATTGATGAATTTTAATTATGAACTTTTCAGTTTATGTGTGAGAGTGATTCTTGTATTCTTTAGTTCTTGAACGAACTGAATCCGACTTATCGAAGATTAACTGGCTTCGTGGCGTCACTCTACTCATTCCAATAGTGTCGATGCCTTGGGACAGGTTTCTATTGTGTCACACTCCTATAAGATCTATTTCGAATTTTCGGGATCAGATCTCTTTCTTGGTAGTGGGTTGCATGATCACATGATCACGAGGTTCGCATCAATAATGCACTTAATTATATACCACTATCATTGCTTGGATCTTTGCTTGAAACTCATAATATCATCATAATCCTAGCGAGATTCAGAGCTGATGACACTGATTTCGTTTAGTGAAATCAACCTAATTTTGTAACTTGCAAGGTACACTATCACACCACTTTGCAATATATTCCCATTCACATGCCAGCAAACTATTTAGGAACTCTACGTTAGTACTTTACCTAAATGTTTTTCCACAGATTCTTTACATACTGCATAAAAAAATATCCCCACAAATCAGAATCAAGTAATCTTCTCAAGATGGCCAATTGGAACTAATGTGAAGATTTTGTTCAAGGAATACGAATTTTACTAACATTTTTATGAACCAACGTCCTGTAATTTCCTTACAATGGCAGTCGCTGTTTTATCCATCTCGTTAAATGGGTATCTGCATATCAGAAACGTTCACATTCACTGATAAATTTTATTTGTGTATCAAGTGGGTTTAACGTAAGTTGATGGATCAGTTCTCCATAACTTAATACACGGATTTATTCTGCATTAGCTGGTGATCACATAGATAATATTCTTTTTTTTCTTAAATAAGTATGGTATAATTCCTTATGATAATCTCCAGAACAGATCCTTCATTGCAATGCAATGAAGCAGCATAAGCATAAGGAACATGCAGCTGACACGTGCGCAGCTTTCAGAAATGCAAATCCATGAACAAATCAGATTATTTTACTCGAGCCTAAGATATCAGTTGACATTTGACAATCAATGTGGTTTGAAGATATTGCTAAAGAACCATTTCACCTAAAAGTTTAAATTGTTAGGTGAGGTCTTAGAATATAATTTATATTATTCTCTAACATACTCTCTCAAGTGAAAGTCTTTTGGGCTTGACACTTGCGCAGACTCACACTATCTTGTGCTTGATTTTTATCAAATAGAATGAGGGTAGTAAGATTCAAACTCGTAACCGTTGGGTCAACAAAGCTCTAATATTATGTTAAAGAACCATCTCACCTAAAAATTTAAGTTATTGGGTGAGCTCCCAGAATATAATTTATATTATTCTCTAATAGATATCTATTTTCTTCAAGCAGCTAAGATGTATGAGAAGCACAATTTCAAGCTAAATGTATACCACAGCATCTACTGTATTTGTACATGCAGAAAGATGGTAGAAAGTTAATTTGATGCTTGCTCTTTTTTTTCAAGATTGTTCAGAAGATGGAATGCGAGGACTTTGTGTGTGTGTGAGAGGGAGTGAGGGGGGGAGAGAGAGAGAGAGAGAGAGATCCCATATATAGTGTTTGCAAATTCATGAAGATTATATGATCAGTATGATGGACGAGCTTCTCGGGCTTAAGAACCATTTACTAAAAATCAAACAAAAATATCTGAAAATAATCAAACAAAAATAAAAATAAAATGTAAAAGAGAGCAATTTGAGAGTGTATAGATTCATACAAGATAATCTGGGAAATGAAGGCAGGGTCAAGGGCAAGAAGTCATCTCAGGGAAAGAATTGATATATATATTTGTTAGAGAATAATATAAATTATATTATATGGTCTTATTTAACAACTTAAATTTTTAGTTGATATGGTTTCTCGATATGGTATTAGAGCCTTGTTGACGTAGCAATCACAATTCAAATTTCACTACTCTCATTTTATTTGATAAAAATTAAAACTGTTTAAGTTTTTAGATAAAAATTGAAAGCATGGAAGTAAGTACAAGTCCCAGGTGCTTAGAATTCGTCGGTGCGAGGCCAACTGTCTTGATCCGATTGGAGAATGAAAAGAACTGGGGTCCTTTTCAATGGTTTTTCTGTGTGAGCTGAATCAGTTCCAAGCTTATTGAAGGAGACAAAAGAGAATGTATTCCTTATTCCATTCCTCGCCTTCAAACTATGTCCAAGAACAAGCATCTCTCCACCGTTTTTCTTTTTTTCTTGAATGTATCTAATTCCAAAGTTTCCAGGTGCTGCAGTCAAGAGAATCTACTTCCACATTCATACAATAAAACTAGGATTTGTGTCTCCATCTACTCCCTTACAGCATCGATAAAGTCCAGTTAGGCCTCGTTTATATATGAATAGTTTCAATACATATATTGACAGCTGAAAAAGACCCAACAATGCGAGTAAAAAGTCTCGAGACAACATAGATATATGATACGATATTAAAGAACAATCTCATCTTATAAATTAAGCTGTTAGGTAAGACCCCATAAAAAGGTCTCAAGACAACAATTAATATTGTTAGAAAATAATATAAATTATATTCTGTGTTTTATTTAACAGCTTAAGCTTTTAGATGAGATGGTTCCTTAACATGATATCAGAGCTTTGTTGACCCAAATGGTCACGAATTCAACCACCCCCATTCTATTTAATAAAAATCAAGCATAAGGTTGTGGGTCTGTGCAAGTTTCAAGTCCTAAGAGGCTTTCACTTGAAGGAACGTGTTAGATAATAATATAAATCATATTATGGGTTTTACCTAACAACTTAAATTCTTAGATTAGATGATTCCTTAACAGTACAACTGAAAAAGACCCAACAATGTGAGTAAAAAGGTCTCGAGACAACAGAGATATGGATTCCCCTAATCCAAGTCAGAAAAATTCTTCCCATATTCGGGAATAAGATTCTTGCTTTTGACAGACAGACGAATGCGAATTCCCACACCTGAAAAACCTCTGGTGGGATCAATTCTGGTATCTAATGCAAGGCTTTTACATGTTTCGGACACTTAAATGTGCTTAGGAATTCAAATAGATAGTTATGTCTTAGAATAGAAAGTAGAGCTAGAGGTGAGGTCCCACATTTAACAAAGTAGCAGGGACAAATCTCTTTCCAAGTCACTGTGAATATTGAATTGGACAGGGTTTTGTGCTGGTTCTGTCCAAGATTCTATGCCTCTCGAGCACCCCCACCCCCCAATTTGTGTTATAAAAGTACGATTGAGCAGACCTGTTGTTCTTGAGATCTGGCTGAAGATTATCAGATATAAACAAGAGTGGTAGCAGGAAAATATATATCCTGGTAGTAGCAGAAAGTCCAGCTTGGAAATTTCCTGGTGTGGATTCTGCCTGAAGAATATCTCATAATCGAGCTCAACATTTTCAGGGATATATAGAAGATCAGACTGACAGAGAAAGAATATATCAGGTAAATACGCTACTGATCTTGTCCACAATAGTTACACAATCGGTTCTGCCACAGCAAGCTAAACTTGATTGGATTTTTAGGAGATAGAAATGCACCATCATCACCAGCATCAAGGGAATAACTTCCACTCTTCTTCAAGAAATTCAATCCCTTCTGAAAATCATCTGTTCCTGCAAGTTGGGAATGGCCCTGGAGATTCTGGACTTATCCTCTCAACTGATGCAAAGCCTAGACTAAAGTGGACACCTGATCTTCACGAGCGGTTCATAGAAGCTGTAAATCAGCTTGGAGGAGCAGAAAGTGAGTATACAAAAAAGGTTTAAAAAGTCCAACAACAAATAGAATAGTGAATTCAGCATACTCATGTCAAGAGACGATCACATCTAAAAGTTTAAGTTATTAGATGGGATCTTAGAATATCATTTATATTATTCTCTAACACACATCCTCAAGTAAAAGCTCTTTGGACTTGAAACTTGCACAGGCCCACACTACCTTGTGCTTGATTTTTATCAAATAGAATAATGGTGGTGATATTCAAACTCGTGACCACTAGATCAACAAGACTCTGATACCATGTCAAGAACCTTAAACTATTAGGTGAGACCTCAGAATATCATTTATATTATTCTCTAACAACTCAAACGTTGTTCTTTATATTTCAGAGGCCACTCCAAAAACAATTATGAAACGTATGGGGATTCCTGGACTTACCTTGTATCACCTAAAGAGTCATCTCCAGGTAAACCGTGACATTATCTATCTAATCATCTAGGGAATATATCTGACACCAACCAATAGCTTCTTTTAAAAGCTGTTAAATAGAATCCAGGCCCTCTCTAAGATATAGCCATCAAACCACTAGATTGATTGTGGCAATCTAGTGGTTCCACTGTTTCACTATTTTTCTTCATTTGCGAAATTTTGTATTAGAAAAACTCCATGCCTTGATGCTTCATTTCTGTCTACAGATAAAGAAGTAAAGAAATCTCGTGCTTAGGAGTGTCAACAATAATTAGTGGAAACCCAAGTAGTAAAAATTACACTGTATTCTGCAGAGCTTGAAAAATAATGCCACACATGTGAATGATATAGGCTTGAATTTGTTTAAAACCCTCACAATGAAAAAGCACTAACTCCACTTTTTCCTGTCAGAAGTACAGACTCAGCAAGAACCTGCTTGGACAAGCTAATAGTGGGAGCAACAAAATTGGTATGAAGACAATGCCATAAATTTCTCTCCATTTGTTTTCAACTATTGACAAGTGTTAAAGAATAATATAAATCATATTCAGGGGCCTCACTTAATAGCTTAAGTTTTTAGATGAAAAGGTTCCTTAACATGGTATCAAAACCTTATTGACCCAGTGGTCACGAGATCGAATCTCACCACCCCTATTCTATTTGATAAAAATCAAGTATAAGGTAGTGTGAGCTTGTACAAGTTTCAAGCTCAAAGAACTTTCACTTGAAAGAATATGTTAAAAAATAATATAAATCATATTCTGAGTTCCACTTTTCTTATGGAAGGAATAAATATGTAACTCGATGCAGGTACTATTGCTGTTGTGGGAGATAGAATGCCAGAAGTAAATGCAACTCATATTAACAATCTAAGCATGGGATCGCAAACAAATAAGTATGATGAATTCATACTTTTTATTATTATCATTTGTCATTTTTCTTGTATTGCAAAGCATTGTTTTTCACTAAGACAGAATTCTTAAATTCAGAAGCTTACATTTCAGTGAAGCACTACAAGTGCAAATTGAAGTGCAAAGAAGGCTACATGAACAGATTGAGGTACAACTTCACTATCAATCTGAGCGATTACATTTCACCTTTTCTTATTTGTTTGTGAAGATAAGAATTTTGTCTAGCATTTATGCCTTAGTTTTTTGTCTCCAAAAAACGTGGTGTGATGACAAAGAGCTTGAGATCTGCACAGCAGGTCTCGAGTTCGAATCATGGCGTGCATCTCTTGTAAGAGCCTGGGACAAACGAGGTTTTACTCGCTCATCTGAGCCCACAAAATACATTTTCCGAGAAATGAGGTTTCCTCGAATAAAAAAAAAAGAATTTTGTCTGTGTCCTTATTTCAAGTTCAATAACTTCGTAACAGAACTAAAGTATTGTGATTCAAATTGCTATCATCAATTTATCTACTGCAAACACAAGGGTTGTAAGGGTAGTAAAAGGTTTTAGCTACATTCTAATAATTTGTTCTGAAATGAAACAGGTGCAGAGACATTTACAGCTCCGCATAGAAGCACAAGGAAAATACCTGCAGTCAGTGCTAGAGAAAGCGCAGGAAACTCTTGGAAGGCAAAATTTAGGTACGGCAGGATTGGAAACTGCCAAAGTTCAACTCTCTGAATTGGTTTCCAAAGTGTCCAATCAATGCCTGAATTCTGCATTTTCGGAGCTAAACGATCTGCAGGGTCTTTGCCCACAGCAAACACAACCGACCCGTCGCAATGATTGTTCAATGGACAGCTGCCTGACCTCCATTGAAGGATCACAGAAGGAGCAGGAAACACACAACAATGGAATGGGGATGAGGCCCTATAATAGTAATCCTCTCGCGGGAGAACATGGGCTACAACAAGCTGAACTCAAGTGGGGCGAAAACGTGAGAGATAACAAAATGTTCATAAGCTCACTGAGAAATGATACAGAAAGGAGAAAATTCTCACCGGAAAGAAGGTGCAGTGATCTATCCATCAGTGTCGGCGGACTTATGAAGGGAAGGAGCGAGTATGGCAGCTTCCAAGATAAGACTAACAAAAGGGTGCCATACTTTGCTACTACTAAACTTGATCTGAATTCCCACGGTGAGATTGATGCGGCTTCAGGTTGCGGGCAACTCGACTTGAATGGTTCAAGCTGGAACTGAGATGATTCGCACAGGGAAAAATTCGTTCAGGGGATGATCCATCAAGGCAGGATAAACATTTGCTTTCTCCTTCGGGCCGATCGGCTAGGAAAACAAACACTTCAATCTCGATTGAATAAGTTTCACCAGCAGATGTAGCTCGCACTGTAATGTAAACCAATCCAGCAAGTGTAGACTTTCTATCTTATACATCATTATGAGTTAATGAATTACAAGTCCAAAAATTGAAAAACATTTAAGCAAGCTGTCAAATGCTTATTTTTCTAACAATAGTTTTGTAATTTTGTTTTTTTATTTTGATGATATCTTAATAGACCAACTAGTTTCTTTGAAAGCAATCCTATGCTTAAGATGTTTCGTCTGAATCCTCAAAGTTGGCCTGATTGCACTGTCAGACACTGGTCTGTTAATTTTCTTTTCAAGTTCTTAGGATTTTCAGATAAAAATGGCCAACCAAACAGCTTCCCTCGAAGCCAAAGACTCAACTACCGTAGCATCCATAGCTTATGGTTTATATATGCCCTTAACGGTCACAAAAGAACCACTAATATCCCTATGCAGTGACTGTTTGATATTGTAATTGAAATTATTTTTTAAAATATTTTTCTTTAAAAAATACGTCAAAATAATGATTTTTTATTTTTTATTTTTTAAAAATTATTTTTGACATCAACACATCAAAATGATATAAAAAACCAAAAAAATTAATTTTATATAAAAAATAAAAATAAAAAATTTTCAAAACTATTTTTGAGACACAGTATTAAACACCTCCTGAGTCTCATTATTGCCACATGGGAGACTAGCTAGATTAAGAGGGTGTTTAGGATTGAGGTTGCACCAGAGATTTAGAAAAAATTGAGGGTTTGGGTGTGTGGTAATGGTTGAAAAGTTGATTTTTAGATGTGGGCCCCACCCAAAAAATCAACAAAACTTGGTTGCATGAAAAGCAATTAATAGCTGCTTTTCATGCGTCCTGCTTATTGCCAAAGGAGGACTGGGGTGGGGTGGGGTGGGGTTGGCAACAGGGGGGCTGGGGTGGGGTGGGAGTGGTTTTATTTTTTACTTTATTATTTATTATATTTTCTTATAAAAAATATATTTTTAATATTAAAATAATCTAAAAATTAATTAAAATATAAATAAATATATTAGAAGGAGATTACATTATAATTTTTGTCTCGCAATCCTAATTTTGTTTCAAATGATATTTTCCTATATGTTGTTCCGGGATCGCAGAGGCCTTTATGTATGGATTTATAGTTTGTGATGAAATTACAAGTAGTTTGATGAGAGAATAAAAACAAGTGTCTAATTTACTTAAATTATTAACTATATTTTATTATTATAATTATTAAATATTTTAAAAAACAATATATATATATTGTAAACTTTCAGTAATGTATTAATCTTCAGTATTTCTTTCAATGTTACAGTGTAGGTATTTATAGTAGTAAGTAATTTCTATTACACTAAAATACAAATACACACAAAACTTACCTAACACTAAAATACAAATTTGGTTATGCTAAAATACAAAGATAACAGCTATATTCCAAATTGTAATATTTAACATATACACACACACACACACACTTTAAAGTAATTTCACAAGTTGAAAGCAATATGAAAAGCTTGGTAACCAAACACTTGAAACTGTTTTTCATTAATCTCAAACTCAACCACAGTTTTAACCAAACACTTTAAAAATTATTTTGAATCGCAGCTAAAGTGCTTTTCATGAAACTGTTTTTTCAAAACCTCAATCACAAAAGCAAAAGCAATACCAAACACACCATAAATGCACCATCAAGATTAAGTTTAAGCACCAAGCATGGGGGAGGTTGCCATGTAGAACTCGTGGTTGGAACTTCATGAGAGTGAGGCTGCTGCCACTAATGTAACAAGAGGCTACAATGCTTAAATTTGTCAGTCAAGATATGGTCTGTCAGATATGGGCCGATAATATTTGTTTCTTAATTAGGATTCTGCATCACTAAAAAACTGAGGGGTTAACAATGGGTTTTATCTACCAAAATAATATTGTTGCTGATTTAGCAACATAATGTATTTAGCAATGGAAAAAACGTTGCAGATATGATGTTTTAAATCTGTAATGGATAATCCGTTGATGATTGAAAAAACAGGGTGTTTAGCAATGGATTTTAGCAACGGAATAATGTTGTTGCAGATCCTTTATAGATGTGGATGTTTCAAATCTGCAATGAATTTTTCATTGCTAATTGAGAAAACCTTGCAACGGATTATCCGATGCTAATTACAAAAATTGTCTTAAATCTCTTCCATCTAAGCTATCAACATGCATAAGATCATAAGTTCACACTCTCTCCCCTACTCAGATATCAATTAAAAACAAAAACAAATCGAAGTAATTAACCTTATCTAAATCTCCTCATCTATTGACCGCTAAATCCATCTTCAATCGCGCATCCTATCCTCAAACCTCACGCAGTCGTTGATGTGCCTTTTCCTCAAGTTCACAGGTAGGTATCAGTTTCGTTTACTGATCTCTTAATTCTTTACGCAAATTATATTTCCTTCTAGATTTCCTCACTAATTTCTCACCAGAAATTAGGTTTATTTTTCCATGTTTATTTTCTTTGCAGTTGATCTACGTACTGAGGGTCTGTGATTCTTGTCCATCTGTTGTAGTTTAAGTCTGCTGCTAAAATTTCCTGCCGGGTAATCCTAAATTATATTCTTGCATTCTATTCTGAGTATCTTGACTTGGTTGTCATGAAAACATCTTTTGTTTGAAATTCTAAATTTTACGCTGAAATTGCCCGTTAGATAAACATTTTTTGTTATTGGGTGTCATGAAAACAATTATTGTGGGTTCTTTTGA
The DNA here is from genome assembly GCA_009078335.1 of Salix brachista. Classification (NCBI taxonomy): domain Eukaryota; kingdom Viridiplantae; phylum Streptophyta; class Magnoliopsida; order Malpighiales; family Salicaceae; genus Salix; species Salix brachista. Next base: position 7,718,553 of record CM018590.1, read on the forward strand.
TCGGCGGCAATGTAAAACAAATGCTCGGATCTTCTTGCCTCTTCACCTGGTATAGAATTTTAGATAAGCAATGCAAAATCCAATTGGAAAAAATAAACCCCATTTGGAAATCATTGTTGTTGTATTGGCGGTGGAATTGTAACTTGTAAAAGTGATTTTAGCATTTAGTAATAATGAAATATCAACATTATGTACTATTAGCAATTAATAAGAATGAAAGATTAGAACTTTGTGACTTTTAGATGTTGTGTAGTAATGTTGTTGTTGTATTGGTGATAAAATTGTAATTACTAGGACTAGCATTTGGTAAGAATTAAAGGTCAACACTTTTTGGCTTTTAGATATCATGTTGCTCTTTAGTATATTGTTTCATGTTGTGCTTTTGTTGAGATTATGCTCTTCTATATGTGTTTGTTTTGTTATGATGTATAGGGAGTGTTTGATTCATAGTATATTTACAAATTTATTAATTACATATATAATGTAGTTATTTAGGTTTTATAGTATGTTTTGTGGCTTACATTAATACCTAAAAACAATTGATTGGTAGATTAAAGTTGAAATTGATATATAAAATTAAAACTTTGGCGCAATCAATTTTGAATTTCAATACAACTACCCAAAGTCAATGGAAAAGAGTACAAATGAAACAAAAATCAATTGCCAATAAGCTTTCCAAAAAAGTGTGAATGTTGATAAAAAAATAATAATATAAAAGCTTCAAAAATAAAATAGAATTTTCCAGTAAACTTGTAGTTATTTGAAAATATCAATTTATTTTTCTTTTCTTTCACCACGGTATGCTCTTTTTATTTTTTCTTAGGATGGAAAAGATGTGATGGTTAAAAGAGAATTCAAGCTGCTCTAATTTGTAATTTTAACTCACATGATTTCTATTCATGCTCTCTGTTTTAATACAATCTAGGAGCTTGATTTTAGGCATATCAAAATTACATAATGGAAGAGATTACATAACAGAAGAGCAAATTTACAATAACAATTAATGTTAGCATTTACAAGGATAAGAAGTTGATCCTATAGTCATGGGATGCATAAAATCTAGCAAAGATTACAATGACAATTAGACTTGAGTTGGCACTTGTTTGAATTCATCAGTTTTTTTGATATTCCCCCGCAAGAATAGGCTACCGTCGGATAGGCCAATCTTGTCACATAGGTAATCTGTCGTCTATCTTGATATAGGTTTGGTGAGTAAATCAGCAAATTGATCATTGATGTGGACATGTTGAACATTAATAACTTTTCTTTTAACCAAATCTTGCACATAGTGAATGTCTATCTGTATATGTTTCATCATTGAGTGTTGAACAAGATTAAAACTCAGCTTAGTTGTGCCCAGATTATCACACAAGAGTAAAGGTGGTTATAGTAGTGTGAACTTCATTTCTTGGAGTAAAGATAGTAGCCACATAGATTCTACGGCAGCCGTTGCTAAGGCCCTATGCTTAACTTCAGTGGATGACCGCGCAATTGCACATTGCTTTTTGGAGCTTCATGAAATGGGTGTGTGACCAAGGAAGAGGAGATAAACTAAAGTTGATTTTCTATCATCCAAACTGTAAGCCCAATCAGCATCTGAGAAGCATGTGAGTGTTGAGCTTGATGTTTGTCAGATATTAATCCCATGAAAAATGATGTTATTTAAGTAGCACAACAATCTTTAGCTGTTGTCTAGTGGGTCTGTGTGGGACTATGTATAAATTGGGAGAGTTTAATCACTGCAAAGCTTATATCAAATCGAGTTAAGGACAGGTATTGCAAGACTCCAACCACTCTTTGATATTTAGTTGAATCAACAGGGGACGAACCATCTTCTAGTTGTAGAGAGACCGAGGTAGAAAAAGGAATGGCGATATCCCTGGCTCCGTCTATACATGTTTAGGCAAGGAGATCTCTAATATACTTATGCTGAGTGAGAAACAAGCCCTCCTTGGTAGGAATGACCTCAACACCAAGAAAACAAATGTAAGGACCCCAAATCTTTTATTGAAAATTTTTGTGCAAGGTGACCAATGATGTTTGCAACAAAAACTGAATTACTACCAATGAAAATTAAATTATCTACATAAACTAAGTAGTAATAGAGGATGGAACCATCATGAAATACAAATTGAGATGAATCGGATTTAGAATTGATGAAACCAAATTCTACCAATGCATGCTGAGAGTAGAATACCAAGCACGTGGTGCTTGTTTTAACTCATATATTGCCTTAGTAAGGCAACAAACATGATCTGATTTATTTTGCATTCCTGAATCCATGTGGTTGCTTTATATATACTTTTTTTATGAGATGCCCATATAGAAATGCATTATTGACATCTAATTATCTTAGAGACCAACCTTGCAAAACTGCAAAAGCTAAGACAGTGCATATGAAGACAATTCCATAAAGTTCTCTCCATATTTTTTCAACTATTAACGAGGAATTAAAGAGTTTCTCTTTTCTTATGGAACGAATAAATATGTAACTCGATGCAGGTACTGTTGTTGTGGTGGGAGATAAAATACCTGAAGTAAATGCAACCTATATTAACAATCTAAGCATTGGATCAGAAACAAATAAGTATGATGAATTCATACTCTTTTCTTGTATTGCAAAGCATTATTTTTCACCAAGACACAATTCTTAAATTCAGCAGCAAACATGATCTGATTTTTTTACATTGATTTGGATTGAATTTTAAGAGATGAAATTTATTTTTTCACTATGTTAATTGGTTGAAATTGGGGAAAGCTACAATAAATTCAGAGTCATCATAAGATAAAGGACCAAATAGACCTTTGGTAGAAAAAAGGGGGTCAAATGACGCGTCGTCTAGTCACTATTCATTTTCTCCCCCAAATTTTCACCTAAAAAATCCTACTTTGGTACCAACTTTGCAAGCATATTTAATGCATGTATCCTTCATCAAATTTGACAAACTTTGCTCGAAAGTGATCCCTTGATTCTTGACTATACTAGTATATAGTAAGCTTTGGTTGATTGACATCACACACATGTTGGTTCAGCCTTAAAAGTGATAACTCAAGTAGCCTCCCGTAGCTATCAAATTTGACAGTTCATGACACCTACTTTAAGTCAACGGTTGGGATGGTTCTACTTTGAACCAAGAGCTAAAATTTTACTTCAATATAGACAAGATTATCTTCTTCCACCAGCTTTAAAGAGAGACGAAATCCATGGTTTGTAGAGGGAGAAATGAGAAGCCAAAATTAAAGAAAAAACAGTTTTCTTCTCGATTTTCCATCCAACAAACTCCAAATTGTCATAACCTGATTTTTTTACTCCCTAATTTTTAATACTTGTGCATCATATTTTGTATTTTAAATGTCATCTTCAAATTAAAAAAAAAAACCTACTTTGTTAATAACCATGTCCGTCCTTTACCCATAACCATGCCTTGCAACACACCATTCCCTACATCGTTTCCTGCACTGCAGCTCCCATGTCCTGCAAACACTGGTGGACTATATATAAATGAAGGGAAAATGAGAGGAACAAAAAAAAAGACAAAGGGAAGAACAAGGGGGATAAAAAAAAAACACAGAACAAACAGGAGAATGAAGGAAACTGATAACAAAATGCAAGAAACTAGGAACAACCCCTCGGTACAGCAGTCTCTTTTTCTCAGCTACAACCCCTAACAATGGCCTTTTCTCTCCTGCAGTAGCTGCACTTCCATCACACAGTCGACCATTAGCAGCTCCACTGCACCACCAGCAGCTTCCAATTACAGTAGCTTCCTCTCATTCAACGTCAGAAATAGCGGTAGTGTCGTCTCTTCTCTCCATTGCAGTAGTCTTCCTCCTCTTTCAGCCACCACCGACCACCATTTTCGTTGCCACCACCACTCGCATCACCAGTCGAACATCCTCCCATTCCCTGCGTCGTTTCCTGCATGGAAGCTCTTATTTTTGACACCATTCCCTACTCTGTTTCCTACATACATGGCAGTTCCCATTATTTCAGTGATTACTTTCAAGCTATATGGAATCAAGTCCCACCAAAATCATTTTATTATGAAAATTAATATTTTCTTAAAATGTCAAGTCAAGCACTTTAGGCCTTGAAAGGCCCAACCCGCACACATAGTCGTAAAAAGCATAAACCCACATTCCTCGCCCTGACAAATTAGGCTTAAACGCTATTTTTTTATAAACTACACAAACAACATGTTATTCATCAAATATTTTTTTAAATGATAGATTTCATCATCTGGTTTAGGTTATTAGCCAACATACTTGTCTTTGAAGACCAAAATATTAAGGTCCAACATTTTAGACCTTTTAAAAAACAAATTTTAACCATTTTCCACCAAAAATATGAAAAATGCATCTTGTAGACCTCTAAAACTTCATTTCTAAGAACAAAAAAAACATTTTAATTCATCTAGAAATTCAAATCAAAATCAAAACTAAAAACTATTATGTAGGATTAGTCCACTTTTAATGACATCATTAAAGGCATAAACCATCTTTATTGAGCTCTTACTTAAAGTTGAATCTGTAAACATCGAAATCAAAGTTATTAGTAACCTAAATCCAACCATTTAAGAACTCTCTCTTAAAATTGTCTGTTGCCTTTCTCTCTCCTCTTTAAAATTTAAGAGATTAAAATTTGAAAATAATAATGGTTATGACTAAAAAAAAATCTAAAATAACAAGGATGAAAAAAATATAAAACTCTAGGTGTCAAATATAACTCTTTATACACTAAACTTAAAAGTGATGTTGTTTTTTTTAATGCTAATTTCCCCCCTTAATATATCTTAGTTTAGTTACATAAAGAAGATATAATTATATTTTATCTAAATGACAATCAATATCTAAATACAAATAAAAAAAAGAAAAATAAATTGGAGTTTATAAAACAACAAAAACACAACATTAAAGGTTGTAGTTGAAGCAATAAAGTGAAGTGATTAAGTTGTAAAACCTATGAATTTTATAGAACAAACTATGAAAAAGGAAAAATGTATGTTTTTTTATATTAATATTAATGTTAATAGTTGTAATTGTAAATGTAATTATGATGCAGTGTAACCTGTAGTGATTGTATGAGAGTGTGGTTAAAATTGTTTTTTAAAGTGTTTTTTGTTTAAAAATACATCAAAATAATATTTTTTTTAAATAAATTTATTTTTTACATCAACACATGAAAGTAATATAATTTTTTTTTATTTCAAGTAAAAAATAAAAATATATTCTTTAATATTTTTTCAAAAATATTTCTGAAACTTCCTGTCGAATGCAACAATCCCAGAAGCCCAGCCCAAAGAATAGGAAATCGCAGCCCACAGCTAAAATGCATCTTCCTCGTACCCCTCTTTTTTCCCGTCCCCACTGTATTTCAACCACCACAACACAGCAGAGGGGGAAAAACCTAAAAATCAAGCACGCGAACAGATACTCTATTTCTCATCGAAATAAATTGAATGATAGTAAAAGAAAAGACAGCAGCAATTGAACCGAAAGTGATCAAATTGCAGTAGAATGGGAGCAAGTCGCAAGCTACAAGGCGAGATCGATCGCGTTCTTAAGAAAGTTCAAGAAGGCGTCGACGTTTTTGACAGTATCTGGAACAAGGTCTGTAGTTAAATACCTTCCACTTCCTTCCTTCCTTTGTCTTTTTTTTTTTTTACTTTTCTAGTGTTTTAGTTGCTGAGAAGTGGAAATCAATTTGAGAAGTAATTTTTCAGTTTCTTTTCGGGTGTGTTTGTTTGCTGAGAAAAGGAAGGTAAGTGATGGCGGAATTTCATTTTCATTTCTTCTTAATTTTTTTTTCTTAAATGGGTAATGTTTTTATTTTATTTTATTGCGAGTATGGATTTTTAACTGTTAGTTTGTTAATGCTTTGATTTCATTTGTGTGACTTTTTCCAGTTTCTCTAATAATATGAATTAGAATTAAAGACTCCTAATTCTGCATATCGTTGAGAAAATGGTAAACTTTTAAAGTGTTTGTTATTTTATATTGATTAAAAAAAATGATTTCTTGATGCAATTTAGTGATATATAACTCTTTGCTTAATTGAGTTTTCTTGCACAGTTAGCTGTATTTTAATTTTATAGTATTTTATTTTCGTATGTTTGTTTATTTATTCATCTGGTCAAATTCAGTTGCTTATGAATGGGTTATTTTTGTTTGCAGGTTTACGATACGGATAATGCGAATCAAAAGGAGAAGTTTGAGGCAGACTTGAAGAAGGAAATCAAGAAACTGCAGAGATATAGGGACCAGATCAAGACATGGATTCAATCCAGTGAGATCAAGGATAAGAAGGTCATTCCTCTTCATTCTTTATTTCTGGTTATTTTGTTTGAATCATTTAGGCTTTGTGTTGCTATCTTATCTATAGTTTTGAGGATATTAAGCCAGCGATGCAGTCATTTTCCATGATAAAATGGTTATTTGTTTCTGTGACATATGATGGCATCTTCTTCCTTATGATGTATGTTTTCCAGTGTTGCTGAAGCTGAGGTTGTTTTTGCTTTCCATTTGACTTGTTTTGTAGGTTAGTGCATCATACGAGCAGGCTCTGGTGGATGCTCGTAAGACTATTGAGAAAGAAATGGAAAGATTTAAGATATGCGAGAAGGAAACAAAGACAAAAGCATTTTCCAAGGAAGGGTTGGGCCAACAACCCAAAACTGTAAGCATTGCATACTTATACTACCTTATTTTATGCTTAGGGTCTGTTTGGTATTGCGGTTGCTGTTGTGGTTGAGGTTGAAAAAAAACAGTTTTATAAAAAGCACTTTTACTGCGGTTCAAAATAAGCAGTGAAGTGTTTGGTTAAAACTGTGGTTGAGTTTGAGGTTGATAAAAAACAGTTTCATATGTTTGGTTATCATGTTTATCATATTGCTATCAACTTGTGAAATTACTTTAAAGAACACACACACACACACACACATATATATATATATATATATATATATTTTGTTTTTTAAATATTTAATAATTATAATAATAAAATATAATTAATAATTCAAGTAAATTAGACACTTGTTTTTATTCTTCCATCAAGCTACTTGTAATTTCATCACGAACTAAATCTATACGTGAAGGTCTCTGCGATCCCGGAACAATGGTAAAATATCATCTAAATTTTGTTTTTTAAATATTTAATAATTATAATAATAATATATAATTAATAATTCAAGTAAATTAGACACTTGTTTTTATTTTTTCATCAAGCTACTTGTAATTTCATCCAAACTAAATCTATACGTGAAGGGCTCTTCGATCCCAAAACAATCGTAAAATATCATTTAAAACAAAATTAGAATTGCGAGACAAAAATTATATATTTTTATAAATATAAATATATAAATATAAATATATATATATATATAAATAAATATAAATATAAATATATTTATATATATATATATATAGATAGACTTGAGGGGCGCATAGCTCCCTCAGGTCTATATATAAACAGACCCAAAAACGGTTTGCGGAAAGCAGAAATTTTCTGCTTTCCGCAAACCGTTTTTGGGTCTGTTTATATATAGACCTGAGGGAGCTCTGCTTTCCGCAAACCGTGGTTTGCAACTTTAAAATTGATGGGTCCCACCATCAATTTTAAAGTTGCCAAACACTACAAAAGGGGTGCAACCTGCGTTTTGTTGAAAACGCAGGTTGCACCTCAATACCAAACGGGCGCTTAATCCTGAATCAAATCAGTCAAATGAGTGGTAAATTTGAGGCTGAATAAACCATAAGATTGATTCCTTGGAAGCAGTTGATGTAATTACATGGAACCACATTACTCTGTGAGGTAATCCCTACATATGATGATGTAATGTGCCTTGACTGCTAGTACCTTTTCGACCCGGTCAAGCCTGTTAAAGGGTTCCTTATACACCTCTCTTGCCCGGCTTACAAATTTGGTGCTTTTTATTGTTTGTTATATGCCTAAATATGTCTTTTCCCCCACTTCAGTTTCTTACTCTCACTGACTTGCAGAAGTGGCACAATTTAAGAGTTGTTGAGGTATCAGTAGGCATCATTGACAGCAGGATTTTTTTTCTTTTCTCATTTTTTGCTCTCCAAATTTTTTGGAGGAATGCTAAATAGTTGTCACTATAATTAAAACCTGCACTATACTGCATTTAGAATTCCAAGTTAATTTTTAACATAATAGAAAAATGTTTTAATGTTACAAGTGTTTTATTGTATCATGAATTTCTTTAATTAAGAAATGCAAAAATGCTATTTATGCTTAATGAAATAAATAAAAAATGCGAATCAAAAAATTGTGAAAGAGTTGTTAATCTTATTAAATACTTAAATGGAAAGCTGATATTCCCCCTAAAAGCAAAAGAAAGGTGAATATGCAAATAATTAACCCTGATTTTTTTTTTTTTTTAATTTTTGCTTCTTTTTTTCTTAGGGGTTATTTTACCTATGATTTTTATTTTTATAAATACATCATGCAAATAAAATTTATTTATATCAAATATAAAGTAAAAGAATTAATGATAAATTATAATAATCTCTTTAAAACCTTTAAAAAACACTAATGTTTTTTAAAAATATAAATAATATTTAAAAAAGATGAATTGTAAATTTTTGAAAATAAACAAAGTTAAAAAAGGTATTAATCAAGTTTTTTTTTTTTCAAAAAATAATCAGAGTAAAACAAAAGGCGAGGCACTAAGCCTAAGAAAAAAGCCCCATAACATCTAGGTTTGGAAGCTCATTCCCACACTTTTTTTTTTCTCAGGAGTCATCCGCACCTCTTTTCTTTTCTTTTCTTTTTTTTAAGTTGGGCAAGAGGTCACCTGCAATTGTAGGCATTTGGTGATTGAAAAATCAAGGTCTAAGTTTTTTGACCTCATGAACCCATTTTCAAGTAATGTTTTGTTGAATACGCCTTAAAAATATCATGAAAACCTCAATTAAGCACTTACCAACCTTAAAGCACTCCAAGAACACTAAAAAAACTAAAATCAACCAAATAAAAAAAATATAAATGGATCACAGTCTACTTTTTCAAGATGTTTATAGGGAAAAAAACCATCACTAGTTTTGTTAGTGTCTCTCCTCAGGTATTTTCTGTCGACTTTTCTTCTTTTCTCTCAAACCTAGGAACTGAAAAATGAACTTTTAAACCAAAATAAAAATTCTTAAAACATTGATTTGGCCACACATTTGCTTTGACATTGTGATCCTCAATCTTTTAAATGTCTTTCTACTATAATTTATAACTCTATCTCATAGAATTAGGTCACAAAAGATAAAATGAGAAAAAAGTATGCAGACAAAATGAAAAAAAAGAACAAAAATGACAAAAAGAAGATGAGGGAGCTATGAACAGGGAAGCAGCTGAGGAAAATCTCAGTTCTTAGCATGTTTTTTATTTTTGTTTTGAAGCTTTGTTGTTGTTAGTGGTCATCATTGTGCTTGATTCTGTCTCTCTAGAATTAGATACTTCATTTCCAATCTTAAAATTGTCTTTTGATGTTTTGTTTGGATTCCATTTTTTTGTGTGTATAACTTCAAAAAACTACTATAAAAATGTAAAATATTTTTTTCTTTCAACGATTGCTTAATTTTTGTGATCAATTTCTTAGTATGTTCATCTTTCTTGTAGGATCCAAGGGAGAAAGCTAAATCAGAAACAAGGGATTGGTTGAATAATGTGGTATGTGAGTAAGCTGTTTGATTTGCTTTCTTATTTAGAGTGTACGTAAAATAATATAGTTCTGACCTATCAAATTTCATTTCTGTGACTTGTAATTACCTGTCCTCTTTGGTACTACTGCATGGTCATGTGCAGCTGGGTGGTTTTGTGTGCGGATTAATATCCAAAGCTTTATACTTATCCCAGAAAAAAAAAATCAATGATTTGGAAGAACTATTTAAGTTATAAATGCTTGATGGCTTATAGATTGATCTAATAGCATTTAAAATAGTAAAACTGCAAAATAATTTGTTTTCCTTTCAAGATATTCCTAATTCAGTCCTAAAACATTTTTTTGCCAACTGTGTTTATGTTTATAAAATTGCTGTATTGTGTCAGTTTGGCACTGAAAATTGGGTTTGAAATGAATAATACTTTTAATTTGACATGATCGAGTCTTAAATTTTGAGTTCCTATACTGCTTTAAGAATTCTCAGTTCATCAGTGGTGTTTTAACTAGCTTTTTCCTTGAGTAGGTTGGGGAACTGGAGTCTCAGATTGATACCTTTGAAGCTGAGATTGAGGGCCTCACTGTTAAGAAAGGAAAGACAAGGCCGCCCAGACTGGTAGGACAGAAAGGGAAATGTGGTTTCTAGAATCAATATATCCTTCCTTCTGTAATTTTATTTTATCCCTTTTGTCTGGCAGACACATTTAGAGGCATCCATTACCCGGCACAAACTTCATATAAAGAAATTAGAGTTGATCTTGAGGCTACTAGACAATGATGAATTGAGTCCTGAGCAGGTTAATGATGTTAAAGACTTCCTGGATGACTATGTGGAACGTAATCAGGTTTGTGTGTGTTTATCACCCTTATTGTAAGAGGCATCATGCGTTGTCTAAGTGGATTTTCCCATGTTAACCTGTATATTTTCATTTCATTCCAGTATTCTTGATGGGATAGAATGTTCATATGCTTTGATTTATGTCACATCAATTATCAATTTGCTTTTTGTCTTCTTTGTAGGAAGATTTTGATGAGTTTAGTGATGTTGATGAGCTGTACAACTCATTACCATTAGACAACTTGGAGTCTCTTGAAGACCTGGTTATAATTGGTCCTCCTGGTCTTGTGAAGGTAAAATTTATAGGCTGAAGACTGTACTTCTAACTATTTTTCCATTATTTAACATGAGATGGAAAATAATCTCAGCCTTTTTTAAAAAAAAAATGTATAGTTAATACATATTTTGTCTTTTTTTTTCGTGGTGGTGTTTCTTTTGGTCAGTTTTCTTGTAAATTTCTCGTTTTTTTCTCTGCAGGGTGCTCCTGTTCCAGTCTTAAAGACTTCTTTGGCAACAACAGCTCCTCAGGCTCCTCAAACACCTGTATGTTTACACACTATCTGGGACTGTTATTCTGATTTAGCTTTTGAAGTCTTGATGGATCTTATATATATTAGTGGTGTCATTTAAGCATTCCTTTGAGAGCTCTTTATTTTTAGAGAGGTTGTGTTCTGTTTTGTTTTAGCAAGCTGCAAGACATGATTCAGTTTTACCTTGCTGATCCTGACCTGCACGGGACATTGTTGATGCATTTTGACTTTGATTAGTTGCCGAGGGGTTTTTTCAATATAATTTGCTTTAAGGTTTAGTAGGACCTGTGATGCTAGGGCTTCTACAAATGACATGTTTGATTCCTATTTTATTTTCAAGTGATGAAAGATATGTGAAAGTTGCACGTAATGTACATTACTTTTCCTTTTGGCTCTTCTAAATCTTTTATTTCACTTAATATAGTTAGATGTTTATACATCTGTTTGGTTTGATAAGATTTTATATTAGTTTGTTTTGTCTAAGTTGTTATTTACCAAAGGTTATTGCTAAATAGCTATTTTTCTTTTAACATAACTTACTCATGATTGTTTGTCTTCCTTCTTTTTTGTGGAGGGGTGGGTGGGGGTGGAGGGTTACAGAGACCATGTATCTTCAAGAGCTAACAACAGCCTTTTCTCATGTCATGCCGTGGACCACTTTTACTCTATTTGCATACCATTTCTAATACCTGCGCTTATTAATTCCTTAAATGCTTTTCAGCCTGTTGCTTCTCCGCTTCATCAGAGTGCTGTTGGTCAAGAGCAAGCTGATGATACTGCTTCACAAGATAGTAACTCTGATATTGCTAGAACTCCTGCCAAAAGTATTATGGTTGGTTCTTCAGCTACATCAACACCAACTGGGAACCTTGCTTCTATTTCTGTGAATGTTCAGGTTCAGACATTGCCTAGTTTGTTAGCAGCTTCTCCAACTCTTTCTGGTTCATCTTCTGTTCGAGGTGTCTTGGAAAATGCAGCTCCTGCTAATCCTTTTTCTCATGTACCCCTGACTGATGCTGCCAATTCTCCAAAGGATGAAGAAATTCCAGGCTTCCCTGGCCATAGATCATCACCTTCTCCTGTTGATACTGGACTAGCAAGGGGCATTGGTAGAGGTGGCCTCTCTAGCCAGCCCTCATCTAGTATCCCCCTCAGTCCTGGTGTAATTCCTAGCAATGGAGCTCTTGGTTCAGTGCCTTTCGCTTCTGACATTGCAAAGAGAAATATTTTGGGAACTGACGATAGACTTGGGAGTGGTGGAATGGTGCAGCCCTCGGCTTCTCCACTAAGTAATAGAATGATCTTGCCTCATGCTAGCAAGGCAAGTGATGGAACTGGTGCAGTTGATTCTAGTAATGCTGGTGAAGCTGCTACTCTTAGTAGCAGAGTTTTCTCTCCTTTGGTAACTGGCATGCAATGGAGACCTGGAAGCTCCTTTCAAAGCCAGAATGAACCGGTATGCCACTTGTTTTAACATTTAGTTTGTTTTCCTTGTTGATTTTTTAACAACATAGGGGTGCAAGCATGTGTTTGTATGTTCTTTATTTTAGAGGATATCATGTTTTTTGAAATTTTTTACCATATAAAGCCCCATTTGTCAATGTGAAGTCCAGATGTGAACTACCCATCCACCTTTCCTCCTTGCACCATAACCAAACATTGAGAAACTTTATTTTGTGGAGCATTTGCACTAATGTCAATGGCTTTTATCTGGGATGGTCACCATCCTCCTAGTCGAATTGTAGGTCAAGTTGTAATTAAGCAGTGTTTATTGGGTGAGCCAAAAAATGAAACTTTTGGAAACATGATTGAAAATATTTAACTTCAATTTTTTAGCATACATGGATTAGCATGCTAGATCCATTCATTATATCACCTTAGTATGTGACTACAATTAATCTATTAGCGGAAATGCTAATTGCTTTTATCTGGTATTGATTCTGGTTGCCTCCTTGCTGCAATAAGTGGCAATGCTGAAGGTGTTTATTAAGATGTGCTTCACTAATGGGCCCAAAAATGGGATATTGGAAACGCTATTGAAAATTTTAAATTTCAATTTGCAAAGCATATTTGATACAAGTTTTGGTTTAGCAAGTGATGGAAATGTTCTCTCCACCCATCCTCTTTGGAAGATAAATGCCTTTATATATATATATATATATATATATATATATATATATATATATATATCATAGTCTAAACTCATGTTAAAGTGTACATCTCTGTTAATAACCACCCACATCAATAGTATATAATTACTTCATTGTGTGATGGGTGATTTTTTATTCATGCCATCTACAACCTAATATGTTGTGCGGCTAGTCAACTAAAAGATTATGTGCATGATAAGGTAATCAACCAATGGAAAATGCTTTAAGATTCACATCACCTGAAATTCTTTGTGCGTTGTGGCTTTAGTCCTTTCTAGTGAGGGTATTGGTGATGGACCAGTATATAATTGTTGTACATATAAGATGCTTAATCATATGAAGAAAATAAATGCAACAAACCCCTCCACTTATATAATTTTGTTTCAATGTTTACTGCACTGTTGTGCTTTTTGCATATGCTTTATTTTGCTAAACAGCCTGGAAATGAGTTTTTTCATTTTTTATTTTCTTATAAACAAAAAGAAGATGGTGAAAAGAAATGTCATACCATGCTTAACTGGTGGTGGTAAAGGTAAAGAACTGGAAATAAGAGCAAAAGTAGAGGAGAAGAGTGAGGGGCTGGATGAGAAACCTTCAGTGAGAAATATCTCAATAACTTGCTTACATTTTTTAATATTAGCTGCCTGTGGTTTTACGTAATAGATGATTGACAGCAATTGCTTACATCAAATGTTTTAGAATTAGCTTCTTGATGAAAATTGTCCATGTCAGAACATGTTGATTTAATTGTTCCTTAAGTTGACTTAATGGGTTTTTTTTTTTCATGAAGAAGTATTGTCAAAACTAATTGCCATTTTGTTTTAAAGTAACAATATTTCTTCTGTAGGGCCAACTTCGAGCAAGAACTGAAATAGCTCCTGATCAGAGAGAGAAATTTTTACAGCGTCTTCAGCAAGTCCAGCAACAAGGTCACAGTAACATTCTTGGCATGCCACCTCTTGCTGTTGGGAACCATAAGCAGTTTCCCACCCAACAAAATCCACTTTTGCAGCAGGTGCTTTTACTTATTTAGGATTCTTCATTCCTTATCCTTTGTTTTTGAACAAGTGAACTTGGAAAAAAACAAAAGTAAAAGATCTTTACTGTAGCGTTTGGCTGCTCTAAAACAAAAGAGATGAATAAGAAGAAACTTTTTTACCTAACGTAAGTGAGTAAAATTAATTAACCGTATAGTTATTTTTTATTAAAAAGTATAAGAAGAAACTTTTTTACCTAATGAGCTTCTTAATATTATGATGAATATCATTATTACAAATTAAATATAATAATTAAAACATAATAATGTAGAGATGAAAATGGATTATAATCGATTGTGTTCTCAAAGAAATTAGATTTAATGATGAAGAGGTGGGAGCTGAATAATAAAAAAAAATGTGCATTTGTGATGAAATTATTATCTTGCATTTCCAACTGTTAGATTTTAACTTTGTATCGGTACCAATATTTTAGCTGACATAAATTTTTTTAATTATTTATTTTATTATTAAATATATTTGATAAAATGATTTAATGAAACGATCATAATTTTTTTACGATTATTACAATTTATTTATAACATGATTTTGATGGATGGAGAAATCTTCATTTTAAGCTAGAAACAAAAGTGAACGATAATGTCTATTTATTTCGAACACTGCAAGTTTGATGGCAATACATATCAAATGTAAAATAGACTTTTTCAACATATTGTTTTGTCTAGTCTCTCATCAGCCAAACAGAATACAAAGACATTTATTATGTCTTATACACTACTACCAAACACAACTCTATATTTCCGTCCCCTGTTCTGCCTTGTCCCTTTTTTCCTAGCTATCTCTGTCTCTTCTATCCTGAGATTATAAATTAATGCCACTTATGGTGTTGTGAATTGGAAGTCTTTTTATTTTGTGGGCTTGCATGCTGATTTCATTCATGATAAGTGTCTTGTAGAATTGTTGGAAGAAAGTTATTAGCAATCGTATTTAACTAATACCAACCTTTCTTTATAGCAGCTTATACCACTTCCACTCATTTGTTGCTTGATCACTTAGCATGTCCTTTGAGCTTCATTGGAGAAATATCCTTTTGGCTTGTAGTATCACTCTTTTCTTTCTCTATCTGGTTACTTGATATCAAGGTTTTATGTCTTTTAGCTTTGAATTTATTTAGATTCTTTAAATTCAACACAACTATAGGTGTAGTATTAGCTATACATTTGCTTGAAATATTGTTTTGATTATGGCCGTAATCACCATAGTTAATTTTTTTTTTCTTCTTCAGAATCTCTTTTTTTTTTTGGCCTTCTGTTCATGATCCTATTTCTTCTGCATTTCCAGCTTCCATGAATAAAGACTTAGTTTGACACTTTGTTACTTTTTGGGCATGCAATCTGATTAAATTTGCAGTTTAATTCTCAAAGTCCATCAGTCTCTCAAGGTAGTTTGGGAATTGGAGTTCAGGAAGCAGGTTTCAATACTGTTACATCTGCTGCCTTACAGCAGCCTAATTCCATCCATCAGCAGTCTAGTCAGCAAGTTGTGATGTCTAGCAGTGTGAAAGATGCAGGTATTCTTCATTCTCCAATTAACTTGTCATGATTTGAGTTTGGAAACGCTATCATAAAACTGGCTTGCGCTAATTACATGAGTAAATGGTGCAGAGGTTGGAAATCCATCTGTTGAGTTGCAGCAGCTAATGCAGAATTTACCTGAGGATTCAACCAATGAATCTGCCCCTACATTTGGGCTTGGCAAAAGTCTTGTGAATGAGGATGAACTCTCAGCAACACATGCAATGGATACTTTTGTATGTAGAATAATTTCTAATCTTGACTGTTGTGTGTGTGTATTTTAAGTATTCCACATGCATCGAACCATCCTTCTCTTTCAAGAATATATTTTTAATTTCTTTGGTTGGAAGTGTTTGAATGAATTTTTAACCCAGATATAGTTTTGAGGTTGGGGCTGTTGCAGCAGCACCTTTTGATAGTGTATACCCAGCATGTCCTCTCCCAGCTTTATTTTACAGTGGGGACTGGGATGGGAGGGATTCTCTGTCAAGCAATGATTGGGCAGGCTACCTAATAAATAGGCTTGGTTGCAACTAGCAAGTTGTTATCATAATTTCTTAAATAGTAAACCTTTTATTTTTTATTGTGTAATTCACTGTAACATGGGAAATGATTTTAGTGATGAGTTTAATTTTATCTTGCAAACTGAGACTCTTTCTCATGCCCCCGCGCGCGCACATACACAAAGAAGGCATATTTTTCACTTTTAATTTTGGTGGCTGTGTTATTCCATTCAAGGCTCTGGTCTTTCTGCACCTCTTTTCCTGTAAAGGGGTTCATATTGTGCGATGACTTGTCCTAGATTCAGCTTTTGTGAATTAACATGTGGATCTCACGTTTATCGTGGATCCGCCTCACTAAAGTCACAATGTGCTGGGCCAGGTCTCTTTCATGGAGCCATTCCATTTTCCTTTAGAAATTCTCTTCCATTAATTGCCTAGTAAGCACTTTATTGTGGTTGACAGTCTGGTAGTTTGTTGAACTTGATGTTGAAGGTAGTGTGATTAAAGCTGGTTTAAAATGTCTTAGCTGCAGGCTGGAGCATCTGGTTCCTTGACAGAGCCTGTACATGTGCCAAGAGATATAGATCTCTCTCCAGGGCAACCCCTACAATCCAGTCAACCGTCTAGCAGCTTAGGTGTTATTGGCCGGAGAAGCGTCTCTGACCTTGGTGCAATTGGCGATAATCTCAATGGTTCTGCTATAAATGCTGGGGCCATGCATAGTCAGTCATACAATTTTGAGATGCTCGAAGCTGCATATCACAAGCTTCCTCAACCTAAAGACTCGGAACGAGCTAGAAGCTATATTCCAGTATGGATGTGCAATCATCTTCATATTATTGCACCTTTCAAACTATGGACAAATGTTGTTTATGGAGTAATTTGTCTCTTGTTTGTCCGTACAGAGGCACCCTGCAGCAACACCCTCTAGCTATCCTCAAGTCCAGGCACCGATGGCAAGTAATCCTGCGTTCTGGGAACGGTTAAGCATGGATAGTGGTGGCACCGACACCTTGTTCTTTGCTTTCTACTATCAACAGGTGATGGGACATCCTCAGTTGTTTCATTATTTTGTAGTTTTGGTTTCTGTCATTAGATGAAACCAATCATTGTGTGCAGAATACATATCAGCAATATCTGGCTGCAAAAGAACTGAAGAAGCAATCTTGGAGATACCACAGAAAATACAACACCTGGTTTCAACGGCACGATGACCCAAAAGTTACAACTGATGAATATGAACAGGGGACGTATGTGTATTTTGATTGCCATGTGGGCAATGAGGACAAGCAAGGATGGTATGTTCATTTTGCTGTACTATCCACGTAGTTGCCCTTATTGTGGAACTTTGTAGGAAACTCTTTACAAACAGAAAATCATACATAAAAATCATATTATGAGTTGTTTGCTGCTTCATATAAGATTTTCAGTCTTGGGGGGGGGGCGGTGACGCGGGTGAAATTATTTCATGTTCATTTCTAAATCCTTGATAGTAGGGCAAAGTAGCCAAGAATATGTTATCCATTTGATTTTCAACCCTGTCCAACCCGCCATGTCATTCCATACATGCAGCTCATATTCATAAAAAATCGGGTTTGTGTCAGCCGAATTCGACTGTGCTTGTGGCTCTTATGATCTCTGTTTCTTTGTATGTGCAGGTGCCAAAGGATCAAGACGGAGTTCACCTTTCAGTATAACTATCTTGAAGATGAACTCGTCTAGGAAATGAGCAGTGCTGCTACAAAAATGTTGCCATCTAAATCCTGGTTTGCTCTTTCACGGATTTTACTTCTTGTTATGAACACTGTTGTATATATTGGATTATTGAGGGGGTGTGCGTGTGCAGGTGAGGACAGTGACTTGAATCTTGTATAATAATCCCTGTGGATCAAATCCCCTTCAGATATATAATTTAATTTATGTTTTAGCAGTTGATTTTTTAAAACCATTTGCTTCTTCATTCTGCTGTCTTCAAATCTTCTCCCTCATCAATGTATGTATGTATGTATGTATGTATGTTTTTACATCTATAAATTCTAGTAAAGCTAGACATCGTCAGATTCATAATTACTTTTCATAAAAAATAAATAAAAAATAAGAAACTCTTTCTCCAAGCTTCTGAAAAGTGGGAAAGGAACAATCACTTGGCAAATCCGAAAAGGCAACAGCCCTCCTGTCCTCATCTTAGGGATCCCATCTATTCACCGACCTCTTCGAAAGCATGGAAAGTGGGGAACCTCACTTTCTAAGAGCCTGTTTGGCACTGTGGTCAAACTGTTGTTTTGCTGAAATTTAAATTTTATTTTTTTTATTTTAAATGAATATGTTTTAGTGTTTTTAGATCATTTTGATGTGCTGATATCAAATATGATTTTTTAAAAATAAAAAAAATATCATTTTGATGTATTTCGGCATGAAAAACACTTTGAAAAGTTACCGTAACCGCTCTCCCAAACAGGTTAAACAATATTAAAAATTGATAAATTTTAATATTTATTCTTACAAATTTTAAAATATTAATTATATAATGAATTTTTTAATGAAAGAAAAAGATTTGATCTCATCAAGGTATATATACCTCAGGAAGATTTATTTTATCAAATCTTAAAAATTTAAGGACTAAAAAAACTTTTTTTCCATAGCTTGTTTATTTCCAATGAAGGAGGAATATTGATTCATGATTTATATTTTCAAGGGATATTATAAAATTAAAAGTCCAATAAAAAAATCAAATTATGTATTAAAACTTAATCAAATCAAATGTTTCTCTCATATAATCGTATGAAATGTAAATTTTACACTTCCATGGTATAATTAATCAGGCAGGAAACGTAGACTTGAACAAAAGGAATACCATTTTATAATTAAGAAGAAAAAAAATAATAAAATAATAAAGTTAATGCCAATTACCTTGGGTTGGTAAGCTTGGCTCCCGTGCTTTTTTCTTGAAGCCAACAAGCGTTGTTACATTAAATTGCTTTTTAAAAATATTTTTTTAATAAAAAATAATCTTAACCACATTTTTACTATAAATTAAAGTCACGTCATTGACACATGATAAATAACTTTATACAAGATTATTTAAATTACAAAAATTAAAATTAAAATTAAAATTAACATTGTCATGGTTAGATTATTATATTGTTTTTTTCTCTTCCCACAGCTAAAATATATCATTATTTTATTTATTCTTTATTCTTTTGAGTTTTATTTTTTAATTTATTATTATGTTAACCTTCTTGAATGTCAATTGTAGTAATTACTATCAACAAAATAAAAAATAAATGGTCAATCAAGAGCCCAAAATCTAAGGGGAAAAAATCATTCTTGATGTTCCAAGACCATACATATTGACACTAATATTACATATTTCAATACAATTAGCAACGAAGTTAAATAATTAATTTAGGATTTGAATTTTCATTCTCTAATGGATTTTTATGCTCTAATAATCTATCTTAGAGTTATCATCATTTATCATATATGTTTGTATCTAACAAAAGACTTTTGGATCAAATGACAAAGGCATTGTTCAAGAAAAAAGAAGAAGATGGTTTTTCCTTGATGAAATAAAAGTTGGTTTCATGTAACAAAAGAAAGGTTTTCATGGCCATGAAATATGGATTGAGTGTAAAAATTTAATTAGGAGGTAAAGTCGGGAAAACACCTCATTCTTTCAAGGGTATTTGACATTGTGTTTCAAAAGTATTTTTGAAAAAAAAAAAATTATTTTATTTTTTACTTTAAATTAAACTAAATGTTTTTGGTGTTTTTAGGTTATTTTGATGTGTTAATGTCAAAAAATATTTAAAAAAAAAAAAACTTCATTTTGATACATTTATGAACGAAAAACACTTTCAAAAACAACTTCAATCACACTCCTAGAGAGGCACAGTTTTGGGCACATGACAATATCTTAGATCAAAACACTATGTATAGATGGTATAATTGTCAAAACAAGAATTATTGAACAATGAGCAACTAGAGTGATTCCTCACCATATTAAAAAGATTTCACTAATGAAAGATGTAAATCCATTGGAGAAAAAATTATGTCATGTGAAATAGCAATTGTTTCTATCAACTTCAATAATGAGTTATTGATTAAAATGAATAGCTAAATAAAATAGATAGATCCTTTGATCTAAATTTCAATGGATATATATAATTCTAGTTCATAGGCCCTAATTCTAATTCTTATTTTGAAGCAATAAGATATTTTGTCATATTCATGTATTCATGACTAAGAAATTAAATATTCTCTTTTAGATACCTCCAGAAGAAAAGAAAAAAATGAGAGGTTAGAATGCTAACAAATATTTATTATTGTATTCACTAGACCCAATAGTATATGTTTTATTTTATAAGCATTTAGTGCCAAAATCACTGAATGAGTAAATCATTAATCCCCAAAACATGTTATATGCAATACTTTATTTATTGGGTTATGAGCATGTATTTTCTAGATGTTTATATTGTATCAATCTACTCTTATATAATTCTTGTTGAAAATATTTATTCAGGGTGTTTTCATGGAGGATGATTTCAAGGTAGACTACATATTAGATAGAGAAGATCACTAAGATTTTATGGTATGTTGTCGAACTTATTCCAATTCCAAAATGTCAAATTGAATTGGTAAATCAATATTGATTCAATCCAAATATCTTATTGAATTAATCATTTAATGAGCATTATTATGTCTTAAAGAGGACTCAAATCTATATGCTTTTTAACAAAAGATTTTAAGTCTCATGTATCTATGATTTCAACACCGAGACATCTTAAAAGTGAATCTTATCCCATGAATATGATATCTATATAGTAAGATATGGAACGTTTAAATATTTTTCTTGATCATTCATATCATATAAACTCAAGACATACATCTAACTGTTTCGATTTGTGTTATCTCGAAGATATCTTATCTATTTTATTTTAAAATATGGACAATTGAACATAATTATTGATTAAATAGGAGCCAAAAAGGGATAATATAATAGGTAATGAGGTCTTATTCTTATATATATACGATCATAACCCCAACCCATCACTATTTTAGGTGGAACATATCTACTAGTTCTTTGATTTGAGGTAGTAAAACGGATCTTAAACTTATTATTTACAAATCATTTATCAATCATAGATTACAGATAGCACTTGCAAAAATAGAGCAATATAAGTAAAATAAACCATAGATATATTTTAGTTAATGGTTAATATATTATTACATTGAAAGATGATTAAGAAATTGCAATATAAAAGATTGGTTAATCATTCCAATATTATTCTCATCATGCTTAAACCTAACTAAAATAACAAGGGTTTGAACAATTTTATCCCTATCGCCTAAGTAAAGAGACAAAAGGTATGAGTTCGCCTAAATGGCAAGGTACCGTTTAGGAGTTTCAGCAACTTACCCAAATCATTTTATGAATTTTAAAAAGGTCTATTTTTTTTTAATGTTTTATATGTATTTAAATTATTTTTTAGAATTTAAGTTTTTGGTCTTGTAAACATAGTGTAATTTGTATGTGTGCAAGTAAAATATAATAAAAACAAATTTGTGTGTTGCTTTTTATTATTTTGTTTCAAATAGATGATAAAAAATATAAAAAATAATTAATTAACACGACATTTAACTACATACAACCAAGTCTCTTGAAAACACATAAATCATATCGTTTTGTATTTTCATATGAAAAATCAAAACTATATATTTGCATGTATTTTGTGAATTAATAATTATTTTACTGAATTCATGAGAATTTGATTAATATTTCAATGATTCACAATTTCAATTCTTGAGGATTAATAGTAAAAATTAAGAGATGGATTTTAAACATCTAAACTCACTAAAAGTTTCTTAGAATTATTTTTTCTTCTAAATTTTAATTAAAATATGTTTTTTACCAGAATAAGTTATACTTCTCAGAATAGATAAATCCTATTAACATATTTAGAATGAAATTTTCTTTTGAGGAAAGTCTTTTGGCTTTTTTTATTGGAGCTGCAAAATCAGTGGCAAAGACTTAAAAAAAATAAAAAAATACACTTCTTTTTGGCTCTTCAATTGGTAATGATGCCCTAATATAATAGTTTATTGATCTTAATAATTAGTACTAATACCTTAATTACGCGTTCATTTCTTTCACTTTCATGGCAGGACCCTAGCCAGCTACCACTGTTTTTAGAAACCACTACAAAAACAGCTAAACCTAGAAATTCTAGCCGTTGGGAACCATTCCCCATTCCTGTAATGTAACACCTGGTGGGGACAAAGTCATCAGAGAAGGCAGTCTCTTCACCAATTCCCTCGGTGGCTGGTGCTGTGTCAACTGTCTGTCTCTCTGTTGTCTCTTTTGTATTCTGTTCTGACTCAGCTAATATAAATCACATTGTAAACACAAGGTGGTGGAATTTCCGTACACTCCTGATATTCATATCCTTTTTAAAAGGAAAAATCCCCTGTTTTTCAAACCCAGTGATTTTGATCTTTCCTGCTTAATAAGTTTTGGTTTTGCTTGTTTCCTTCAAAACCCATCGATTCATTCTTTTTGGCATTTAATATTTTTTAATCGTTATAAAGTATCGATCTTTCTGTTCATCTCCACATGCTCTGTTCCTTTAATTTCTCGAGAAAAAGGTGGATTCTTGGTTATTGATCCTCTCTTTATTCACACACCAAAATGGTATAAAAAAGTACATTTCTTTTGAACTTTGCGTTTTGATTCATATTTATATTATTCCTTTTCTCTCTTTCTTTTTTGCTGATTATTTTTCAGTTTTGAAATATACATGAGACTCTTGCTTGTTCCTCTCCTACTATCATAAAAATCACGATCTCAAGGTCGTGGCCCGTAAATCGCTATTTTCTCGTTGATTCAGTGCATCCACTTGTCAAAAACCGTTGCCTTCCCTCTCTTTCTCATTAATAAAAAAGGAAAGAAACTGAGTTTTCAGTTACAGCAATTAACAAAAAACCTTCGACTTTACTTGGGTTGTCCTGTCTTCTCTTTTGTTTGAGTTCGTTTTTTTTGCACTTAGGAACCAAAACTAAAAATGGGCGCCTGTTGGTTTCTCAAATGGGTTTTGGTTTTAGGCCTCTTAGGGAATTGTGCTGATGGTCTTGGTGTTAATTGGGGAACTATGGCTATACGTAAATTGCCACCAGAAACAGTTGTCCAAATGTTGAAGGATAATGGGATCCAAAAAGTGAAGCTTTTTGATGCAGATCAAAATACAATGACTTCACTTGCTGGTACTGGCATTGAAGTTATGGTTGCTATTCCTAATGATCAGCTTGCTGTAATGGGTGATTATGATCGTGCTAAAGATTGGGTCAAGAGGAATGTAACTCGTTATGATTTTAATGGAGGAGTTACCATCAAGTAAGTCTAGAGTTTTTTCTGTGTTTTTTCTTCGTTTTAATGGATTTTTTATTGAATTGTTCTGAATTTGAGTTTCTATCATCGAGATAAACAATGGAGTTTAAATCGATGGAAGTAACCCATATCCAAGTTAGGATCGCACTATGGTGAACTTCATAGTTTCCTGGAAGCTGATCCAGCTGTTTCCATCTTGTGTGTTGGAAAATTGTCAATTTCAATTATTTGGCATGAGAAGCTGTTGTCTTGGAGTAGTTTCCGTCTGGGAAGTTAATTTCTTTTGTCCAAGTAAAATTTTTCTGTTAATATGATTAAGTGGGTATTTGTGGTCTTTGTTGTTTGTTAAATTTGTCTGCCTTTTCTTCATAAACCGGTAATCATGACCTCCTAATGCATCATTAAAGCAGTTGAGAATTTGGTGTTCTCTAGGAGTTGACTTTATTGTTTTGGATACCTTTTGATAATTATATTGATTCTGGATGAAGCTATGGCCTTATTGCTATACTTTATTACGTTTGTCAGAGAGTTTCAGCTTCTCTTATCCCCGTCCAATGTCATCCATAGGAAAAGAGAAGCTTGCATCAAGATTCTAACTTTAAATATATAATATGGCCTCACGGTTGGACTTGCTAAAATGCTGCCTTGGTTTCTTTTTTTTTTATATAAGCTTACGCGCACCACAACTAATCCCCGGATCTACTGAACATCCTGCAAGCCCAGTGAGCAGGTAAGGCATCGCTGGGATGACAGGCGTGCATAGTGGGGCTCGAACCCTGGTGCAGAGGAAGGGAACAAGTCCCTTCCTCCGCTTGGTTGTTGAATCTTCCATAAGATGGCGGTTGGGATTTGTTAATTAGAGAAGCTAACAGCCTGGTAGGAATTAATGCAATGCGTTGAGTTTTACTTCTTACTAAAAAAGGTAGGCATTCCATTTTTTGTATACTTAGAGCTATACCTGCGTATCTATTCTGTAGAATATGATAGCGCATGCTTAGAATTTCTAGGAAAATAAAATGGGAGATTGGGCTTTGGAATCTTACCCAAGCACTCCGACTTTTTTCTGTATGAACTTTTGGTTTTTCGTACGCATTCATATACTCATTGGAGAATCATATTCTTGGTGGCATACTTTTTTGAGAGAACTCTGTATTGGAAAGGAGAAAAGGATGGCAACCTTGCCCACTCCAAAAGCCAATTTGTATGGGATACAAGTAAAACATGTTTTGCAAGACTTGTTTGCACAATTTTTCCATATCCAATGCTTGATGAGATGTGGGAATTAAATTGAAAGGAGTCCATGGTAGAGTTCCTCAACTTGATGCTCTGTTTTCAACTTTAGTTCACTGTAGTTCTTACTTAAAATTCTACCTTAAATTTTCTATCTTTTGAGATACATTTGGTGTTTATGGATATGATATGAAATACAAGTTTTCCACACCCCCTTCCTTGCTTTGCCACCAGGCCAAATGCTCATTGTATTAGCAATCATGTGACTGGTGAGATGGAACGGTGGTTAGTTACTAGTAAAAGATATTTACAATATATAAATGAATGAACTAAAAATAGTATTTGTTCTTGTAACCAATTTTGAGAAACAGAAAAGATAATATCTGTTTTTTTCTCTCCAAGAGATTGCTTTTCTGAATGATTTGTTGTTTTGTTGTTCTGATGTTCATAATTTGTGCTCTACTTTCGGTGAAAACGCATTCGGAGGGTGGTGTGTGTTAGAGCTCCAGAACATCGTGATCAGTTTCTTAAGTCGATTTCGATACTTGGTTGAAAAATTCGACATTACATTTCTACCTTCTTAAAACTACAAGAGATGGAACAGTACTTGTTCCTTGTGTGAGTGTGTGTTGTGATTGAGTTCTGTATCCACATCCAATTGATTGTCTGTTCAATGGCTGAATTTATGCAAATTCAGCAACCCATTATTTCATTATAGCATATAAATTGGAAGGTTTACATTCATTACATGGTTTTAAATACATTCTATGTTGTCTTTGCTGTCTCTTCACAGGTATGTAGCGGTTGGTAATGAGCCATTTCTCACATCCTACAATGGTTCATTCTTAAACACCACTTTCCCAGCACTTCGGAACATACAAAATGCCCTGAATGAGGCTGGGGTTGGAGACTCCATAAAGGCCACTGTACCCTTCAATGCTGACGTCTATAACTCTCCAGATGGCCAAGCCTATCCATCCTCTGGAAGATTCCGCAGTGATATTAATGACATTATGACCGAGATTGTTCAGTTTTTGGGTCAGAACAATGCACCTTTCGCCGTGAATATCTATCCTTTCCTGAGTCTTTACGGGAATGATGATTTCCCATTTGATTATGCTTTCTTTGATGGGGCACCTCAACCTGTTTTAGATAAAGGTACTGGGATTCAGTACACCAATGTTTTCGACGCCAACTTCGATACCTTGGTCTCGTCCCTGAAAGCAGCGGGCCATGGAGATATGCCAATTATAGTAGGCGAGGTAGGTTGGCCAACAGATGGGGACAAGAATGCCAACATGGGCAATGCTATCAGATTTTACAACGGGCTCTTGCCACGACTTGCTGGCAACAGAGGCACCCCACTGCGGCCGGGCTTCATAGAAGTTTACTTGTTTGGTCTTCTTGACGAGGATGCCAAGAGCATCGCTCCTGGAAATTTCGAGCGCCATTGGGGGATCTTTCGATACGATGGGCAGCCTAAATTTCCAATGGATCTTTCTGGTCAGGTTGCCAACAAGTTGCTAGTGGGCGCGCAGAATGTGCAGTATCTACCGACAAAATGGTGCATGTTTAATCCGAACGCCAAGGATCTTAGCAAGCTTGCCGATAACATAAACTATGCCTGCTCCCGTTCAGATTGCACGGCACTTGGATATGGCTCTTCCTGTAATGGCTTGGACACCAACGGGAATGCTTCATATGCATTCAATATGTACTACCAGGTGCAAAACCAGGATGAATTCGCCTGTAATTTTGAAGGTCTGGCCATGGTTACTGAACAGAATATCTCTCAAGGGAACTGCAATTTCACCATTCAGATACTAACTTCATCTTCCTCCTCTCTCACCACCCTGTCATTGATGGGTTCGGTTTTTGCAACAGTCTTTTTAACATTCCTTTTTCTATAGATTGACTTTTTTAGATACCTTGGATGTACTTTTTTGACCGTTGGTTACTCTACCAATTCATATAATAAAATTTCCTTGTTTGTCAGATGAAGAACTGCTCAGAATTTATTGTCTGATCATCAATCACTCACATGGTTTTGAAGAACAGTGGACCTCCTCCTTCCTTCGCTAAAGTTCATGCATTATTTATGCCTGTCTAGGAAATCTGGATAACAGATGCTTGCAAAATCATTAAAACCATCACCCTCTTGCAGGAAAATCCAAGATTCTTCATACCATGTTGAAAGTCCTGCTTGCTTTAGGGGGTGTTTGGGACTGATTTGGTAAGTGTTTTTGAAAAAAATTGAAAAAATTTTATTTTTATTTTAAATTATTTTTTTTTTGTGTTTTCATATCATTTTTATATAATAATGTCAAAAATAATTTTAAAAAAATAAAAAATATATTATTTTGATATATTTCTAAACAAAAAGCATTTTCAAACCACACTTCCAAGCAATTATCCTCAAAAGATGGCATGCATGTGTGCACGCACCATCCCTATCTCATACCCTACAGCGATTAGGACTTTGTATGGACGATACCATCTAGACAAAAAAAAAAGAAAAGTAGATGTCCGAGTCAGTTTATACGCATCTCGATTCATCTCACTGATCCTGAAATGAACGACTAATTATCAGCTTTCAGTAACCCTGGAAATTATGAAACTCGAACCGGTGATCTTTAAAAAAATAAACCTAGAACCAGGATCACTAAGTTGCACCCTTCAAGATCTAATTACCAGCTTTCAGTGACCCTAAAAATTATGAGATTCGAACCAATTATTTTAAAAAAATAAACCTATAACCAAAACACTGAGCTGCACCCTTCATGATTCTATATAGACAATTACCAACTACTACTTCCCACCACACAAAAAACACTATCATAAAGAAATAGGAACAACTTAGATTAGATTTGAATAATGTCGATAAAAAAATAGTAATTCATGTGATTTTCTCTCCATTATTTGGGTGGTCCCATAAAAAAAATTAAAAAAAATAGCAAGCAACCAGTATTCAAAAAAGCCTCTTAATTGCATGCCATTGGAATCTCCTACCACCACAACACACCCACATGTGCCTTCTTCTCTCTTGGATGTGATATGTCCTGCGATAACTCCAACTAGCCTTTGTTCTAAGAATATTACAATTACAAAATAGATTAGATAAAACATTTTAGAGTAACCCCTTTTTTTATTTTCAATTTTTTCAATAATCTTTTTTTCTTTTCCAACTATAGCCTATAAAAGTCTAAATTAATGATCAATTTATTAAAAGTAAGCAATTCAACAATTAAGGACAGAGAAATCTCATGGTAAATTTTAAATTTGATGATAAATGAACAAAGTTATCATTTTACATATTCTTTAGTTATTTATTTTTTTATTTTATTTTCCTAGATTTATTCTTCATTTTATTTCTATGTAATGTTTTATTTTTCTTTATTTTTTTCCTCTTCAACTTTGGTTCGTATCAATTGTATTTGTATGATTTTTTTTTAAATTAAATAATTTGTTATTAGCAACAACAAGTAGTCATTAAAATAAAATGAATAAAATATTTAAAATAAAAGGAATAGTCAATGTAAGAAACTTGTACATGAATCTATATTATATTTCAACTATAAAAATTAACTTCATGCTTTAATATTTAATTATTTTCAACAACTCCTTTTCATTTATCACTTAATATATCCTAAAACTTATGCAATAAAGCTATTAATATTATCCTTTTGTTTTTAAATTAAAAAAATATGTTAAGTGAAGAAAGCCTTTTTTTTCTGGAGAAGCTTTGATCTTAACCAAAATGGATAAAGATCAAATTGGATATTAACCTATGCCTATAAACTCCTTTATTGTAAAAACATATTATACATAATTTACTGTATAAATAAATCAATAAACATCAAATTGTAGCCATAAAGTTTTTTGTGTAGTTTTCTCTTAATAAACTTTGGGAAACTTGGTGTGATCTCATTAGCTCAAAAAATTGTGTTCGTGTTCTCACAAAAGATCAAAAGTTTTGGGGAAATCAAAGTTATTAGGACAAATTCACAAGTCAAATTGGTGTTGTTTTTAACAAGTGAGTTGGAGGAGTTCAAATAGAGTTGTCAGTTTCGTTTCGTTTCACCCGTAAACGTTTCATACTAGTTCAAAAAACAAGATAAAACAGTGTTGTTTTCATCTCGGTTAAAGTTTTGGTCCATTTTTTCATCCAAATATCGGCCGAAAACGCACTAGTATCATTTCGCCTATGCCGTTTCGGCCAAATAGTGTTTTTTTTTTTTTTTTTAATAATGAACAATTTTACAATATCAATCATATCTCTTAATCGGACTGTTAGATTGAGATAAAATTTTACGAGGAGTCTCTTGACATATTTATATATATTACGTTTAAATTTCAGAGCAATCAGATAATGTAATGACCTTGCGAGATTGATTATAACATTCTCATAATATTATTATACATGTTCATAATTTTGTTCAGAAAAATCATTTTATTGTGTCTTTTTTTAGATTAAATTGCACAATTCTAAATAATTTTATTTTTACATTTGAACTAAAAAAAATTGAATTAATATATTTAATTATATATATATATATATTATATAAACAGTACAACCCTGAAACGACGCACCAAAATATTCCATTCCAATTCAAAAAAGAAAACGTCAACCAAAATGAAATTGACAACATTGTTTCAAATGATCCCTGGTAAGGAAACCAAACACTTAAAAACCTAAAAAATAACCAAACATCTCTCAAAATAACTTTGAAGTTGAGCTGTAATTGGCTGACTAATAATTCATAATTTAATCATCATGGAAAATATTTTTCAAGTCCAACTAATCACTATATATGAGAGCAAAGAGTATTGATCCTAAACACATGCATTTAAGATGATGAAGGGTAATCCTTGATGATCTTCTAATAATTCTTGAAAAATATCCTTTGCAAGTCTTCATTAAGCCTGGTAATTTTTTTCAACGTCTTTTAAGAGGCATTCAACGTCTTTCGCTATGGTTATATCAAACATATTTATAATCGTTTGTGATAAGTTGGGCTCTATGTTTTTTAGGATACAACGAGCGATATGCCCGCGCGATGCGCTGAGTTTTTTTATCTATGTAGAAAATTAATTGATTTTATGTGTGTTGTATTTTGTTATTTTAATATTTAATAAGTAAAATTAGATTTGATAAAATCTGATTAAAACGCATGTTTTTATCCAATCAAAAAGTGATTGAATGTTGCTATTGCCAAAACTCTTTTGATAAAATATGTTAAAAATGTTTTTTTTTCTATGTAGAAAATTGACTGTAAAATTTATTGTTCATATTATTATAAATAGATCATATATATATATATATATATATATATATATGAAAGTGTTGATATTAAATAAATATCAAAATATATAATTAGTGTCACATATTGATAAGGAAATTGTTTTTACAAATAATCATTATAGTTGTTTTGAATGTCTTATCTATAATAATAAGGAATTTTAAGACCTAACAATATTAACAAAAAAGCAACTAAAAAACTAAATAAATGAAAAAATAAAAAATATTATTAGATTTTAAAAAATTATTTGAACGGAAAAATAAAAAAAATATATATTTTTGAAATGATCACGAACAGAAATTAAAATGTAAACATTAAAAAATAACCTTACTAACAGTGGAAATAATAAAAATTGGTGAGACCATAATTATTGTCAGAGATAAAATTTCTATATTTTTTTTTACTTTCATATTATAATATTAAAAGTATTTCAGAACAATGATATTAATTTTGTTTTTTCAAAAAAACCTAGGTCATTTATATATATTAAAGCTTTAATATTAAACAAATACCAAAATATATAATCAGTCTGATATATTTAAAAGAAAATAAAGCTTACAAATAATCATTATTATTATTTTGAATGTTTTATCTGTAATAATTACAAAATTCAATATCTAACAATATTAAAAAAAAATTATTATATTTAAAAAACTTACTTAACTTGAAGAATAAAAAAAAGAGAAATAGTAACAAACATTATTTCGTTAAAATTTGGACATTAAATAGAAAAACTTAATAACATTGGAAATAAAGAAAAATTGGAAAGAAAAACTAAGAGCATATATACATAAATATGGACATAAATAGGAACTATGTAAGAAATATGTATAAAGAATAAAGGAACTAAAATAAAATCCAAGATTAAAAGTATAAGGGATAAAATAAAAATAAAACATATGTAATAAATTTAATTTAAAGGACAAAACTCAAATAAATCCAAACATTGAAATTAAATAATTTGAAAACAAAACCGGAAATCCAAAGAATTAGGACCGAAATAAAACTGAAATCCATAATTAATTTGCATGGAAGGATAAAATTGAAAGAAATCAAACTTTGATACCCAAAATATTAAGGATTTATAATAAATTTGCATGGAAGGATGAAATTGAAATCAATCAAAACTTTGATACCAAAAATATTAAGGATTGAAGACCAATCCGAAAACTTAAAAGAATGAAGACCTAATTGAAACTACAATATATAATCAATTTCAATTGAAGGATGAAATTGAAACAAATCAAAACCTATATAATAGCAATAAGGGGCAGAAAACCAATTTTGAACGTTCAGGGATTGAAATGAAATTTGACAAAAAAAAGTTGCGCTGACGTCAGCTTGCGCAGGCAGGAGAGAGAAATGGGGGGGAAATTCAAACGCTCATTGACACGTCTCCGGACACCATATAGCCACACGCGCCGCACCAGATGGAATAGAACATGCCTGAAAATCATTCTAGACGCCGGTTGGGTATTTTTAGACGCTGGAGAAAGCCTCACGCGCCGTCCGAAACACGCGTGAGCGCGGAAATGAACGGCGCGTCCGGGGACGCTCCAACAGTAAACCGGCGTATAAAAGAATAAAAATTGGCTAATTACCGAATCGTCCCTCCCTCCCAGGCATGTTTTTTGTCATTTTTGAGGGACAAAACGGTTATTTAACTGTTAACTGAAATATTAAAAAAATAAAAAACCGGCCGGACGAACCGGACCGGACTGAAAATGTGCAATGACCGTGGAGCTCCTCAGCCCAGACGCCTTTTTTTGTCCTTTTCAAGGGATAATTTTGTTAACACACTGTTCATGGACGGGGAAAAAAAAATCACATGCACGCACGAAGCACTAGAGCAAATGTCCAGTCCATAGTGGTTTTGAATCACGGTGAATAGTAGACCACTTAGCTACTTTAGATTCTTTGTAATATAGGTCAAGAACTATACTTACTAGATGCTTATTTGGTTAAGTACTAAAGAGGTTATAATACAAATCATAGTTGTCAATTTTATTCCATTTCAGTTGAAATAGCCGAAACGTTTCGTACTAGTTAAAAAAACAACACAAAACGGTGTTGTGTTTGCCTCGGTTTAAATTCCATCTCATTCCAGATTTTTCTGTCAAATATCGGCCGAAACATACCGGATTCTACCCGTTTTTTTTCCGCCAAATAGTGTTTTTTTAATTAATATATATATATATATTTCATTCCAATTGAAAAAATAAAGCATCAACCGAAACGATATTGACAACTTTGATACAAACCTAAATAATTCAAGGCATTTCCAAAGATGATAAATATGATGCAATGGTGAATATGAACTAATGGACTTCGAGATCACTAAAACTCATGATCACCTGCAAAATAAGTCTCATGAAAAAATCTAATGAAAAAATTATATAAATATGCACGGATAAATTTGGAAGTTAGAACTTATGGAATCAAATCATGCCTTCTCTGAATGGTTCATAGACATTTATATAGTCTGATTTTATGTATATTTTAAAGACCAGTGGATTGAGCTAAATGTTTTACCCGAGCTCGAGCTCATATATTTCATGGATGAGATATTATCAGAGCGGCATTGTGCCATTACATTCTTTGAACAAGTTTTGTTTTTCTTTGCATTTCTTTCCTTTTTTTTAACATTACAAAAAGATAATCATGAACTAGATGAGTGAAACATCAGATCTCAGATCTAATATTACGTAAATAAAAGACAACACATAAATAAAATAGATAGACAAATTTGCCCTAGTTATCTACAATGAAAACAATATATGAATCACTCCACCTGTGTTTCGATTACAATGTTCTTTTTAGACGGAACAAAACTATTTCTAATAAATTTTATCTATTATAATTTTATGAATTAAATATTAAAACAACTAATTACAATAAATAAATAATCAATCAAATTTTTATATAAAAAAATTCAGCGCAGTACACGGGTAAATAAACTCATATAGTCTATACTAAACCCGAGTATATTTCATAGATATTTTTTTTTTGATAATCGGGGTGTTTGGTCTAGCTTGCGCGCACCACAACTAAATCATCGGGTCCACTGAACTTCCTGCAAACCCAATGAGCATGTAAGGTACCGCGGGGCTGACAGGTTTGTCTGATAAAACTTGAACCTAGAGTGAGAGGAAGGGAGAAGCACTTCATGACCACCAGACCAAGACCTTGTAGGCATATTTCATAGAAATTATCAGAGCGGCATTGTGCCATTACATTCTTTGAACAAGTTTTGCTTTTCTTTTCTTTCCATTTTTTTTAATATTACAAAAAGATAATCATTAACTAGATGAGTGAAACATCAGATTTCTTGTATTCATGTGTCTTCCATTGTCAGAAAATGTGATGTGATGTTATATTCGTGGAGGATAAAAAAACATATTTGCACTTTTTATGTTTTATATCATAGAAAAATAAAAGTTTACTTCTTTTGCAATTAGAAAATAAAATATTCTTCCAAAAATTTTTTACATATTTATTATGGAGTTTAATAAGGCAAATTAAGTGTGGTTGAGGTTTTTTTGAAAATATTTTTTATTTAAAAATATATTAAAATAATATTTTTTTTAAATTATTTCTGACATCAGCACATCAAAATAATCTAAAAACACCAAAAAAATTAATTTAAAATAAAAAAAAAATTAAAAAAAAAAAAAAAAAAAAAACATTTTTCGATCGCAATCCCAAACACCCCTTTAAGTTGTCATTCCATTAGAAAAAGATGTGATGAATCTTGAATGAAGACTCTAAACTACTAGCTAATCCTCCATGCTAAAGCCATTTTTTCTTCGTCAAAATGAAAGGAAAATCGGAGTATATTTCATAGATATTTTTTTTTTGATAATCGGGGTGTCCGGTCCAGCTTGCGCGCACCACAACTAAATCCTCGGACTCATTGAACTTCCTGCAAACCCAATGAGCATGTAAGGTACCGCGGGGGTAACAGGCGTGTCTGACAAAACTTGAACCTAGGATGAGAGGAAGGGAGAAGCCCTTCATGACCACCAGACCAAGACTTGTAGTCATATTTCATAGAAATTATCAGAGCGGCATTGTGCCATTACATTCTTTGAACAAGTTTTGCTTTTCTTTTCTTTCCATTTTTTTTAATATTACAAAAAGATAATCATTAACTAGATGAGTGAAACATCAGATTTCTTGTATTCTTGTGTCTTCCATTGTCATAAAATGTGATGTGATGTTATATTCTTGGAGGATAAAAAAACATATTCGCACTTTTTATGTTTTATATCATAGAAAAATAAAAGTTTACTTCTTTTGCAATTAGAAAATAAAATATTCTTCCAAAAATTTTTTACATATTTATTATGGAGTTTAATAAGGCAAATTAAGTGTGGTTGAGGTTTTTTTGAAAATATTTTTTATTTAAAAATATATTAAAATAATATTTTTTTTAAATTATTTCTGACATCAGCACATCAAAATAATCTAAAAACACCAAAAAAATTAATTTAAAAAAAAAATTAAAAAAAAAAACATTTTTCGATCGCAATCCCAAACACCCCTTTAAGTTGTCATTCCATTAGAAAAAGATGTGATGAATCTTGAATGAAGACTCTAAACTACTAGCTAATCCTCCATGCTAAAGCCATTTTTTCTTCGTCAAAATGAAAGGAAAATCGGATCTTGGTGCGTGAGTTTGGAAGCAAAAAACAGTGGAATAGTATTCAACCTCGTATTTCTTGACCAAATGAGATTTTTGATTATTTTTTTTCTCTTTTCTTTGATAGAACAATATTCTTTGATCATCACCAAGAACCTGGTGATGATCCTGATCATGGACCAAAAACCTGTCATCTGAAACTAGCCGATGACAAAGATACAAGAGAAACCAAAGATTAAAAGAAAAATCAATACTAAAGTGTTGTTAAGAAAATACTTAACCTAAAAACTCAAGGGGTTAAGTAAGATTTCAGAATATGATTTATATTATTCTCTAACATATCTCCTTAAGTTAAAGTTTTTTAGGCTTGAAACTTGCACAAACCCACATTATTTTGTACTTGATTTTTATCAAATAGAATGGAAGTGGTGAGATTGAGTTCCTTCTGGGTTAACAAGGCTCTGATACTATGTTAAATAACTATTCACCTAAAAACTCTAGCTAGAATATGATTTATATTGTTCTCTAACATACCCCCTTAAGTGAAAGCCTTTTAGGTTTGAAACTTGCACAGACTCACATTACCTTGTGCTTGATTTTTATCAAATAGAATATAGGTGGTAGAATTAGAACTCGTGACTGTTAGGTCAATAAGACTCTGATATCATATTAAGTAATTATTTCATCTAAAAGTTCAGGTTGTTAGGTGAAGACGCAAAATATAATTTAGGGCATCTCCAATGGGAGGAGGTATCCCGGGAGCCAAAGCCAAATATTTAAAAATATGGTTGTTTTTGTCAATTTCTGCTCTCCAACGGGAGAGCCATCCCGAGAGGCATTTTGCCTCTTCTTCTCGGCTGAAGGCATTCCTACAGATATTGATGCAGAGGCAAAAAAAATTAAAATAGCCGTTGGAATGTTGGTAGAATTTTACCGTTGCAGAAATCTACAAAATCACAGCAGCAACAACCTACAAAATCACAGCAACAACAATCAACAAAATCACAGCAATAACAATCAACAAAACTTATTCTACACAAATAATCAAAAATCACTTGGCAGCCAAACACACAGTAACATCTGCACTTCGATCAACATACGTTCAAGGTTTGTTCTCCAAACTTATTCTACTTTTTCAACATAAACAACACAACAGAGGGAGAGGGAGGGGAGTAAACGGGGGGGGGATCACAGACAATGGTTTTGCCCCTGGATTGTCGGTCAGAGGACGACGAAACGGGGGGAGAGGGAGGGGGGCTGGAGGCTGCAGAGGGAGATGGAGGGTGGCTGGAGAGTGCAGAGGGAGGGTGGCTGGATGGTGGCCGGAGAGTGAAGAGGGAGGGGGAGGGGGCGGCGCTGTTGTGTAGAAGGAAGGTAGGGAGGGTGGAGTAAACGGGGGAGGGGGGGGGGAGGGGGGCGGGAGGCTGCAGAGGGAGAGGGAGGGTGGCTGGATGGTGGCCGAAGAGTGCAGAGGGAGAGGGAGGGGGGCGGGGCTGTTGTGTAGAAGGAAGGTAGGGTTTGGAAAAAATTGGGGGGGGGGGGGGGGGACAGACGGGGGGGGTTATATATTATTATTATTAATTATAATAATTAACATAAAAAAATAGTTAGCACAGAAAAATAATTATGCGAAATTGGTAAATTATGATTTTTTTTGTCAGTTAGCTTAATTACATAATATAAATTTACTGTTATATTTATAAACTGTTTAAATTTTGTGTTTAGAGCTGCTGTGAATTTATTCGTAATTTGTATGTTGATAATGATGTTATTTTCTTTGTATTAAATAGATGTTTTTATAAGTTTATTAATACTGTAAGTTTGATAAAATTTGATTTAGATGGAATCTAACATGGGGTAATCACACAATTTATTTCTTATGTAGATGGACTCAAATTTGCCGGATTCATTCACCAACTTTCTTATAAGTGAGTCTGAACAGTTTGTTTCTCAACAAAGTGATCCTAATCAACTCTCGTATGACTGCATAGACTCTAATTTAATTGTTCATAAAACTAAAAAATCACAAAGAAGTAAAAAAATTTCACCGGAGGAAGATTGTTTACTTGTATCTGCATGGTTAAATACTAGCAAAGATCCAATCACAGGAGTTGATCAACAAACAAGATAATTTTGTTAGAGTAACAAGTTATAATAATTCAACAAAATGAAGAGAAACAAGAGGATGAAATCATGAAGACGGATACTTCTTGTATGGATCCAATTTCTGCAGTCTATTTTCAAAATAGAAAACTGGAAATTATGGCAAAGAGAGGTTTTAATTTGTAATTGATTTGATTGAATTATTTGTAATGGAATGTATGTTTAATTAAATAAAAAAAATTAATAATTATATTGCTGAAAGGTTTTTTAAAAGTAATTATTTAATTATATAGCTTACTCCTATTAATTGTATAATTAATTGCATAATTAAATTATATACAAAATAATTGCATTACATTTAAAATAATATAAAAAAATGACTCTCCAAAATGACTCTTGCCATTGGAGTACACATCAACAAAAAAACCATATATACACTATTCAAAGAGCCATTTTAAAGATTTGGCTCTCCAAAATAGCTCCTTCCATTGGAGATGCTCTTATATTATTCTATAACAAGTTTAGACATTTGGGTTGAGGATGGGAAACTGCAAGGCTACAGGATTTCACCTGGAGAGAGTTCGAGGACTCGGAAAGATAAAAATGGGTTGACTGGAGCAGAAAAGGGAAAAGAATCTTTTAAAAGCTCAAGTTGTTAGGTGAGGTCTCAGAATATGATTTATATTATTATTTAACATATTGCTAGAGAATAATATAAATCATATTCTAGGATCTCACCTATCAATTTAAGCTTTTAGGTAAGATGATTCCTTAATACGATATCAGAGCCTTGATGACCTAGCGGTCACGAGTTCGAATCTCACCACATTCATTTTATTTGATAAAAACTCAAGCACAAGGTAATGTGAGTTTGGTACAAATTTCAAGCCCAAAGGGTTTTCACTTGAGAGAGTGTGCTAGAGAATAATATAAATTATATTCTGGAGTCTCACCTATCAGCTTAAGCTTTTAGGTGAGATGGTTCCTTAACACATATCTCCTCAAATGAAAGCCTTTTGGGTTTGAAATTTGCACAGATTCACATTACCTTGTACTTGATTTTTATCAAATAAAATAGGGTGGTGAGATTCGAACTCGTAACTATTAGGTCAAAAGACTCTGATATCATATTAAAGAACTATTTTACTTAAAAATTCAAGCAGTCAGATGAAAATCTTGAATATAATTTATATTATTTTATAATAAATGTGGGCATTTTGGGTTGGGGATGGGAACCACAAGGCTACAGGATTTCACCTGGAGAGAGTTCGAGGACTCGGAAAGATAAAAATGGGTTGACTGGAGCAGAAAAAGGAAAAGAATCTCCTCAAAATGTTTCCCATTTTCATGAGAACCGAGGCCAGCCCACTGGTTCGAGTTCAAACTTCAAAGGGATAATGAAGGGTCACGTGCATGCTGGAATCAATCATCTTCATCTCCTTTGAGATTTGAGATGGTGCCAAAATTTACATAATACAAAAAAACAAAAAAAATGATAATGCTAGATTCCTTTTTGTAAACCTTGTATAGATTATAGACACTTGGATTATGCTGTCTTTACCATTATCATTTTGTCTAGCAAAGAATAATTTTAATAAATTATATAATTTTAAGAATCTGTTTTCTAAACCACAATCATGAAAACTAACACTATCAATCTCACTAGGAGCCCTCTAATTTTGAAGATAAACTCAATATCATAAAATTTTAATTAAAAAGAAGAGAGAAAATAAAACTTAGCATTTAAAAGATGTAGTTAGGTGTCAAATCAAAGTTTTCAAAAGAGAGAAAAGGGTTTTATAGAAAGCACAACAGCAAGGGAATCCCATATCACATCAAAGACTCCTTTTTTGTGTAGAAATTAACTCTCAACAAATAATTAGGAACTCACTGAATTACCAGCTAAGAGCTTTGATTCAGCATCTATGGGACTCCGAATTTGTTTTAGTATACATTGGAAAGGGCAATTTGGAAGTTAATTGCTGTTCATTCTCATCTCCATTACTTTCTTATGAGAATTGGAGTGCAAATAGCTCACAAAAGTAGGACTTTTTGCTGGCCTGTACTCCGGCAATAGCCTGCCTGATTTGAATCTAACTCCACAAGCATTGCAAAGAGTTTTTGGACCCAATGGCCCTGCCCTCCATTGTGGGGTTCTTTGGGCTAGGCAATGGGTGCACCGCCTCGGCTGTTGCTGGTCATTGTGGCTCCCCAGACGGCCTGAAGTCTCCTTACCATCGTCATCCTCACCATCATCTTCAACTCCTGATTTTTCTTGGACCTCACCATCTCTTACAGGCATAATGAGCTCACTGTCAGCTAACCAATGTGTTTGCTGGAGCAAAGGAGGGTCCGAGAATGGCAAGTTCAGGGCTTGGTTGGTATAGCACCAGCTTGTTAATGGGTTTCTGCTTCTGTCGCCATTAATCCTCCTCCTCTTGCTCCTTGCCCTTCCTGGGATTACAGATTTCTTCGAGGAAGATGGGTTTTCTTGGTCCTGGGGTTTCTGTTGCGAGGGTTTTGGAGGGTTTTCCTCTGTGTTTGTCTTTTGAGAATCACTCGTGGGTGCTGGGAGGCAGATTCCTGTGCTGGATAAGCAGTCTTCTACAAATACTGACAGCCATTCCATGCTAAAATCAACTTCCTGTACCAGAGCAAGAATAAAAATGGCTTTAATGAACTGGGTTTCTGAAGTATAATCAAAAACCATAGCATCTTCTGTTTTTGTCAAAACAAAACAGAATCTTTGAAATCACAGAATAGGGCAGACAGAACTGATAAAACCCAGCAAAGATTGTCACTTTCCAGGTTCTCGTTTGAACACACAAAGTAGTTCAAAGAAAATTTGCAGACAAAAAAATCTAGCAGAAGAAGCAGAAACCAGAAGCAGAAGAAGCACGAACACAAAAGGTGCAAAAGAAAAAAGAAAACATTTTGCAGCGCCAGCTTTGCTAAACCCTCCGTCATTTTTTTTTTTAAGAAAAAAAGAATAACTCTGCTAGATAGACCATTGAGAGTTGAGGATAACTCAAAAAAGTTGAAAAACTGTGCATAAAAAAGACACGAAAGAAACCCCACCGTGTTTTGAGCAGAGAAGAGGTCATCAAGAGGACTATTACTCGCGGCGGCGGCAGTAAGCTTAGAAGCTGTCACATTCCGGCAAAAATCCATGGCCGGAAAAGGGAAATCAATGTTTGAAACTAATAACAAGAAACACAGAGTGTGACTGGGAGAGAAAGTGAAGGACAAGTTAAGGAAAGAAAAAGGGAAATGGTGCAGTGCCTCAATGAGTTTTCTGTCGGCATATAAAGCTAAAGAAACAATCAAATTTACTCAACTGGTACCTGTAAACCACAGACTCATTTTTCTTTTCCTTTATTTGTTTGCTCAAAAATAAAATATTAAAAAATTCATTTGTGTTTCTGAAATAAATTTTATCTCAAGCATCATAATCATCATTTATTTATTCTTTTCAATTTCAATTTAAGTCATATAATTCCCAAACAAAGTCAGCTTGGAAAAGATATAAATGATTGCTGAAAGGCAGGGTTTATATTTAAAAAATGATGTTTTTAGATCATATTTATATACTAATATTAAAATTAATTTTTTTTAAAATAAAATAAAAATATTATTTTAATGTATTTCTAAATAAAAAATAATCTCAGTTGGAACTGTAGTCTCTGCAAACAGAACCCTAAAAAAATAAAAAAGATTGGCAAGCATAGCCGACAAATCTCATAGATTTACCTGAAAAATGCAATAGTTGTAAACTGAATTGGGTTGGATTTTTAATTGAATTAGATAATTTATTAAATTGTTAAAAAAATTTAGTGATTTTTGGTCAATGAGATTCAAACTCAATTGAGTCTATATTGTTAGTAACTCAATGGATAATAATCAAGGAGTTAATTAGAGAACAAAAAAAAAATGCATGGTTTTAATTTTACTACTTGTATTTTTCAATCTACATATATAAGTATACAATCAATTAATACATAGATAAATTTAAAAATATATACCTAGTATCAAAATAATAATTTAAAAAAATAACAAAACAATTAGTTTTAATAAAAAATTGTTAATAACTCATAGTTTGACCAATATCCTCATAACTCAAGCTCTTTTCCAACTACTATGCTAGCAAGCTCTACTAGTAATAATCAAAGCTAATTGTAGTTTGAAAAATATTGAATACATAGATTTATTGACACTATTCACTATAACAGTGTAATTACTTTTTTGTCCATGCTCACAAAGAAAATGCCCCGATTTTTGTGTTATTATCAAGTTCGTCAAGGATATTTGGTCTTTTAACATGCTTTGAAAAATTTATTGTTGTGTGCCACACACACTCCGGAGCATAGGAGTGTGGTGTCTCTTAATGGACAAAAATGTCATTTCATCATGTTATTGAAAATTACATGTTGATTTTCTTTTATTGATATTTCGATTTCAGTTCTTATTCTTTAAATTTCGGATTTGTGTTCTTAACCCTTTTATAAAAGTTATATTTGTTTTTAATTTAATTCATCAACTTCAATTTGACATATATTATTTTCCAGTATTGTCCTTATTTTTTTTTTATTTTTTTATTGTTTTTCAATTTCATCCTTTAATTCAAATTTACGAAATTATATTTTTAATTTGGTGAATTGAGCGACATCACTTGTTCTCTTTTTAAAAAATAGTTTTTCTAGGTTGTGATTATTTAAAAAAATATCTTGATTGATCTAATATTTTTGTCTTTTTTATCTATTTAAAATAAAATTAATTTATCTAACTTAGTCGGGTTTATAATTCGAGCTATATATTTTTCTTTTTAAAAAAAGTGGCTCTTGAATATTATTTTTTACATAAAAAATAATTTAGCCCTACATCAAATCACAAGGAAGGGGAAAGTTTTTAGCAGTATACATTTAACTTCCCAAATTCTCAATTTTCTTACCCAGATTTACCAGGAGAACCAAAAGTTCCATTGCATAGAGAGAACTAAAAGTTTTATGATCAACTTTTTTTTTCTTTTCTTTTTTTCAACTATGTATGCATGGGTTATGACTATTTTTATCATGTGTTAATATCAAAAAAAAATTAAAAAATTAAAAATATTATTTTAATATATTTCTAAGTAAAAAGATATGTTAAAAAGCAATGCAACACAAATACCCTAAAGACTAGTGTATGTTTGGGAGTATAGTTAAGGTTATTTTTGAAAGTGTTTTTCATTCAAAAATACATCAAAATAATTTTTTTATTTTATTTTTTAAAAATTATTTTTGACATTAGCACATTAAAATAATCTAAAAACACTAAAAAAATATTAATTTAAAATAAAAAACAAAAATAAATTTTTTTTATTTTTTTTCAAAAAAATTCTGACACCCTCGGACACTTGCAAGATGAGTACGTGTTTCTAGTTTTCTAATTGGTTTGAATTTGATGCTCTATAGTAGCTAGGTGTATTACATAATAAATAATTCTAGGAGTTTTTCTCCATCAATATCAGTGTAGCTTGTTGTTTTAGTCAAAAGTTTTTTAAGAAAAAAATGAATTTTTATTTTATTTTGTTTTATTTCTTTGCTAACACTTAATTTGTTTTGATGATTTTTCAAAGAAAATATATTTTTTAACCTAAAAATAGAAGCTATGATTAAAATTATTTTTGAAAATATTTTTCGTTCAAAAATATATTAAAATAATT
The DNA here is from genome assembly GCA_009078335.1 of Salix brachista. Taxonomy (NCBI): domain Eukaryota; kingdom Viridiplantae; phylum Streptophyta; class Magnoliopsida; order Malpighiales; family Salicaceae; genus Salix; species Salix brachista. Next base: position 7,761,171 of record CM018590.1, read on the forward strand.
TTATTTTTAATTTTTAAAATTATTTTTGTCTTCAACACATTAAAATGTTCTAAAACTCTCCAAAAATTAATTTAAAATAAAAAAAATATTTTTTTATATATATATATATATATATATATGACTGTGACTCCACACATAGCAGTCACTGAGAATAATGGCAGTGGGGAGTGGGGACCGACAGGCTCACCCCCCCAACTACAGCCTACCCCCACCCTGAGGTAGAGGGATCGATTTGTATGTACAAGATGTAAATGTTCCTCTCTCTGTTTAATTATATAAAATAAAATAAAATAAAGTTTATAGAATTTGCCTTTATGCATACTCCTGTGAGTTCTATACTTAGTATTTGAAGTTTTTTATTCTTTAATTTTCACTACATTATACAGATTTTATGTATTTTTAAAATGGAATGAAATTTGAAGAAATTTTTGTCAAAAAGAATGAAATTTGGCGTTGAACAAGAATTTTACAATGAATACTATTTTAAAAATAGAATGAATTAAAAAAAATATTTCATCTATTCTCAAATAATATTTATTATAAAATTCTTGTTCAATTCGAAGATTTTTAATGTTTGTCCCAGGTTAGAGACACGAACCTCTAATTGAATTATTTTTATTATTATTATTTTAATATTTTTAATATCTTGGTTTGGAATTTTATAAAATTCAGGATGAGAAAATTGAATTATTATTATTTTTTCAGTCCTCTAAAAAATCTTGGTTTATCCTCTCAAAAACAAGGAGTAGGGCACACCAAGCAATTATTGTCAGAGCCAAGAGGCCTTCAGCTACAATCCTTTCTATGCATTTGCTAAATTGTCCACAGGCATGGCTCCTCATATCTGACATGGTGTTTTAGTATATTTTAGATAGTTTTAAAAATAAACATAATTATTTATATAAAAAAAAAATCACATCAAGTTAGTAGACTCAAACCTCAATGCTTGAAAAGCTAAAATTACAGAGAATATTTACAGCTTTAGATTCCTTTTTCACACATTTAGATGGGGTTGAAGAACATACAGTGATGATGAAATCATTGAAGAACTCAGAGAACAAAATCTAGAATTTGGCTAGACCATCCTGTTTCCGCATGGTTAACAAATGCCACACAGCTTACAAGGGGAAAAAAGGGAGCTACCTTGTGAAAATCACTCAATCTATGGAGATAATCGAGTGTGTTTTCACATTACAGCTTTTTCTAAAAAAGATTTTCAAATTTGAAATAATAAACAAGAGTCTACATGAGTTTCTCCAGTGCAGGAACAATCATAAGCACAGAGAACAAGAATGTACAGTATGTCACGGCTCCGAGGATGGCCGCGCTAGATATTGTCGCCACTCTTCAGGCATTCCCTTTCTTATCCTCAGCATCCTTATCGCTGCATTTGTTAGAGGTATGGCAAGTATGTCATAATCTTTAGGGGCCTGCAAGATAAAATATTTCTTATGTTTTGCCAAGTTTTACATTGATGATCTCTGACAAAAGTCATCTGGTTTTGTTCATAATGAGAAAAAGGTAACTATTTATGCAATATCTCAGTTTTCCATGGACCAATACTTGAGTTGCAACTATTTATTATTAGAATATATATGACCAGAACTAAATAATACCTTGGGGGCCTTACTCAGATTCATGTTTGCTTCCTCTGGAGTTTTTTTACCCTTTTTTGAGTTGCATTTGGCACATGCAGTAACCTGTCACAAGAGGAAGCAAGCCACAGAAACTGTGAAGAACTTCCTCAATGCCAAATTTCAATTCTACATCAAACAACTGTTCAAACACCTCATAAACTGGATCATGCATGCAAAAAGATTTTGTTAGAGAATAATATAAATCATATTCTGGGACCTCACCTAACAGCTTAAGCTTTTAGGTGAAATGATTTTTTAACATGGTATCAGAGTCTTGTTAACCTAGCGGTCACGAGTTCAAATTTCACCACCCCCATTCTATTTGATAAAAATCAAGAACAAGGTAATGTGGGCCTGCGCAAGTTTCAAGCCCTAAGGGTTTTCACTTGAGGGGGGGTGTTAGAGAATAATATAAATCATATTCTGGGACCTCACCTAACAACTTAAGTTTTTAGATGAAATGGTTTCTTAACATGGTATAAGAGCTTAAACTGTTAGGTGAGGTCACAGAATATGATTTATATTATTCTCAAATAGATTTGGCAATTAGTTGGCAGATAGTTCATAGCAGCAGAAACAAATTACAAAGTAATCCCAAGAAGTTCAAAAGAATAGATTTTAAAGAGAAAAGAAAGTCGAGGACAATCAAGCAGCTGTTAGATTGATTGTATTCTATTTTCATCTGTTTAGCTCCTTTTCCAAATAGCCATAGTTTGCATCAATATAAAAGTTTCCTAGACTTACAATGAGTGTCTTACCAGATTTTCCCATTTCCATTCGCCTCCTTGTGCAGTTGGCAGAACATGGTCAATGGTCAAATTCTCATGGGAAGAACAGTACCTACTCGCAATTTAGGGAAGCAATAAATCAGACACTAAGAAATAACGCATTGCCATCATGCATCCCACTAGTATATTTCTTCAGGAAGCAACAAGATAACCTGGAATCAAAATAAATCTGAAAAAAGTACTTCCAGGTGATGTGGATCACAAAATACTCGAAAATCCTTCAAAATGCCAAATACTATTTTTTCCCTCTTTTGGTATTAAGTGGAGAAAATAATCTTTTTGAACCCTTTTGTGCCCCCACCTGACAACATGGATGTAATCTTTATCGACAGGAACTTGCCAATCAATATCCACTTTTTACACACCAAAAGGATCTTATGACTAGGAAATGGTGAAGAAAGAATTAGAAGCTCCATCTTTGTAACTTTGGACGTAAAATTGAGAATTTCTGTCATTTACTGATAATTTAATCCTGGACTTTGGATTTGGGAGGTGATATCACTCAAACAAATTAGAAGTCCTACGGTATATATTTATGTCGAATAACCTGATTAAACAAATTAGAAGTCCCAACGTTCTTACAGAGATCAGATCATCATCTAACCAACCAGAAATACATGCACGGCAGTTTTCAAACAAGCAAATTCATTTGGGACGAATATATGTAAATTCTAGGAAATGAGATTCCGGAAGCTATTTTGATGGAGTTTCTTGTTCAAAAATATATGTAAGTTCCATCACACACAGCAATTCAGTGTTTGTGTCACAAGAGACTAAACTTGAACTAATATGTCGCAGGTTACTTACTGACAAGTATAGTTGTCCCGATGAAGTATGTTCTTCCGACTAAGTTTGCTTTTGATTATTCTTCTCCTCTTAATGACCTGCAATAGATGTGGAACCTGAAAGCAGAAGTTTAAGATAAGCTTGAGTTGAGTGGGATGCAAGTAAAGCAGCAGAAACTTTTTAGTAAGAAAAAGGTAGGAGGTGTTTGAGGATGGCTGGTAAACGAAAATTAGATCATATGCAGTCCTCAAATGCCTACCCTTAATACCGCTGGAATGTAAAAGGATCCGCTTGGGGAATTTACTGCCTGATCATAATATTCTAGTACATCAGCCTGGAAACAGAATGGTAAAGAATTTAGAAACCAAATGTAAATCATGGCTTCTATGCAGTTGTGATAAAGTGAGTGAGTTGAGTAATTTGGTGGGCATTGTTCATCTAAGAAGCAATCGTATCATGTATCAGAATGCTTCTCATGCATCGCTATATCCTACATGATCATTCTTTGATATGCTAAAATACTAATTTCCTTGTGTTTGGTACAGGATTTGCATGAGAAAATAATGGCAAAGCTGCAGCCATGAACTAGAAACTGTATATGACTTCTGTTAACATGTCTAAGCGCGTTAGTTTTACACATCAGGCCAACCTTCTCCATGAATTCCAGACATATGGCACGCTTCCAGCACACAACATTCACTGGCCTGGTGCAGGACAAGAACAATCAGATCCATATACAAATAACTATCCAAGTCTTTCTAAAATGGTAGAAAGAAAAAGAAAAGGAAAAGAAAAGTAGTGAATGCATCAAGCACTTGTAGCTTCCTATCCTTCTTTCCTGTTTAGTAATGTTGAAAAGAAGTGCGGAGCAAAATTGTTAGTTTCGCTTCTGTTGGTGTTTTGTTTTTTCAATTAGAACAGAATGTTTCGGTTTCGAAGCGTTTCTGCGTGCCGTTTCGAGGTTGTACTGTTCATCGTAAAATCAGTGTGTAACTTGTCTAGAAACATTCCCTTGAAACAATAACCCTTAGTGCATGACACATACTTGAATTGTTATTATATGTTTTTGGATTCAGTTCTTGACGATAGAAAAAAAAATTATATATATATAAGATAGAAAAAAAAATTATATATATATAAGAGGCACACAAAGTAAGAACCAAACCTACTAGTAGTGAAGTGATCTTTTTTCCAATCACATTACACTTTCACCAAACACATGATTCAAACCAACGCTTCAAGAAGCCTAATCACTAGTCAAACTAGTCAAACTAGCAAACATCTCACCCGTCACACAGTGAAATACTCCATCTGTACACTAAATCCAACCCAGAGCATGACATGTTACAGAATCCTAGTCAACAAATTAAAAAATAATAATAATACAAAAATAAAAAGAATACTAACCAAAATGCAGAAAATAAATATTCATAGTAAAATGATGAACCTGGTAAAACAAACAATTCATAAACTGATACACGGAAAAGTGAAAAGAAGTGCAAGAATTATGTAAATAGAGAGAAATAAGGTACCTGTAAGAGATATCCAAGACAAGGCCTCTAAAGCAAGCCAATTCATCCCTCTCACTGTCATCATCTTCATCACTAGCCTCACTAACACTTTGAATTGCCTCTGTATAAAAATGCTTGGATTTCTTGCTCAAAGAAGAAGAAGCATATAAATTTGTGCTATTAGCACCAAGAAACCTGATCTTTCTCTTCTGGGTCTGAAATGATCTCGACCCACCAAGAAAATCATTCCCAGGAAGCTTGCAGTGAGTCCCCTCATTGTTAAACAGCAACTTCAATCGACCTTGAACTGTAAATTGAGCCATCAACTACTCTACAATCTGTACACTTCAAGAACACAAAAAAGATTGGTCGAAAGAAGAAGAAAAACTGTCTCTGTTTGATCTTTTCAAATGCTAATGCGAGAACCCGGAGGTTAATGCCATTCTTGATTGCGTGGGAATTGTCAAGGTTTTGGTTTCTTGTAGTACGAAACTTTAAAGTACTGAAAAAACCATCGCCACATGTTATCACACATGGCCCTTTACGTTCTTTTCTCTACACGTCAAATATCTTCTTCTTTGAATCTTGTTGAATTTACAAACTCGCAACCCTTTTCGCTTCTTGATTTTGTTCAGTGCAAGAAAATTTATCCCTTCAAAATTTTGGACCGTGATTGTCAACTAGAAAGTGATTTCTTAGTTTATAATTAGATAATTCTCTCGCTGCGCAAAGCCAGTGCAATTTTATTTTTTTAATATAGAAAATGTAGAACAAAACGGGTATAATTTAACCGGAATAACCGAAATTTAAACCAAGATAAAAATATTATTTATCTTATTTTTTAACCAATACAAAACATTTCTGACGAATCAAATTGACAACTATGCTACAAACCGCATAGCCACAAACATCTATTATAAGAAAAGATGCATGAGTAATAAATAAATATATAAAAAATAAATAGACAAACACAGTTCGTGTCAAAATTGAAACTAAGTTTTTAGCATTGAAATTATCGGCGTGTAGCCAGACAGGCTAAGGCACAAAAACATGTTATTCAGTCCCCCATCCTTCTCCCCTTACAACTCTTTAACCACCTTACTACTTACACCTTACGCAAGCACTTTCCTCCCCCAATCATATCACCCCTTTTTGGTTAGAAGACAGCAGCAGACCCAGAGCCAAGAGTGCTGTGCTCACGCTTCACATATTCACACTTGAATCCACACCCCACATCTGATTCTATCCACAACACCACCAAAGCCCCATCTCAAATATAAATCTGAAATCCAACAAAAAGATATACAGATTAAGCCCTGGTAGAATGAAATGATCCGAAATTAAGGGACTCAGATAATCAGAGATATCAAGAGAGGTCAAGAGATTGCAAGGTTTACCATTGCTGGACTTTCCTAAACTCTGAGAGGACAGGGTATATGTTTTCAAAGGCTGTGTATGTCTCTTCTCTCACCTAAGATGTTGACCAAAAAGAGAACTATCAGCTACCAAGCTCTTATCAGTATGAAGGTCAAAGATTGTGAGCTTGAGATTTTGGATTTACCTTGGCTCCTGTTATCACAATTTTTCCTGAGACAAAAATAAGAAGCACAATCTTTGGTTGTTTCATTCTATATATTAAACCCGGAAAGAGTTCAGGTTCATACTGCACAAGTACAGCACAAGAGGTCAGGTTCAGACTGCATGGATACAAGCAAGTCCTATACAAAACACACCCTTTGGGGTCCAAACTTGCACTATAAGAGTTTTAAAGTTTATGCTAAATGATTACAACTCAGGTGGAAGAATTTGTGATTTGAAATGTTGTGCAAGATGTTTTTTTAAAATAGTTTTTGGCTTGAAAATACATTTAAATAGTTTTTCAGATTTTTTTTTATAACAAGAAGCACTAAAAAGGAGATTTTCGCTGAATGCTTCAAAATCCCTTAAGCAGAAGGACCCATACATGTAAAGCTTTTTAAGGCAATCATCTTCCTGCTTCCTGCAAAGCCACAAAGTTCAACAGATTATGGTTTGTACTTACACTTGAGAAAGCACCATGGGAGTATGCAAGCCCTTCAAGTCTGATGGGGAACTTGACATCACAAGAGCCAACAATATTTTGAATTTTGAAGTCCTGGCAGTTGCAAAGAGGAAACTTTAACACAAGGGGAACTTCCAAAGACAACAGCACAAAACTAACCAGAAGAAACTCAAGAACATGCATGCATGTGTAGTATCTGTGTGTGTGTGTGTGTGTGTGTGAGAGAGAGAGAGAGAGAGACCTTAAATTTGGCAGGAAAGCTAAGCTTTTGGATTATTCGTGCATACTGTAAAATAAAAATAAAAAATTGAATAAGAACCATGTCAAAGTAAAGGCATTTCAGGGAGAAACATTGCAAGTCCTGCTTTACTTGGTCAAACAAATCTCCATTCCACTTCAGTCTATAGTATTGCTCATCTATTGAAAACCAACAGAATATTTTTGTTTGTTGGAGAGCACTACAAGAAAATGTTCCACGCATGATGGATACAAAAAGGTCACAGAAGTTTTCCAAATGATGGGTACTCATGTGTACAGAGAAATTTATAAATCAGTATCTAGTTGTGATATACTGTTTATCAAATGAAGGAAAGAAATATAGATTAGTGTTGGAAGGAAATTTTTTGAGACCATCCAGAAACAAAAATATTGAAAAAATAGGATTCAAGGTTTCTGTTTGAAAAGAAATGGTTCAAATTAGCATTAAATCTACTTTCCTCGAATAAGAAAGTAATACCTTTCTAGCAGCAAGTTTAGACTGTTGTTCACTCTTGGCACCTGTGCACACCTGATACAGCAGGGGAGGGAACTCTCAGAAAAGGGGGAATTGCCCACACAATGAATTTGGGTATGAGACTCCACAATCTTCAATGACAGCAAAACTTAGAAACATTCCATGCCATTAAACAAAACTGAATTATTTTGTCTAAATGCACCCCCTTCCACCATTCAGTTTTGACATGGACTAAACTTTTTATAATCCATTGTAATGCTAGATCAGTATTTATTCAGCATTTTTTGGCCCGCCCAAATTCCGCATCACTCCCATTTCTTCATTCCAGTCACCATTGTTAATCAATGCATCCTTGAGTATATGCTGAAGAAGGTGAAAAATCTCAATAATATCCCTTAATTTAACCTCAATAGATGTGACACCACCTTCTGCAAAAACACTTGAATATTATCTAATTCTTTTCAGTGTTCCACACGTGACTTTTGACATTGTCATCCCAGCTATGCTTGTTTATGAATGTGCTACTTCTTTGCTTTCTAACACCCATTACCATAGAGCATTGCAGGTCCAGTTATAACTATATAACTATGTATGATTTATGCTTCAACCTAATAAAGATTTTTCAACCACATGACACTCAAGTCATGCTGTTCCATTTCAGGCAACATACTTCAAAACCATTGGTAATATACCAAATCAGCATAGCTTAAATTTGAAAGTAACAAGCAATATACAGCCATCAATAAACATACTTTTCGGCAGCAAATAACTCACCATCTTGCCGGATGCAAAAATCAATGCAGTAGTTTTTGGTTCCCTAATCCGCATGATGACGGCAGCAAAACGCTGGATGAATATGCATAAAGATGAGGGATCACATAGACCAAAAACAACAGAGTTCGTATCAGGAAGTTTATCAAACACAGGCACACCTTCGGGTTGTATTCTGCATTACGGGCTTGCAGGGCAATTTGCTTAAGATCCAGCTTGCAATCTAAGTTCACAGTTGAAACAATGTTCCTAGAAGCATAAGGTTCAAACAAGAACAGTAAAATGTCATAATTTAACATGGATTACTTGGTATTGAAGAATCATTTTGTAAGGAAAAGAGGAAGAAGATGGTGAACCAGAAAAGTAATGGTGCACAAAAATGATAGTGGACTCAGATCTAAATATGGTCAAACAAAGTCAATTCTTGATTAAGCTGAAGAAAGTCAAAAGCCAAATTCAAAAGTGAGAAAAGAAGCAGTTTTGTATAATCTCTCCAATATATAACTCAATTCCTTTATCTGAGCGCCATTCCTCACAATACCAGATTAAAATTTTAAACTTAAACATGTAAGAAGCAAGACTTCTTTACTATTATGTATGATTTAAGCTGTGAGGTGATGTATCATAGTTACACAAGGACCTCTCTCCACTAACTAAACAAGACAGTACAAGAGGCATGATTTTAAAGCTTTTTGGCTGCCAAATGAAAACTAAAAAATGGTGTGAAAGCCCCACAACTTCCTAGAAAGTTGCCTCTAGCTCTAACAGAAGTGAATATGGCTCAAAAACTACAAAAAAACAATGGACAATTATTTGGCAGTTACAGAAAAATTGTATTTGTCCATCTCATATTTATTTTTTCTCATTGTAACAAGCATATTCTAACAAGTCTATAGGATACCGTAATGCTGTATCAATCAAAGGTAAACAAAATAGAATCTGGAACTATGGCCTAGCAAAGTAGGATCCATGATTGTGTCAGGCGTGCAGTTTTCTAGTAGGATCCGTCATATGATTTAAATTCTTTCTTATGCCTCCAAAATGAGACAAGCATAAACTTGTTTGACTCTCCCTGTAAAATTTTCTTTGAATTGTCAAAAGCTAGTCCTATTGCAAGCACTACGAAATGAACAAAAAGACAAAAGCATAGCTTGCTGCTTAAGTTTATTATTCAATAAGAGGTTCATTTACAACTGCACATCAGCGAACAAATCCCACGTCTTCTTTTTTCGCTTCTCATTACTATACTTTACAGCCATCAAGCAAAAAAAAAAAAAAATCCTTCGATCACAACACAAGTCAACAAACACGGCTCCGCCTCTGAAGCCTTACTCAATGTCTAACCCTAAACCTGATCACCGTACATCAAAACACTGTACGGCCTTCAAAATCTAATACTAACCGCATGATCGCGCTTTCTTTCTTCTCCTTCAATATACAAACATCACCTCTAATACAGCCTCTTTTTTAAGGAAAATCAAACAAACACAACTGCAATCAAACCCAGAAACGCAAATCTTCCAAAAACTCTTCATATTACCAAGGTCAAAAGACACATGTAGGCATGCCCAAAAAGACAAAGATAGAGCAAAAAGCTTTCATTTATTGAAAGAAAGAAAAACGGAAAAGGGAGACTTACTGGAGGATTGGAACAATGCCAGAAGGATGCTTGGAAAGATCCACTGGCTGGCTACCTTCCAAGCCCCCTTGCTCTGCCATTCTTCCTTTTATTGTTCCTCACTACCCCAATAGTCCCTCAAAATACCCACGAAAAATCGATTTGTTTATCTGGGTTCCTCCTTTCACTTCTAAGAACTGGATCTTTTATGTGGATTTATCCTTTCACAGTTAAAAAATAAACTTTTATATTTGGGCTTTTGTTTAAACGGCTAAAAAATAGAGTCTTTTATTTGGGTTTCCGATGTCACAACCAAAAAAGATGAATTCAGCCTTATTAATGAACGAAAAACACAGATCTATCCAAAAAGTTGAACTTTTTTACCTTTTAATCTCAACCCAGTTACCCAAAACCCCTAAATCAAGCCAAAAACAAGGCAAATCTAAGTTTTATTTCAAGATTATAACCCGCAGGTTAGAGCTCTGAGAGAAAATTTCACAAAAAAATAGTGAGAGAGAGGGAAGAATTTAAAAGAAGATTTCTTTTATAGGTTTTGATTTCAAAGAGAGTAAGATATATATATATATACATGTGAGAAATTTGAGGTTCGTGTTGTTTTGGGTTTGGATCTGGTCTGATCTCAAATCCTCTGATTATGAGAGAGAGAGAGAGAGGAGGGATAAGAGGGAGGCAAGCAGGTGATGTTGCTGGCGGATGAGGAGGAGACTTTTGTACCTTGACTAGGGTTATTTATAAGGTGACTGGTTCGTTGGAGCCTGATCCGGTCATGGTGTGTGGTTACCGGGTGGTGCCGGTTGGAGGGGTAAGGTTGGGATTTCAAAGAGTTTAGGTTGAGTTTACTGTTTTAGCCTCCGAATGGGGACTCTTTAAGGTCGACGTGCTGGATTTTGGACACGTGGATGGTGGATGGGGCGAGTAGATGGATTTGTCGGTGTGGGTCCCAAATCAGCATCGCGCCACCCATGGTGGAAGAGAGGCCTCGAAACCGATGACTATATAAAACCCTCCATCCCACTGTTTTTCTTCGAGAGGATGAACTCTATATAAAGCCGGCTTCCATATTACACTCTCTTTTTTTTTTCAATTCTAAAAGCAAATTTTCTTGTTTGAAATTTGTTTTTTGATATTTAATATTATTTAATTTATTAATATCAAAAATATTATTTAAAAAAATATTATTTTTATATGTTTTTGAGTTAAAAATAATTTAAAAAATAATTTTTACCGCAATCTCAAACACTGCCATGAGATCGTTTTTTTTAGAATTAATACTCGCATTAAATAAATTAAATTACGAATTATATGTGCTAATAAATAATAACAAGTGAGTTAATTTTAATCAAATATTAAATTTAAAAATCATGATAAAGATGCATATTAAGATATATGATCTCTTATATTATTTAACTATACAATAAAGAATATTAAGAAATTATTATTTTAACCATTAGAAAGATATTATACTCCTTCTTTTATTATTAATATATTTTGTCAGCAAAAAAAAACTTAAATTTTTTTGTCATAGGTTCTTAATTGAATAAAAATAATAATAAATATGGATATTTATCTTGAGAAACTTATTATCAAGATTCTACATATCATGTTAATATATGATTAATTATCCATAAAACATCTGATAAAAATATTGTAACAATTCTTTTATCTTGGAACACATTTTTTTATTAAAAATGAGTGATGATTAAAATAAAACTTTTTAAAAATTAATTTATTTGATATAGGTAGGAAATGTATATTTCTCGAATATAAATTTCATTTTATTATTATTTCATCTCTTTATTATTTTAGTGAAAAACATTATTTTAAATGGAATCATTATATAAAAAAATCATGGTTTTCAAATTAAGTTAATTGCAACACTAGAGTTGCAGATATTATCGGCGACTCAACTAAGAGAATCTTTTTGGGCAATTTCTTATGCTATCAACTTTTTGCCTAAAAACTCATAATCCACGCAATTTAAATAACTAGTTTCTTAGCATCAAAATACAATTCATATAAGCATCATATGGCATCTTCAAACATGTGTAACAAAAGTAGATTGATAATTAACATAACATAATATTTTATTAAAACTAAACTAATTGTACATATATTCATAACTCTCGTAACATATAATTATATTCAGTAATTATCTCAACTAGTAAAAAAGTCTAGCGCACCTATGGACAGGTCTGAAAAATCACGTTAACTCGTCTAACTTGAGGACGAGTTTGTAATACCTATGAAGGTGTGATGAGGAACAATATTATCCCAACCAGTGGATGGGCTTGGGATGCTCATGGACGGACCACCATCCCTACTGTAACTAACGTAAAATTCGTAACCGTATAAGTGTACTGATCGGGATAATTATATTCGTACGTATGTATATAGTATATAGGGTACGTACGTGACAATCTGTAACCAGGTAAAAATATGTACTAGAATATATGGTATGTATGTAATTGGCGTTTATGTACGTGATTGTTGAGATTAATTAATGTACGTAAATATTTAGGAAAAATAATTTTAGGTGAATTAATTAGTAAATCCTTTGTATATGTAATAAGTATAAATTATAGTATGTAAAATGATGATAGCCAAAAATAATAATAATAAAACAATATATATACCTAAAAAAAAAAAAAAAAAAAATTCATAGAACCTAACTAAATGAATTGCCTTGAAATCCATCACAATTTAAGCCTAATTTAACTTTGCATTTCACCATAACTCATTGACACATGGCATAAGCATTAAATGTAAGAGATATTTAAGTAAAACAAATATGTGGGAGAAGGAGGCATTTTTGATGCATCCCGTAACTTTACAAAAAAAAAAAAAAAGTCAAAGAGAAGGGAAAAAGGGAAGAAGAAGAAGGGAAAAGAAAGGAAAAGCTAAAAAGATTTTAGGGAAACTTAATCTAAAGTAAGTAGGTTTCATTTTATTTTTGTTTTGTTTATGCTTTCCATTTTTATGAGTTGTTTAATTAATGTAAAATGTGATTATGATGGTTTTTTAATGATTTTGAACTCTTGATGTTTGATGATGGATGGTTAAGCATGCAGATGAGAAGTGTGCTTAGTGTGAAAATTTTGGATTTCTTTTAGGGATGGAAAAACCCGAATTTGGGGTGAATTATTTCGGGATCTTGGAGTGAGTTTTAGGGAAAATACAAAGCATGAAAGTTGTGGATATATATGTCTACTACATTCCTGTTAAATGTCGTGATTTTTAGAAAAATAGACATGGAGTTATGACTGATATGGCGTGGGTTGCTCAAATGGATACTTGCTGGAAAAATATTTTCCGTCCGAAATTTTGTGTGAATTATTTCGAGATCTTAGAGTGATTGTTAGAAAAAAATACAAAGAAGAAAAGTTGTTGATCTATATGTCTACTATTTCTCCTTAAAATTTCGTAATTTTTAGATATATATGTAAGGAATTATGGCCAAATTGGTATGGGTTATGTAGGCATACCATTGCTGGAAAAAAAAATATTTGTAAAATTAAGTGGGCTTAGATTTAGATGAATGTGGGCATGAAATAAACCCATGGACTTAACCTAAAACATATGGGCTTGAAAGAAAAAAAAAAAAGTGTGGATTCTATTAAATGGACTTAAGTTAAAACAAGATGGACTTAAACTTATAACTAAGGTGGACTTAGATCAAAACAAATGGATTTGGGCTTGGATTAAAAGAAATGAGTTTGAACTAAGATAAAGTTAATAAACTTGGATCAAGTTAATGGGCCTAGAATAAATTAAATGGACTTGGACTACAAGTAAAAAGCTTGGTTTTAAAAATAGATGGGCTAAGATTAAAAGAAATGAGCTTGGACAAAAAAAAAAAAATAATAATAAATAAGTAAATAAATTTATTCTTTTAATAAGGAAAATATTTAGATCTAAATATTAATGGAATTAATGAACAATATTAATGAGCGGAGGTTGTGTTCCCGCTATGAGTACCATGATTGGTATGTGAACGATGGGTGAATCCCGAGTGTGAGTTGGACCGTGAGTATGGTTTGAGAAATAAGAATTGGTACCCGAGTTTGTTTCAATGTGATTAAACATGTCATCACGTGCATCACGTGCATTGGGGGAAATTACTTTGAGAGAAATCATTGAGTTTTGAATTGACACGGTTTGATAACCGAATTGAGTGGAATGGGTAATAGCAAGGAATCCATAGTGCGAGCTCTATTTACTAACACCGTTAAGCGAGGGATAATTCCGCTAACCGTGTGCTACAACGAGGGATAATGCCGTTGCGAGCAGTAGGTGATATTGAGATCACTGAGAGAAAGTAATAGAGCAGTAGGTGATAACATGATCACCGAGTGATAGTTCGCACGGACTTGCATATACCTAGGGTACCCGGATTAAAATAGATGAAAATGTGGGAAACACAATAGCATTGCATATCACGTGCATCACCCTACTTACTGAGCTTTGGCTCATTCTGTTATTGTATTTGTGTGTTGTTCAGGCAAGGGTAAGGTTAAGCTGATCGAGGATGCTACCGGTTCTCGCTAAAAAAGGCTCATGTGTCACTGATAAAAATATGAATATCTTTTGTGGAAAAAAAAAGGGGGGGTACGAGCCAAATTTGTAAATTAAATATCTAGGCATTTTGAGTATTTTGTAAATTATAGAATTGTTCTAAGGATGTTGTAAATTATCCCGTACGTTTTCAACAATGTAGTTATCTATGTATTTTGTGGTTTATGATGGAGGAAATAGGGGACTTAGTCCCAACAGTGTGGCGAACCTGGTCACGCCAGTTAGGTAACTGGCAAGGGAGCTGGGGGCGTCACACCTACCACTTTCACGGCAATCGATCTTATCTTTTGTTAATGTCATTTAAAGACATTTGACCTCTTTAACCTCTTAAAGCCTATCATGACATAAATTGAGTTTCATTTTGACCACAATATGTCATATCTCATCATCACCTTAATGGATAGTCGTTATTATTTTCTAAGCCTCTCTGTATCAAGTAATGAATATATATATACATACATTGAAAACCAATTAGTGCTAATAATTCACAATAACATTAATTTGATTTTTGATAAATATTGTATGTCAAACAATATTGCATATCAATCGATCATTGTGTTTTGGGGTGCACAATGCATCGAATTACATAAAACATTGAGAAACATAACCAGATAGGTATAATGAAATGACATGTAATGGATAAATACCTCTCGTATATGTATCTATGTTAATAATCGGATGTCGTTTCTCAAAAATACAATCTCTTCTCACATCTTAAGGATTTAGGTAAAATACATGAATCACCAACTAATTCTCTTTTCACTTACACTATCAATTAATATTATGCAACTTGTTACTAGTATTAATATAATATGATATAGATTGAGATAGTTAAAACTATCGCACTTCTCGATCCGAATAATACGTCTCAATAATGTCAAAGCATTGCAACAGGATATGTGTTAATCAAATATCAGATCCCTCACAAGATATAAATGAAGTTGAAAGTATTATGTCCTCTGTATATGACATCCATAGAACCTATCAAAATATATGAAAGATTTATATTTAATAAAAAATCAAAAATAAATAATGTACATCTAAATAACAAAAAAAATCAATATATTTGTAACACATACTTGATATGCATCCTGGTAAAACTCCTGAACATGAGATAGATTTATCGTGAAATATCTAGCCTTATGTCATCTAATATGACAACCCACTACAAAATTAGTACATTTTTTACATTCACTTTATATAAATAACATGTTAACTTTCATTCAATTTTATATCATTATTACCTAAAATCAATGGAATAATTATCATTGATAATTATAACTTAATATTTAAAATGTCATTAATTTTAATAATAAAATAATTTAAAATAATTATACTTGAAGAAATAGTAGAAACCCTATAATTTTTCTCTCTCTCTCTCATTATTACATATGAAAGATGTATGTCTCACACCTACTTTGCCTAACCAAAGCTAATATTATTATTTTATATGTGTTTCGATATAAAATATAATTGAACATATATCAATTGTAACTCTTATAAAATAATGCTGTTAATTCACAATTAACAACAACCTAAAATCATTGATTATTTTACAAAATAATATAATTTTCAACTCAAATTGTATCTAATCAATCTAATTTCTAATTCAAAAATTTTAACATTCTAATAAATAAAATTAACACGCATTAACATAAATCACATCAAATTGATTGAGAGAGAAATGTTTAATATACCTTTGAATGTAGAATCTAGGTGGTGGTGACCATTAGTGATGGCAATTTTGATTAGTGAGCCATAGTTGAGAGAAAGATGACTGATAATATTTAGGTATAAATTTCAAATGAATTAGTAAATATTATTTGTAACTTGTATATTATTGATGACAAATGCAAAATAAGAGTTGCAAATGATATTTTCGACTTGCATGTTGAAGTAGCTATCTATATTCTCAAATACTTTTTTACATCATATTATTTTATTATTATTTTTTAATTATGAAAAATAAAAATGGGACCATTTTTGGGCATCCTCCTGATGTCATCAAGGCTTTTAATTACAAGCTCAGAAACATAATTGCTGATCATTTTGGGGTGTTAAGGAATATGTTTGAGAAGCATTTTTGAAAAAAAATAATTTATTTATTTATTTTTTAATTTAAATTAAAAAAATGGTATTTTTAGATTATTTTTATGTGTTAATGTCAAAAATAATTTTTATAAAAAAATAAAAAAAATATTATTTTGATGTATTTCTGAACAAAAAATATTTTAAAAAACAATTCAACTACACTGCCAAACAGACACGAAATCAACTCCCGGCCATAAAATATCATAGTTGTTTTTCACCAATCCTTTACATCCAACAAATAACCATAACGGATCTTATGAACTTACCCTCTTGTTACATTGAGATGAAATTTTATAAGAAGTTTCTTGATATATTTATATATTATGTTAAAATTTCAAAGTCATCAGAGAATATAGTGATCTTGCGAGATTAATGACAGTATTCTCATAATATTATACATATTCATAATTTTGTTAGAAAAAAATAATTATACTGTCTTTTTAGATTAAATTGCACAATTCTAAATATTTTTTTTTAAATATAATTTTTTTAAAATTAATATATTTAATTATATATAGTACAACTTCAAAACAACACTTCAAAACACTCTAAAACTAAAATATTCCGTGCCTAATCGATTACAAGCGCAGGAACATAATTGCTACTCATTTCATCAACTCCCAGCCATAAATATCAACTCCAATCCTTTACATCCAACAAATGGCAACAACGGATCTTGTGAACCCACCATCTCCATCTCTCCCACTTCAAGACCGGGTAGCCATAGTTACAGGCTCATCCCGAGGTATTGGTAAAGCCATAGCCATCCACTTGGCCTCCTTAGGTGCAAGACTTGTCATCAATTACGCCATTAACAAGGACCAAGCAGAACTTGTAGCTGAAGAGATCAACTCTTGCTGTTCTGACAATAACCCACATGCTACAGTGGTTCAAGCCGACATTTCTGAGCCTGCCCAGGTTGAGTTATTGTTCGATGAGGCTGAAAGAGTGTTTGGATCGCAGGTTCATGTCTTGGTCAATTCAGCTGCCATTTCGGACACCAAGTACCCTACGATTGCCAACACTTCAGTGGAGGATTTTGATCGTGTATTCAGGTACCTTTTCTGATCTAATTGGTGATAGGACTAGATTTTATAATATATAGAAATATTCATGTTGAATTATCAAGAATGCGTAAATGATAAAATAGAACGTACCTGAATTCATATTTGAAAGTCGTTCTCTAGACTCGTACGGATGACCTTCTAGATTAACACATTCTCTTGTAAGAGTCATTTGATTCTTTCAATATAGAAATATTCATATTAAATTATCAAGAATGTATAAATGATAAAGTGGAAGCGTCCCTAAATCTATATTCGGAAGTCGCTTTCTAGAGTTGTACGAATGATCTTCCAAATTAGCACGTTCTCTTTTGAGAGCCTTTTATTTTTTTTACCTTAATCTTACTTTTTCTCTTATAATAGGATGTCAGAATGAGAATGAAGTAGCACGTGTAATCTGGGGACCATGACCATATATATAGGTAACCAAGTGCCTTTTGATATTCATATTTTTTGACATTCCCACCTTTTAGTATTCCTATTTTAATCCATCACTAAAATAAGAATAACTTTTTAATCTCTACATATTAAAGGTCCACACCCTATTAGATACACCAAAAATCCAATTGTCTAAAAATACTTAGCAGATCATTTTTAATTAGGCTTCACCTTATTTGACAGTCCACTAACACATAATTATACTCATATAAACCCAACGTTGGATTAACGATCCATCAATTGGCTCATGAAATTGGTGATTTGACTTTGTTCTGTCTTTAAAATTTTCTGTTTCTGTTTCAGTGTCAATTGCAGAGGAACATTCTTATGCTGCAGAGAAGCAGCAAAGAGAATTAAACAAGATGGTGGGGGTAGAATCATATTGTTGTCAAGCTCATCCGTCGGTGCATTGAGGCCTAACTCTGCAACTTACTCGGCATCGAAAGCAGCAGTGGAGACGATGACAAAAATACTAGCAAAGGAGCTCAAGGGGACCGGTATTACTGCAAACTGTGTGGCACCAGGGCCAATTGCCACTGAAATGTTCTTCAATGGCAGGAGTGAGGAGCATGTGAAGAGAGTTGTCGAGGTGTGCCCGCATGGGAGGCTTGGTGAGACCAAGGATGTGGCTCCTGTTGTTGGGTTCTTGGCCAGTGATGCTGGTGAGTGGATTAATGGACAAGTTATTCGTGTCAATGGTGGCTACGTTTGAGAATGGTGATTACTGCAGCTTAGCCTTTCAAAATAACCATTTTCTTTTCCTGAGTTGAAATTCTCTAGTAGTTATGTCGAATATTTTCCTGTTTTACCTAGTGTTGTTGATCTTGAACCAGTTAAAAAAACAAGATAAAACAATGCAGCTTTTACCTCGTTTAAAATTCCGGTCCGTTCTGAAAATTTCATCCAAATTTTGGTCGGAACGTTCCGGTTTCGTTCCACTCATTTCGTTTCGGTCAAATAGTATTTTTTTAAATAATGAATAATTTTACAGTATCAATCATATCTCTTAATCCAGCTATTAAATTGAGATAAATTTTACAAGGAGTTAAAGAATATAATGACTGTATGAGATTGGTGATGACATTCTCTTAATATTATATATGTTTATAATTTTATTCAGAAAAATTATTTTATTGTGTCTTTTTTTAGATTAAATTGTACAATTCTAAATAATTTTATTTTTGGATTTGAACTAAGATTTTTTTTTAATTAATATATTTAATTATTTATATATATATATATACATAAACAGTACAATCCCGAAACAGAGCGTTGAAATGCTTCAAAATCAAAACATTCCATTCCAATTGAAAAAACAAAACACCAACCGAAACGAAATTGACAACCTAGGTTTTACCTAGTTTGCTGCCTCTTTGCAACATAAGAATGTTCCTCTGCGATTGACACTGAGACAAAAGCACAAAAACTGGATTATGCGACATACTAAATTCACTAAACAAGTTTTATTAACCGACTTGACCATCAAAGAACCTGAAAATATGATCAAAATCTTCCACAGAAGTGTTAGCGATGGTATGATTCTCTGAATCAGCAATGGCAGCTGAATCAACAAAGACAGGAACCTGTGATCCTAACACTCTTTTGAAGCCTCATCAAATAATAACTTAATAACATCCCCTCACCGATCAAAATCTTGATATCATCCAGGATGTCAACTATTTTTTTGACAATTCAAAAGGAATGCTTTAGCAACTGAAGGGGTAATTGGAGGCGTAATTGCCGATCAAAAACACCAAAATGGATGGATGAGTACCCGCTAATTGCTTCATTTGGCAATGGAATGAAATTCCATCGGAAACTTCTTTTATTTTAAAAAAACGAATACAAAAGGTTACACTATAAACAAGTGCCACCACCTAATATCAAAGAGATGGCATCAAACTTTATGCAGTTCTAAAGGAGATAAAGCAAAATTGTCACAAAAGAAATCCTCACTGATCATCTTGGTGAGAGGGACCAAAAGTAAAATATCACTGCCCGACAA
Organism: Salix brachista; assembly: GCA_009078335.1. Taxonomy (NCBI): domain Eukaryota; kingdom Viridiplantae; phylum Streptophyta; class Magnoliopsida; order Malpighiales; family Salicaceae; genus Salix; species Salix brachista. The sequence continues at coordinate 7,781,247 of CM018590.1, forward strand.
TGGTCTGTAAGAATGCAAGACCACTAGCACAACAGACAGCAATATGTTTTTGGTATTGTAGACAAGATTCCAACATAAAACTGCTCTTTGTAACATCTCTCAGTCTTTTTTATTGTAATGAGCATTTCTTCTTGCACATTCCAAGATAGTTTTGTCAACAGTGATGAAGTAAGCAGCGATTGATGCTGTTGAAAACACATAAAAATGAAGACATTAGATTTCCCATAAACTGCTAGCTGGTACCTTCATGTATGAATATATAATGGCACCATGCAAGATGTAACTCATGTAGCAGAAATCCACATTGCTCTTAAATTTTTCAAGGATTCCGAGCAAGCTTCTCTAAATAAAATCTCCGCCCCCACCCCCCAAAAAAAAAAATCAAAGGCAAAGAAAGAAAAAATAGCTTTCCATGTGTGAAACATGTAATACAAACTCAGGTCAGAAACACTTCTAATAATATTAATATCATACCGCCAGATATAATGAGCGCCTGAGCAGTGTGGTTGAGGTTAGCCTTTGCCCAAGGAATCACGCGAACAGCAGTTAGCTGGAGATTCAAAAGAAACACAATAATGATAAAACATAGCTGGAGATTCAAAAGAAGCACAATAAAGATAAAACATTCTCAGCCCTTTCCAAGTAGATTGTATCAAGTTTAAATGGCATCAAAGCTATACTGGAGAATAGGGGACGTCAAAGAAAAATATGGATGCACCTATTTCCATGTTGAATGAAAACAGAAGAATGCACGTGTTCTTTTTCTACAACAGTCCACATTCTGTCCTCTCTTGATCTCATTTGTTATGGAAGCATATAAAACCTTTTTATACTTATCAATCAAACAGAACAAATAAACAGTTTCCTAAACTGTCAGATTGTTTCAATAATGAAAGGAGGCTTAAAAGAAGATGACAGAAGTGAGGTTTTCAATTGACGTCCATGATCATTTGCTTATGATTTATTGGCCAGCTAGGTTAAAGCCAACTTGCACAAGTTTTTGTCATTTCTTTCTATAAAATTACAGAACTGACAAAGGGACTCATTTGAACTGGAAACTCAAACTCCATGAAGTCTTGGCATCAACAGGCTATCCATCACCAACATCATTCTTTATTCTACTGTGATGTTTATTCCAGGGGATGGACCATCCATCACAAATTGATGCTGAGTTTTTTTCCTAAACAATATTTCCCTGACTACTATATGGCATGGATAGTTTAAAAGGTACTATTACTGTAATTGTATGCAGACCATCGAAGTGTTAAGATGTTCCAATTTGCGACAAAAAATTAACCCCTCAGATTAAAATTACTTCCAGATCATAGTCCATAGTTTTTTTAAGCCTGATAGCGAACTTTAGCCATCAAAATTTGCTCATCTATTTACCTATACTTAACAATCTAGCACCAGAGGAGCTTTTGATAAATCTTTTGCAACTAAATGAGCTTTTGATAAATCTTTTGCAACTAAAGGAGCTTGAAAAGAAAGAAAATCAAGCAAACCATTACCGGCAGAAAATCTCCCATTCCTCCTAAAACTAATACCATGCCAAATTACACTGAGATAATCTCATGTGGTTAAAAATAGAGCTTAAACGCGGCAAATGAAGATTATAAACTGACATATCACAATCACTGACAAAATCCATCAGCAAGCACACATAGTATCTGCAATTAAACAATCATCGGCTCCCAGACTCACATTATCATGAAAAAAAATTGAAATAGCAAAGAGTTTATAAACCATAACATACTGTAGGCACTGCAGTGACAACGCAGGTAATAGCAGCTGCTTTGATTCCTGCACGTACACCCTCTGCAAAAATTACCCAGAAAACCAGTCAATATATCATCTTCACTGAACTGCGCCATTGAATTGATGATTCCAAAATTTAACAAAAAAAAAAAAGGAGCTATTTATGCTAGGAAGCACTCTATTAATTTGACCCATAAAAAAAAAAAAAAAAACTTTATCAATATTGCTGAATTGGGTCGATGAATTGATGGTCGTAAAATCTAAAAAAAGAAGAAGAAGAAAGATGGGTACTTTATGCAAAGGAACTATTAAATCAGATCCAGAAACAGGGATAAGTTAAGTACACGCAAAAGAAGAAAAGGAAAAATGAGAAGTAGAAAGAGAAAGCTAAGAATAAGAACCTTGAGTGCAAAGTCTAGATTGCAAAATCCTCTGTTCTTCAGCTGGAGAAGCAATCAACAAAGATCTTCCATTACAATTATTGATATCATAATGATTATGATTAAGGTTTCGATTGGTTGATGTTTTTTGTCCCCAATAATGCATTAGCTCAGATGGGATTCCCATTCTCTGTTTCCAAGAGTCAAAGACAAATGCAATTTCGATCTGTGATTATGTTTGAGAGAGTTTTATAAGACCATCTATAAAAAGCGAAAAAAAATGAAGTTTTTTTTTTATTATTATTTTAATATATTATATCTAAAATAAAATTTAAAAAATAAAAATATTGAGCAAATAAATTTTTTTTTTTTTTGAATGGTAAAAAGGCAAAACCATCTCAATTGATCTCCCTCTCGAAGATGAATTTGTTGACCCCAAGATCTTCTTTTATATGGCAAAACTAACTTCGTTTTTTCTTTTGTTAATTTTGATTCTTGTTTTTTTTTTTTTTTTTTTGGTTTCTTTTAACATTGGAATAATATAAGGCACGAGTTTAAAATGGTTGGATTGCAATATGCTTAAAGTTTTTTTTAGGTAAGGTTTCATGTAGAGAAAACTCTAATGATTAAATTTATTTTGAGTAAAATAGAGATAAGACATTTAATATATAAGATTTCTTTATCTCTTTTTACATAATTGTAAATGTTTAAGGTATTGTAAATCGATGTGAAAATCAAGGTCGTTATAATTGGTATAAAAGCATATGGTTGTTATTCGGTAGACTATATGAAATTAAAGAGTGTGATTAATAAACATTATGTATTATTATATTGGATAATACAAACTAGAGAAGGAGTTCAGACTAAATTCGGTATACTTTGAATTGACGGTGAGAGTAATGATTAATAGAGAGATCACCCCTAGTCTCTCTATTGGATGAAAAGCATAAAAAAGATTAGATGCATTTTCTTTATTGGTTTAAAGGATGTAAAGTTAGTGAGACACTGGATTCATAAGTTATAAGGGATCTTTTTTCTATATCCTAGAACTAGTTTTAGTTCATGTGAATTATATATCACAATTATTATAGAATAATGCATAGTAATTATCGAACATATTTAAGCACTAGAAAAATGCAGAGGTGTTAGTATAAAAAGACTTTAAGATAAAGTTCGAGATAAAAAATTACACACAACATCATATAAGGAAAAAAGGAGAAAAAATTCCTAGAATTGCAATAAGAAAGTATATTAGTGCTTGAGTGTGAGAGATGATTTCATGTTCTCTTTATATTTGTTTATGTTTTAAGGCCAATAGAGCAATAATGTATTAACAGAAGACAAGAGACAAGCCATGCCAAAAGATTAAAAAAGGTTGGTTACTTTTCAACCAACTACAACCCAAGAATTAGTGAAGGCAACTTAGTCTTTGAAACCATTGCAAAGAGAGAAGGGTCAATTCTTACCATAATAGGACCTATAATAGTTTAGAAAGAGAAAAAAAATCAAGATTTTATCATGATATGCTATCTTTTTAATAAAAAAAAGGGTGGTGGCTAAAACAGTGGCTTGTTAAATAGAAGCGAAAGTCATTTCACACAAAAAAAAATACCTTAGCAGATCATCCCAGCCTACTAGAAAAGGATCGTCTAGAGGATAAACTCATCCTAAAATGAGTTAAAGAGGTAGTTTTTCTAAAGTGCTAATAAATGGGTAATCTATATATTCATATTATGATCAACGTAATAAAAAGCACTTCAATGACTATTTCATAATAAAGAAAATATGCTTATAAAGTTGGGAGGGTCACTAGTGTAAAGGTTTTTAAGTACTTGGGTAATGAATATTATTTATATGGTGATCTAAGTCATTTTAAAATGAATTACCCCTATCATAACCTAAAGAGATCTTAGAAGTATAGACCTTTGTCATATAGTTAGGAATAATCACTTATTATGTATTGACCTCATAGAGGTTTAAAGAAACCCGCTTAGCTTGGAGCGAGTATTAATGGGGACTCGTCATATGTGTAATTTAAGAGGGTCAACATTTACCAAAAGACAATAAGACATCTCTATATATGGTTATACATATAATATTATGCTTCTGTTAATGTGTTACACACACACACACGAATAAGTTAACTATTATAAGAGGAAAATACTCTTGTGATAAAGTATAAATAATAGAAATGGACATGGAAATAATATAAGAGGAAATTAACAAAATATATCATGCACAAACAACAAAATTATTTGCTTAGACAAACATTAAGATATATTAATAATATAATAGAAAAGTAAATATATCATGCACAAACAACAAAATTATTTATTTAGAGAAACATTAAGGTATTCTACAATAAATTGGGAGGTACTTCAGCTGAAGAGTGTTGAAACATGAATGGGTATAAAGAATTAATTAAATGGAAAAAAGTGACATGGTTAATTGAGTAATTGGATGTATTAACATCATGGTATGAATGAAATAAATGATGGAAAATTAGACGAGTTTATAATGTATGTTAAGAATATAATAAATTATAGGGAAGCATAAAGGTGATATAAATTAAATATGTTATGAATTTACATAACAATGAGAATGTGATATTATAATGTGAATGAGTTATGATAAGGGTAAAAGGTAGTCCAAAAAGGAAAAGAGTATATAATATATATGTGTTGAGGAAATAAATTAAAGGGTAAATTCATGAGTTGAAACAATAATACTAATATAAACTGAATATATATCCATGAAGTGGAAATAATTATGAAATAAACTTGATATAAAATTAAAACTTTATGAAAGAGTTTGTACACGACTAATCAACTTTAAAAATGAAAGGAATGATTCATAAAGAGACGAGTTAGTTAATTTTTAAATAAAATAGTCATTATGATGTAAAAATGATGATGTGATGCATTGAAAATATTGAAAAGTGTTATAAGATTCATGCTCTTAAAAAAATATATCAAATGAGTTTTGATCATAAAGTTGTTAATCATTAGCAATTAAGATTATGCACATAATCAATATGTCTTATTTTGAAATATGTTTTAATTACAGGTACATTATTCTAAGGATGTCAATTTCGTTAAGTCACTGCGCTACTAATTTTATACATGAAGAATACATGTATTCTTAGAAAAAGAAAATATTATAAATAGTTATGTGGATGTAACTATATTATAGATTGTAATTAAAAAAAAAATTGCATTTAAGAGTATTGAAAGGTTATTTTGGACTTCCTTTACATAAAACATTACTTGAATATTTAGGTAAAAGGGTATGAAAAAAATATGAGGTGTTACATCAAGTGATGAGTTTGGTGACTTAAACCATAAAACTCGAGCTATTTTTTTTAATACTACTTCCTTTTTCTAACTATTATATTTTTAATATATAATTTTTAAATCTATATTTCAATTAATTTTCCTCATCTATAATTTTGTTTTTGCTTAACAACTTTTTGATAGAGATTGTTTTTTATGGTGTTGTGCGTGTTTAATTTTATACAAAATTATTTTGATTCATCTATAATTTTACTCTTTTTTTTTATCTTTTATAGACAAGATCTTTATTTTTCATATTAATATTTTTAGTTAATATTTCTAATATATACAATCTTGCATAATATTTTTTATTTTTATTTTTCTTAAAATAATATATTTTTATTATCATTTGATTGAATAAAAAAATAAATTTACTAAACATAAATAGGTCAATGTCTCGTCTTGCAAAAATAAATATCTTGATCAATACATTTCAATCAATTTTTTCATTTTTATATTTAGCTATCATTAATTAAAAAACTTTATCGTTATTAACATACATAGTTCTTGATTTTATTTGATTACATGCATCCAAATTTTATGTACAAAAATACATTGAAAAAGTTTGCATGTATATTTTTTATAGAAAAAAAAATATAGCTTGTGGTGGAACAAGAGTCAAATACCTAGGTCACAACTAACAAGGAAAAAAGAAATTTTACAAGGTGGAATAAATGAAATGGAATAATTGTATTACAAATGAAGAATGTAAATAATGTTTAATAAAAAAAAGGTAATAAAACAAAAATTTACCCTACTCTCACTTATATGACATTGTTAAAATTCAAAATTGCATTGAAATTCATAGGTTGTTACATCATGGGTGGTCCAATATGTCTAGCTCATTAAAAAAAAAAGTCATGCTAAATACATGGGTTTGTAAGGCGAGGCACGTGCAACTAGTCAACCCCCCTTAAAATAGATGAACAAAATATTATCCAAACATTAAAATGAAAAAAGAAAAAGAAAAAACAGACGATTTGATATTTACTAGTTCAATTTGGTCACCTCTAAAGGGTAGAAAATCAAGTTCCATCTTCTTTATCATAAAAAAATCATTCTCAACTTTTTTTCACTTAAAAACACCTCATAAATCTTAATGAGTTCATATCTAACCTCAAAAAAACACTTAATTGATCTCAAATTCAAAAACCATCCCATAATAATAATAATAATAATAAAAAGATTCATGATCAATTTTTCTAATGATATTAGAGATTAAAAACACCTAAATTGAATTTTTTTTTTGTCAAATAGGACTCTAGATCAGTTTTTTTTATATATATTGTTAAAACATAGACAACAACAACTTGCCCCCTCATGTTGCTATTTTTCTGCTACACTATCCTCTGTGTCAAACACAAGAACTAAAATGTAACCAAAATAAAATTTCGAATAAAAAGTAAGAGTTTCAAACTAAAGGGACCAAAAATGAAAACATTATGAAGGCCAAATTTGTAAAAAAGGTGTTGCATAAACAATTAAATAAACAAAAAAGCCTATGCCTTTGCTCCTTGTAGGTTTAAATTTTTTGTAAATAATTTTTGAATTGTTTTTGTCATCATGATAATTCTATATAATATAAATTAAAATAAAATACAAAGTTCAAATCTGACTATATACAACGTGAAATAATAAATTGAAAAACAATAAAATCAACAAATAAAACATAAAATTCTCAAAAGACAAAAAAGAAAAGAAAAGAAAAGAAAAGAAAACATTATTAAAACTCATAACAATTTTAGATACAATACAAAATGCACATTGAAGTTAAAAATGCCTCATAATTTAAGTAGTTTGTTATAATTATAGTTATAATTTATTAGATTTCAAAAACTTTTTTTTTTTAGGTTCTTTTTTTATTTAATTATAAATTGTGTAATCATTGTTACCCAAACTCCCCGCGTCCAAACGGTCAAAATTCAAAACCCGATTTTTACTAACTAAAAAACTAAACAAAACAAAATAAAATTCCACCAACTATAAAACAATTTCAAACACGACACCGTTTCCACTTTCTCTCTCGTAAAAAACAAAGCACAAATCAGGAATCTGCAAAACCCTAGAATTTCCGAAAACCTAACCCTAATCTCTATAAATGGCAATTGCACGAACTGGAGTATACGTTGATGATTACCTTGAGTGTAAGTTCCTCTGCAGTCCCTTAATTTTGCATCATTTTTCAATTTTCGATAAACTTCGATTTTTTTTTTTTTTTTTGAATTTCAACAGATGCAAATACATTACCAGCTGAGCTTCAACGGCTTCTCAATACTATTAAGGAACTTGATGACCGATCCCAATGTAAGCAAATCCCATTTACACATGTACGTTTACGTATTTTTTGTTTACCTACATTTCACTTGTGTGAATACATACAATTTACGAGAATTTTATGCCTGTATATAAATGTGAGTATCTATATATTTTATGAAATTTTATGCATGTTTATGAATGTGAGTATCTATATATTTTATGAAATTTTATGCATGTATGTAACTTTTAATTGTTTTACATTTGCATGCATTTATGCATGTAAACTGTAAATTTTCTTACTCTTAGGGTTGCATTAGTTGAAAATAAAATTCTGTTTTAAGATTGCGCACGGTGCCATGGCCAATATACTCAGGGTGTAGTACTGGAGTGGTTGTGAAATTTTTTGTTTTTTGGAGTTTTAAATGCTTAATTATTGCACATTTTCATGCATGTATTTATATAAATAAGATGTAGACTTTCTTTTTATACGGTTTCATTAATTGGAAAAAATAGAATTTGAGCTGTCATGTCGAATATAAACGTGTGCACGCTTGGCATGCATGTGTATTTGTGTATGTTACATGTTCTTGTATTGTGGAAAATTTGGTATTCTTCTGTCATTAAGCCTGTTGGTGTTTTCTTGGTGAAAGCAATGATAAATCAAACAAGGCAACAATCAAACTACTGTCTAGGATTGGCATCTCAAGGCTCAAAAAGAGGGAATGGTGGTATTTATAATTGCTACAGCACTAATAATACAGAAGAGGATGACACAGTCGAGAAAATGAGGAAGGATATTGAGGCAAGTCAGGATAATGCGTTGATTTTGTGTACGGAGAAGGTTTTGTTGGCACGGCAAGGTTATGAGCTTGTGAGTTTCTTTATTTCAAGACCTTTTTAATAAATTGTTTCTCGCAGCATGTTAAATTTATATTCTATGGAGCACACTGATTTATTTAGAGTTTATTGAGGTCTGATGTAGTAGGGAACATGTTTCTTAAATTGTAATATATAGGGGGCATCATCATGTTCAAGGATGTGCTGTAGTTCTTAGTGATTTTTTTTGTGTGCTTAGTGTTTGAAGACGCAGAGAAGGATCTTTTAATGCCTATAAAGTAGTTCTTTGATTGGATGATATATTTTTATGTAGCTTTCTCTGATTATGGCTTTGGAGAATAGCATGTAATATCTCCCACTCCAGTGTTTGAAGTGCTTTTCCACATTGAAATATGTCACTAGGTATTTGGTAAATTCCCTAGCTGAGCACTCAGTCTTATCCACTTCTCATTTTAATATGACGGAAAGCTTTAGTGTTTAAGTTACTGTGAAAAAAGCATCATTTGTATCTTATTTTCCAAGATTCAAATGCTTGACTGGGTTGTGTAAGCTGTGTATTCAGGATTAGTGTTTTTTTTCCAATAGGGACAACCAAGATCTACAGTGCTTAAAATAAAAGTCTGTGCTGAAGTTAACTGACTCTTCGGTTTCCTTGACGTCGTTTAATCAAATTCTACATGATTGCTGTGTTGGCCAATAAGTCATGTTGAATTTGTCATAGGTTCACAGAAACTGAAAAGGAAGATCATTGAGTGCTGGTTGACTGAATGCAATTGGCATGTAACTGATATAGTTTATCTTCCTGGATTGTTTGATTAAATGAGAGTATCTTGTATTGAAATTTCGTGTAATCATTTGTCCATAATTTTATGGCAAAAGCCATCATGAACCAACTTTAGAATCATTTGCCAATATTGCTTCTACATATTTACTATTCTTCTATCTTGACTGCTCATGTGCACAATTGGAGGTTTCTCTTTCACTGAGAACATTTACGAGCATTTTGTGATTCCACAGTTATTAGGATTTAATTTCAATAAAAGCAAATCTACCTAGTGGTTGCACCTTCACAGAATGGAATATCCCTGTGGAACTCACTCTGTTTTCTACTAGCCACTCACTTTACTTAGCTTTTGAGACCCCGATAATCTGGCTTTAATTTAGTCTGAGTAGAGGATAACAACATATGGGTCTTCTCATTCTAAGCATGGCATAAGATAGGTTCATTCTCACCCCATTTTTTTCCAATGTTAAGAGAGGGTATGGCAGATTCTTTCTAATTTACTCAATTCCTTGTACTATGATCTGCGTACAGATAGACAGCCATATAAAACGACTTGACGAGGATCTGAACAACTTTGCAGAAGATTTGAAGCAAGGTACAAGAAATGGATTGCCAGTCATTCTACTTTATTTTATCTCCTGCAACTCTAAACCTAGCACAGGACTCTCTTTAGTGGCGTAATTATTTTTCCTTTTGTCTTGTATTCAGAGGGAAAATTATCACCAGATGAGCCAGCAATTCTTCCTCCACTGCCTTTAACAGTCCCAAAATTTGAGAAACGCAGGAACTTTTCTGGAACACCTCAATCAAAAAGGATTGATTTCAGGGATCGGGATTGGGACAGAGAACATGATAGGGATTTTGAGCTCATGCCTCCTCCAGGAAACTATAAAAAGGATTTTACTGTTCCTGTTGAAGCTGAGCAACCCATCGATCCGAATGAACCTACATACTGTGTGTGCCACCAGGTTTGACTTCTTCCTTGATGCTAAAATCATTTCTTTTCTTTTTGTCCTCAAGGGAAGAGCCTGGGACAGCCGGGGTTTTACTCGCTCACCTGGGCCCATAAAGTGTGTTTTCCAGGAAGTGGGGTTTCCTCGCATCCAAAAAGAAGAAGTTTCAAAGTCAACTCTTTCTTCTGCAGTGCTGCTTTACATTTGCTTGAAGTACGATAAAAACTCTTTTACATCACTAAGCTTCTGTGATGGTTGTGATCATTTAGGTGTCCTTTGGAGATATGATTGCATGTGATAATGAGAATGTAAGTAATTTCCTCGCTGGTCTTCTTGATCGGAGTTCATCACTTTGTTTCCTTGTCTATAGTTTTGTATTTGCATTTGACATGTGTGTTAGTCATAACAAGTTAAATTTCTGTGAATATTTCGATAAAATCTCAAGACAACATCTGTGAAGTTAACATGATAAATTTATATGGAAACAATAATAAGAATTTAGAATCCTGAAATACCATACTACTATCTCTAATCTTTCATCAATTTGATTTGAAATACCATACTCGCTCACTGGTTTTTCTGTTTACAGTGCCAAGGAGGTGAATGGTTCCATTATTCATGTGTTGGGCTGACACCAGAGACAAGATTCAAGGGAAAGTGGTACTGTCCAACCTGCAGGAATCTACCCCAATTTCAATGGTAGAATGTATTCAGAATCATATTTTCCTTGTTGTATCATCAATTTTCTTCTGCAAAACAGCATTGCAACTGCGCAGGTCTTGTAACAAAGTAGGATTCTCCGAAGTTCCTTTATCCCCCCAGCCCCGCCACCAATCCCGCCACCATTTCCTCTTTTCTTTGCAGGAACAGAAAAGGAAATAGATGTGTACATATCCACCACATCCAGGCCACATGAGAGTTCATCATGCATATATTGCTCAGTTCTATCATCCATAGCGGAAGCTATCTCAGAAAGTGAAAAGTTATCTGGGTGAGTTGACAAAGTGGCCTTGTTTGTCATTACGTTTCAAAAACGTTTTTGAAAAAAAATGAATTTTTATTTTATTTTTTACTTTAAATTAATTTTTTTGTGTGTTTTTAGATTATTTTTCATGTTTTGATATCAAAAATGATTTTAAAAAAATAAAAAATATATTATTTTGATGCATTTCTAATTAAAAAATATTTTTAAAAGTAACCGCAATCACATTATCAAACAGACACCAAGTTTTATTCAAGAGTGGTAGTCTCTTCTCAAGTTCAAAGCCCACCTCCCATTCTTGTTGCTTTTTCTTCCTAAATGGTTAGGTTAGTCACCAATTTTAAATTTTCAACACCTAATTGTCTATTTGAGAGTGTAGTTGAGGTTATTTGTGTAAATGTTTTTCGTTTAGAAATGTATCAAAATGATATTTTTTATTTTTAAAAAATTATTTTTAACATCAGCACATCAGAATGATTTAAAAATACAAACATTTAATTTCAAGTAAAAAATAAAAATAATAAAATAATGTTTTTTAATTTTTTTTTCAAAAATATTTTTAAAATACAATGTCAAACACTTTTAATTGCACTTTAATCGATTAGAGAATTGGCCTTGACACACAAAAGCTAGCCTGAAAATCTAGCTCGGTAAAACCAAAATAAATAAATAAATAAATCTTGTACATCACCAGAAGGCAAGCAAAAGCAATGCTATCTTAGGACTTCGGGTGTGTTTGTCGTTGCGTTTCAAAATTATTTTAAAAAAAAATTAAATTTTTTTATTTTAAGTTAAATTTTTTTAGTGTTTTTATATTATTTTTATATGTTGATGTCAGAAATAATTTTTTAAAAATAAAAAAAATATTATTTTAATACATTTCTAAATGAAAATTATTTTTAAAAACAAATATGAGTTGAGTGAAATTATGAATGTGTTCTCCTAGTTATTTGTTTTTTAAAATATTTTTTATATAAAAGTATATTTAGATGATTTTTTTAAAGAAAAAATAAATTATTTTTAATATAGTTATTTGAAAATAATAATAATAATTGTTTAAAAAAGTATTTTTAAAATACGAAAATAAACAGCGGGAACGAATAAAACTTTTGGTGCCCAAAAGTAAGAGCTGAAAAGTGGAAACCTGAGTTGAGTGACGAAACTAGCCTCATCAAGACAAGCAACACTCCCATGTAATAGCAATCGGGATGATGAGATGAATGACGAGTCGGGCACGCAATCCTTAAAAATATTAATAGCAATTACAGATAATTCGTTTAAATATGGAAAATAATTATTGTAATTTGATGACAATAAATATCTGATATTATTAATATTTTACCTGTTAATTAAATGCAAACATATTGTTTTGATTTTAAAATACATTAGAATAATAAACTTAATTTGAAGTTTATTTGCACAAAAATCATGAAGAAAACAAATCTTTATTACTAAAATAAATAAATAAAACTTCTTTGTATCACCATACATAATAAATAATTTTAATAGCAAATGCACTTTCAAGGTAATACAAGAAAAGTTATTATACTATAAACATTATAAATGTAAAAATTGCGAAGCTCAATTAACAATAAAATAAAAATATTAAGGGATAAAACTGAGAAAAAAAATAATTACATAAAAAAAATCTAAAACAAAGAATGATGATTAAAAAAATTTGTAGTGAAAATCAAAACAAAATATAATTTAGAGGGCAATCAATTTTTTCGACGAGTGTTAAATTGAAAACAAAAGTAACTTTAATAAAAATAAATTAAATTAAAAGAACGAGAGTCAGATTGGAAAAAAAACATTACAAACTTTAATTAAATAATGAAATTTGAAATCAATAAAAAAATAGAAATAAAAAAAACATTCAAGAGAGAGAAAAACCGTCTATCTTCTACTTTCACGCATCACTTCAAGAGAGAGAGAAAATACAACAACACTTCCAATAACACGATGTGATAACATGTTTGGCTATAAAAACTACTAAACACATTGCCCAAAGTGTGTGAGTGCTTAGATCAATAACTTTTTAAATATAAAATTTAATTATTCAACATAAAAGGACCAAAATTCTCTCAATGAATATGGTATAAACAAAATAGCTTCTACAAAAGGATTAAAATACCCATAAATGTGTGTTTTATTTTGTATTCCAAAAGAAAAAAAAATCTTTTTTATTTTATTTAAAAAATAAAAAAATATAAATATTTTTTACTTAATTGCTCATTTCATTATTTTAAAAAGTAAAAACAATGAATATACCCAAGGGATTTTCTAACGGCCAATAAACCATTAAAAAATCTGAATTACCTCAAAATACCAAGATATTCTATTTTTTTCATATAATTATTTTTTTAATACCATGATATCCTATTGTAATTGTTTTTTTGATTCACATGATGATTTGTTAAACATGATAATTCTTGATATTACATAAATTTCATAATTGTTCACATATCAATCAAGTTGAAGATAAGAATTTATAAGTTTTAAAATGGAAGAAAATTATAAAATCCAATCATTTATGTTAAAAAGTCTCCATTAGCAAAGCTTTGAATAGGCAACTAATTCAATAATAAGAATTGTTTTTTTTTTAAAAAAAAAAGGTAACAAATATATTCATGAAATAAATAACCAGAAAATCAACAAAAACCTCTTTTAATGCCACTACAATTGTCAAAATAGATTGAGAGACTAACCTGGAAAAAATATTTATAAATCAATTTACATGTTATCAAATCAATTATTTTTATAAAAATAATAGTTTTATATATTAACTTGATCACATTTAGATCAATTAGATTCTATCAAGTTAATAATGTTTTATTTAATTCAACTAAAAACCTAATATATATTGGATTTGATAATTATAAAGCTGTTTAATATTGTCATAATAATTATTTTTAAATTATTTTTTATTTAAAAATATATCAAAATAATACATCTCAAAATAATATAATTTTGTTTTAAAAAATAATTTTAAAACAAAATGATACATAAATAAATTTCTTTTCTACGGTGAACTTTACATAATCTAATCCCATGATCATAAAGGGCAGAATAGTCAAAGACGGCAAATCCACACTGGAGCCCGCTGAAAGAGGGATAGCGGCGGAATTTCAGAGAAAGATTTGAATTTTAACGTCCTCTCGACGAAAACAAAAGAAGCCCACAAGGAAAACTCAGAAGACAGCACATGAAAATCTAGATTTGCTTGGAAAAAATCTGATCTTTCTTAATGTCTCGTTCCTCAAATTATTAAGATTTAGAACCTTCTGTCTCTTGATTTGTGTAAACAAAGAAGTGCAGAGAGCAGTATCTAGAAGGAGAAGGAGAAGGAGAAAAAGCAAGAAACAAAAAGAGAGTGTTTAGAGAGGTAACCTTTTGAGATTAAGATTGTTTTTTTTTTTCTTTTATGTTTCGCTTATGCTTTTTTTGAGGGAAAACTTGAATGGCCCATTTTCTAGTTTGAGCTCTTTTGCTGTAATTTGACCCCCAAAGCAAGGTTTGGCCTCTAGAAACCTTACTTCATGCTTAAAGATTTGGTTTTGGAGGAGAATTTTTGTTGTTTTTTCGATTCATATGTGCATTTTGACTCCAAGTAAGTTCTTTTTTGCTAGCTTAAGTTGTTGTTTGTCATTTCTATCAAAGTCTAGGTTTTTCCTATGATTCCGTTGAGCGTGGAATTATATTTCTGGTTTGTTTGTTTGGATGATAATGAGTCCATCACGAATCTGATAGTTGAAGTTAGCAGTTCTCATGGAGAGCCCTTCGAATTGGTAACAAAGAAGAGCCTTTGTTAAGTACTGAAATCATTGCAAATGACAGAGTAGTGATTTTTCTATGGAGATGATATATTTTGATAATTTCGATCCCATTTGATTGTTTGATTTCAGGTCAACAATGGGAAGAAATCTGAGTCCATTACTGCGGCAAGAATTGGCAAATCTTGACAAAGATGCTGATAGTCGTAAATCAGCAATGAAAGCACTGAAATCATATGTGAAAGGCTTGGATTCTAAGGCAATCCCACAATTTCTTGCTCAAGTTTCTGAAACAAAAGAGACTGGGTCTTTGTCCGGTGAATACACAATTTCACTGTATGAAGTTCTTGCTCGTGTCCATGGAGTTAATATTGTAACTCAGGTGGATAGTATCATGGCTACCATCATCAAGACTTTAGCGTCAAGTGCAGGGTCTTTTCCTCTCCAACAAGCATGCTCCAAGGTGGTACCAGCAATTGCAAGATATGGGATTGAGCCAACAACCCCAGAGGATAAGAAAAGGCATATAATTCACTCGCTTTGTAAGCCTCTTTCAGAAGCTCTCTTAGGTTCTCAAGAATGCCTGACTTCAGGGGCTGCCCTTTGCCTAAAGGCTCTAGTGGACTCAGATAATTGGCGATTTGCTTCAGATGACATGGTGAATAGGGTTTGTCAGAATTTGGCTGTTTCTTTGGAGGAGAAGTCCACGCAAACTAATTCACACATGGCCTTGGTAATGGCTTTGGCTAAGTATAATGCTCTGATAGTTGAAGCATATGCAAGACTCTTGGTACAATCTGGATTGCGTATCTTGAAAGCTGGGGTCATAGAGGGTAATTCTCAGATACGATTATCGGCTATCCAAATGGTCAATTTCTTGATGAAATGTCTGGATCCTAGGAGCATATTCTCAGAACTTGATTTGATAATTGAGGAGATGAACAAGTGCCAGTCCGATCCAATGGCATATGTGAGTGGAGCTGCATTCGAAGCCTTGCAAACTGCAAAGAAAATAGCTGCAGAGAAAGGGTCAAAATTCGAGAAGAGTTCTGGTTCAATTACTGGATCAAACTTTGGCAGGAGAGACAACAGAGGAAGGATGAATTTGTCCAATGCATACAGTGATCAATCTCCAGAATCTATATCACCTGAATCACAAACTGTTGATTCCTTTATGGAATATGAATCTTTCTTTGAGTCACCTATTTCAACAACTAATACTTCTTCCAGCGAGTATGACCGTGGGAGTGTGAATCGAAAACTATGGAGTTTTGAGAATGGAGGGGTGGACATATCTCTAAAAGATGGTTTATTTTCAGAGTTGTCTCAGGGAAGTCCCATCCATGATGTATTCTCTGATCAGTCTGGGCTACATGAACGTACTGAAAACAGAGGACGTTGCATGGGTGAATTTGCAGGTTTCTTGCCTAGAAGTCCTAGAAATGGACTATCGAGGTGCACCACTCCCAGTCCACAGGTATTTTCCTGAGTCATGTTTCTGAAGTCACTTGTTTTCTTTAACAACGTATATAGGCGAGGATTGACCAGTGATAATGGATTTTTAACCTCATGGTGCAGAAAATAGGCTGGCTACTGTGGTTATTTTCCATTTAAATCATATTTGAGGAGGGTTTTAAACTGGCAACAACATTTTCTAAATACATATCAAACTGCTGGAGAATTCAGAGGATTTTCCCACTTTTTCTCATTTGGAACTGGCTTTAGTTTCTTGTTTCATTGTTGTGAAATGGACATATTTCCTCTTTTGCTGTCAAAAGATATGTTAATACAGTGATCATACCTTCTAAAGGAGACTAGAATTATTGCTGAGATTCTATACTACAGTTGAACAAATTTCTTATTTTCTGTTTGTAGGCTTGCGCTCTTTTTTGTACCAGTTAAAGCATGAGATATATCAACATTTGCAGATCAAAACAAGTTTACTTGATGTTTGAGATATTCGTTTCTGATTGCTAATATAGATTGCATTTCACACCTTTTTGTGTGTTTCAGCGGTCACGCTCTCGTATAAATGTCGACAACGTTAGCATCTTCACAACTCCCAGGAAGCTCGTGCACGCTCTTCAGGATCCTGATGATTTGGACTCAGATTTCTCTGAGAAACAACACCAAAGGTTTGGAAGTCCATGCTCGTGCAAATTTGATTACAGGTCCACTCCGAGGTTAAAACAAAATGGCTTTCAGCATGATGTGGGTTTGGAGGTCAATGAGAATGGAAACTCATATGCTGGTGGTGAGCAGTTACAAGGTTCCTCTGAATCAGTGGCATCAACAGAGGAAATTCCTGTCAACACTGATAAGGAAGTGCTTACAGAGGCGATTCTTGGAGATAAAAGTGAGGATCCTGAAAAAAAATGCGTTGAAAGGGAGGGGAGGAAGACTTCTTCCCTGTTAGTTGTTGGATTCTGCATTGCTTGGCTAGCAATTTTGACCTCATTTATGTTCATTTATCTGCAGGATGATAGTCATCATATGGTTCCAACTTAATTCTCTGATTTGTATCAAAATCTCCCAGTTACACTGTATTAGTTCATTTTGAATATCCTTTGTAGCAATGTAAGGTAGTCAATTATTCCAACTATGAGTTGGATGTATCATGAAACAATGTGTTCTTGCAACTTTTCCTTTCTATTTTTAATCGTTAAACATGTATCCGAATATTATTCCTTAAAAATCACTTTCAAAATCAGTTTGAGTTATTTTTGAGAAGAGGAAGGGGAGAGCTGGAGAAGCACATAAAAAAAGTCCTATGAACAGTGAAGTGGGGTGTTATGCAAGCTGAAAGTCATGATGTGCAAAATATATTTTGTTTCTTTACAAATGTTATGATGAAAGTTTCTGTATATGGGTTACACTCATAATTGTCTTTTTGGTTTCGTTCTGGCTGAAATGTTTTATACAATTAAAAAAATAAGATAAAATAGTGTTGTTTAAATTCTAGTCTTTTTGTTCAAATACTGCTTGAAACGTTTTGGTTTTGTTTCGGCCGTTTCGTTTTAGTTAAATAGTGTTTTTTAAAATAATAAATATTTTTACAATATTATAAGATAAAATAGTGTTGTTTAAATTCTAGTCTTTTTGTTCAAATACTGCTTGAAACGTTTTGGTTTTGTTTCGGCCGTTTCGTTTTAGTTAAATAGTGTTTTTTAAAATAATAAATATTTTTACAATATTAATTATATCTTTTAATCTTATTATTAAATTGAGATGAAATTTTACGAGGAGTCTCTAGACATATTTATATATATTATGTTAAAATTTTAGAGTAATCTGAGAATGTAATGACCTTGCGAGATTGATTATGATATTCTCGTAATATTATACATGTTCATAATTATATTCAGAAAAATTATTTTATTGTGTCTTTTTTAGATTAAATTGCACAATTCTAAATAATTTTATTTTTGGATTTGAACTATTTTTTTTTTAATTAATATATATATATATATACACATAAACAGCACAACCCCAAAACGGCACGCCAAAACCGAAACATTCTGTTCTAATTGAAAAAACAAAATATCAACCGAAACAGCATTGATAACCCTGGTTAGACTTCATCCAAGATTCCTAAAGTTTTCCTAGGGTATTTGGAAGGATGACAGATCTGATAGTTGGTATGATGTTAGGCTATTAAAATCGCATTTGAAATTTAAAGTTGTTTAGATATATGATAGATGTGAAATGGTTTCTCTTGACAAATGCTCCAAAACCGAAACATTTCGTTTCAATTGAAAAAACGAAGCACTAACCGAAACGATATTAACAACTTTGGTTAGGCTATTAGAATCGCATTTGAATTTAAAGTTGTGTAGATATATGATAGATGTGAAATGGTTTCTCTTCATAAACAAGGACTGCTGCCTTTTGAACCTCTCGGGGATCCATCTTGAGCATAAAAATCAGATGAAAACGCAAACATTTTTTTTTCAATGGCACTTAGATATTTGGATTGTGTAAATGCTGACTGCCTGTCCATGCGTCTCCAGGATTCAAAGTAACAGGTTTAAGCATGGCTGATTGGCCTACACATATAAAAGAATACATGCCATAGCTTTCATGCCTTGAACCAGGACTGAATATGTATAGTTCCTCGAACCCCTCCCTCCCTACAACAACTGAGTTTCTTCTGCCCTGTTATAGCAACAAAAGTGGAAAAAAGGAAAGAATTTGTCAGCGACCAGCATTTGTAAATATATATATATCAAGTTTTTTTTACCTGAATGTCACGGGTTTGAATCTCACCATCTTATTTTATTTGTTAAAAATCAATCACAAGGTAGTATGAGTCTGTGCAAGTTTCAAGCTCAAAGGACTTTCACTTGAAGGAGTGTGTTAAAGATAATATAAATCATATTCTGGGATTTTATCTAAAAGCTTAAGCTTTTAGGTGAGATGGTTCTTTAACAGTTTTTTGGACTTGAAACTTGCACACAGGTCCACACTAACTTGTGCTTGATTTTTATAAAATAGAATAAATCATGTTGAGATTTGACTCGTGACCGCTAGGTTATCAAGACTCTGATACCATGTCAAAGAATTATCTCTCTAAAAAAACTTAAACTATTAGATGACACTATAGAATATAATTTATATTATCCTACGACGAAAAATAAATCAAGTGGCTGTCCATGCATCTACGAAATTATCGTATAGACAACAGTCAGGGCTTCTAGGATGATCTAGATATGGATTGTGAGTCAGAAAAAAGGTCAACCAAATTGTGACATACGCTTAGAATTTGACGACTACTGAGCTTGAACTAGCATGAATTATTGAAAATGAGAGTTGATAAGAAAAGTACCCTGTCAATGATTGTGAAGTCTCGCGGCGCGCTGGTGTAAATCCTGCTCATTGCCTCAGTTAAATTCTTATAATTTTCATTCTCTTCACCCTCCATTTCTTCGCTCTCTGTCAGACTATCTTTTCCTTCATCACCGTTCTTCTGATTTCTTGCATCCCAGCCTGTGAAAAACCCTTTGAGCCCCAGATTTTCCCACATTTGGCCAGAACCAAATCCACCTTTTTGGCTAAGGCCAGGGGGAACAATGCCGAAATTTGATAAGAACACAGGCCTGTTACAGAAATCCGATCCCTCTAATCCATATGCAAAGGTTGCTTCTGGTGTGCTTACTGTAAGATGGCTAATGATACCTCCCCTCATTTGGATCGATGAAGATTTCAAGTTTGAAACGGTTAGCTCTGAGCTTAAGGTTTCTTCACGCAGACTCAAAATGTATCTTACTTCAACCATATCTTTTGCATCAGTGCTTACCATTTCAACCTGCATTCTTCAAATCCATATTTTAAGAATATGAGAAACTTAGTTTTGTTAAAGTAAATATCTCATCTTAAAGTTCAAGCTGTTAGAGGAAGTTCTAGAATTTCATTTATATTTCTCTCTAATATACCCCTCAAGTGAAAACCCTTTGGGCTTGAAACTTGCACACAAGTTCACAATATGTTGTGCTTGATTTTTATTAAATAGAATGAGGGTGATGAGATTTGAACTTGTGACTACTGGTCAACAAGATTCTGATACCATATTAAGGAATCATCTTACCTAAAGGTTTAAGCTGTTAGATGAGGCTCCAGAATATCATTTATATTACTCTCTAACATAACCCTCAAATGAAAACTTTTTGCTTTTGAAACTTGCACACAGGTTCACAATATCTTGTGCTTGATTTTTATTAAATAGAACGAGGATGGTGAGACTCGTGCTTGTGACCGCTAGGTCAACAAAACTCTGATACTATATTAAGGAACAATCTCATCTAAAAACTCAAGCTGTTAATTGAGACCCAGAATATCATTTATATTACTCTCTGACAAGTTTTTTTGGACATTTCAACCAATTCTTGTTCACAAATTTTGGTATCACTGCAATTTGATCTTTCACAACCAATTTTAGTTACAAGTAAGAAACTTTTTACTTAAAACACATCATGGTCTCACAAATTTTTTGCAAGTTCATTAAAGAAAGCGTTAATTCGTTGACACTGCAGAATCAAAGACAGACCTGAATAGTGTCTCGAGAATCTCCTCTAATATCCTGGAGAGCCCATGTACTTGGAGACCATGAAATTTCACCATCACTGTCAAATTTCAAAACTGGAGAAACCCCTCCTCGTATAGCAGCGCCACCACCCTCCCCCTCCGAGACTGATGTTTGCAGCAGCTCGACTGTACCTCCATGCCACATGCGAGCCTTGTAGGATGTGATTAAACCGCTCGGTAGCATCAATGTGACGCTGCTCCCATTTTCCACCGTCATCTTGGCGACGCAGCTATCACTAAGACGTTCAAAAGTGACTCCATGGCCACTGAATTCTTCCTCCAAGTAGTCTACATTGATTGGTTGGTATGGAATTGAAGCCACTGATGGAGGTGGGAATTCTCTTTTCTTGCTAGAGAATTGAAGGCATCTAGAGTGGAGATGATGGTGGTGATTAAATAAATGCCTGTTGGTGGGATTTGTGAAGGGGATAGAATTGAAGCTCAGTGAAAAGAGAGAGCTCATGGCCATACTTGTGATCCTTTCCAGAATTGAAAAAAGCTGATCTTCTATTGCACATAATGGAGAGAAAAAGGGTTTGGCCCACTTATCAATGTATGGCTGGCTGTTGGGATAATTAGCCACAATATTTTGTTTTGTACTATTGAAAACTACATAGATATTTTGAAGCATAGTTGTCTGTTTCATTTCGGCCGAAATATTTCGTACCAGTTAAAAAAATGAGATAAAATGTTGTTGTTTTTACTCCGGTTTAAATTCCAGCCCGTTCTGGATTTTTTAACCAAATTCCGGCCGAAACATTCCGGTTTCATTTCGCCCGTTTCGTTTCAGACAAATAGTGTTTTTTTAAATAATAAATAATTTTACAATATCAATCATATCTCTTAATCCGACTGTTAGATTAAGATGAAATTTACGAGGAGTCTCTTGACATATTTATATATATTATGTTAAAATTTCAAAGCAATCAGAGAATGTAATGACCTTGCGAGATTGATGATGATATTCTCTTAGTATTATACATGCTCATAATTTTGTTCAGAAAAATCATTTTATTGTGTCTTTTTTTAGATTAAATTGCACAATTCTAAATAATTTTATTTTTGGATTTGAACTAATTTTTTTAATTAATATATTTAATTATACACACACACACACATAAACAGTACAACCCCGAAACGACATGCCAAAATACTCCGAAACCGAAACATTTTGTTCCAATTGAAAAAACAAAACACGAACCGAAACAGTATTGACAATCTTGTTTTGAAGTACCTTACCCTTTTCCTTGAAATTTTTTGACAGCTTCATCTTATTTCACTGCTATCTAAGCCAAATTGTGTGTCAAGTATTCAACCTTATCCTTTCAGATGATGGGAAGGAAATCGATCCCTTTTCTTTTGCCTGAATTTCTATTTCCTTCTCTTTATCTTGGTCATGTATTTCAAATGATGGAAACACCTTTAATGCTTATCTTGTGTAAATTGTAAAATCAAATATATCAGTCTCTGAAATCTTAACTCATAATTTTTTACCAGGCAGATGCCATCAAACACATATCTAAGCTGTATTTTGAGGCCTTGTTTCATTCTAAGTTATTTTTTGTTAGCATAAACCACAGAAATCCTTCAAGAAGTGATGGGCTATAATGGCAGTCATTGAACAATACAATTGTATAATTACAATATGATTTTGGAAAGCTAATCAGAAAAGAAGGGAAAACTAAACAAACTAATGGAATATTGATATTGAATTTGATATAAAAATTTGTAATTACAAATTATCATGCTCAATCATCTGTGCCCCCTTCCATTCTCCACCAGGTTTCACAACGACAGGAACCAGCATTGCAGCAGGGCCAGTGCAGATAAAGTAGTCCTTGCCATACTTTTCTGCAAATGAACCTGGGCTACCAACGTAGATATCTTCGAAACCAATCCGTATTACCCTAAAGAACAGCTCTTTTCCCTGAAATGAACCACTGATGTTACTCATTAATTTTCTCAGCATGTGGAGTTTAATCAATATTTTCTGTTCACAAGTATTTGGATAAGAGAAACCATACTATATGTGTACTTGAGTCATTGTGTATAATTTGTTAAGGAACCATCTCACCTAAAAACTTAATTTGTTAGGTGAGTTTCTAATATATAATTTATATTATTCTCTAACACATCCGCTCAAGTGAAAGTCATTTGGGTTTGAAACTTGCACAGACTCACACTTGTACTTAATTTTTATCAAATAGAACGGGATGGTGAGATTCAAACTCGTGACCGTTAGGTCAATAAATCTCTGATACCATGTCAAGAAACCATTTCACTTAAAAGTTTAAACTATTAGGAGATCCCAAGATATAATTTATATTATTCTCTAACATAATTAACAGTTATTAAACAAGAAAAACTTCATTCACAAATCTCCTGTCATGTCACTAGTATTGGTGAAATTCTACAAACTAAGATGATAAAATATCTATTTATGTTCTGATTTATAAAGCATTTAAGGAAATGGATGATTCCGAAAGTGATGAGCCATAGGTCAAGCTCAAAACTTTCCCAACGTTGAATTCACGTGCTCATCTTTATGTTAAGAGCTTACCTGATCGAGCGTTTCATATTTTGTAGGTGAGGTGTTATAGAAAGCTTTTAACCTCTCTTGGGGTGGAGCAGCATAAACTCTACTAAGCCTATCCTTCAAAATTATGTAGGGCTCCTCTTGCACTTTCCATGATCCTGGTTTCTCTTCGGGCTCAAAATCAAAATCAAGCAATCCAGGAGACTCAGGTTTCAATGCTTCCGATGGAGATAAAACTTCGAAAGGTGAAGATAATGGAGGCTCCGTGCAGTACCAGCATTTCCTCAGTCCTTGGATCCCTGCCTTTGCTCGCTTTCTGAATTTGAGATGACTAAGTATGGCACTGGTTAGAGTCACATCCTTTCGACCATTATTCTTCACTATCACTGCTGATGCCATGCTCAGTGGATAAAGGGAGACTACATATGAAATTTCTAGAGGTCCACTGCTGCAGCTCAATTCAACCTGCAACAAGCCAGAAAAAAGAAGCATGAAATTTTCATTTGTCGAGTAGACATTAATCCTGTTAGAAAATAATATAAATTATATTTTAGGTTTTATTTAATAGCTTAAGCTTTTAAGTGAGATGGTTCTTTACATGGTGTCAAAGTTTTGTTGATCCAATGGTCACGTAGTGTGGGTCTATGCAAGTTTCAAACTCAAAAAGCTTTCACTTGAGAGTGTATGTTAGAGAATAATATAAATCATATTCTAGAGCTTTCATCTAATAACTTAACTTCTAGATGAGATAATTCTTTAATAAATCTAGCTCTCCCAAAGAAAAACTACAGCCCCCACCCCACCTGTGCTCTCTTTCTCTTGCCACTGAACATAGGAGAAATTGATCGATAAAAGAAGTTTAGTTACTGTGAAAATAAATGGATTCAGGCTCACGAGTCCAGTAAAAAATCTTGTATACTACCACACAAAACTTAAGGGGAAGAAGAGGCTTAAATTGTACAGTCCCCTACGTTATCCCAAAAGCATTTTTCATTCATCCTTTGAACTGACCATTTTTCCCTTTCCAGAATGAAAAATTAATTAGTAAAATTGTCCCTTGATCCTGCCCTTAACTTGTTACTACAGAGTCTAAAATCCAACCACAAAAACATTAAAATTAGCTTCCTTAAAAAAGAACCCAATTGTTTCAGGCATGAACTGGTTCCAAGAACAACGACACAGCTGAAAAGAAGTTAGGAACCAAGCAAATACCTGAACAGCATCAATGGAGTCGGAGTCGACATCCTTTACAGTCCATTCAGAAGAAGAAATGAGTGACTCTTTGGAACCACCTTCAGAGGCATCATTGATGACCAAACCAATCCCGCCTTTAGCTATACCAGAAGCCTTTTCCTTACCAGGAAGAGTATACAGAACCTCCTCAAACCCATCATCCTTCCAATAAACTTTTGGCTTGTAAGAACTGATATGAGCGTTAGGTATCTGTACCCTCACTGAGCTGCCATTTCTAACTTTCAGCTCAACAGATGGAACATTGTTGGATTCCAAGAATTTGATGCCTTTTCTGCCAAACTTTTCTTCAAGAACATCTGGAGCTGATGGGCTGTTAGTTGCTGGAGATAGTGCAGTGGCTTTTATAACGCTTGGTTTGGGAAGAGGGAAGGAAAGAAGACAAGCCATGGAGAGGAATGATGATAAAAAAGCAATCTTTAAGAGCTCCCACACACACCAGTGACTAGTTTGCCAAGCCCATCATCCTTCACGAATTATTTTTGTTTGGATCTGTATTTTGGATTTTATAATTGCATTTTTTGGAAAGCCAAACACTGTCCAATCAACTCTGCACCCTTAATTTTGTGTCACTGTGAGATGTGATAATGCAGGCTACCTACAAGTTTATATTTTTTTCCCTTAGAACAAGGGAAGATATATCACAAGATGTGATACGAGCCACTTCTTGCAGCTCTCTGCACCCTGGTGAGTTTCAAATTCTTGCTTCAACGCTTCTAGGAAAACAGAAAGGGGTCCTGGCCGTTGTGGTAGATCTCGTTTTGTTTCGGCCAAAATATTTTATATCAGTTAAAAAAAAGATAAAACAACACAGTTTTTACCTTACTTAAAATTTTAGTTTATTCTAGAAATTTCGTTCAAATTTCAGCTGCAATGTTTAGGTTTCGTTTCGCTCATTTCGTTTCGGCCAAATAGTATTTTTTAAAATAATAAATAATTTTATAATATCAATCATATCTCTTAATCCGACTATTAGATTGATATGAAATTTTACGAGAAACCTCTTGATGTATTTATATATTATGTTAAAATTTCAGAGCAATCAAAAAATATAATAACCTTATAAGAATGATAATAACATTCTCATAATATTATACATGTTCATAGTTTTGTTCAGAAAAATCTTTTTATTGTCTTTTTTTATATTAAACTACACAATTCTAAATAATTTTATTTTTGAATTTGAACTAAAAAAATTGAATCAATATATTTAATTATATATATACACAAACAGTACAACCCCAAAATAAAACACCGAAAACGCTTCAAAACCGAAACATTACATTCCAATTGAAATAACAAAACATCATCCAAAACAAAATTCACAACCTTGATCTTGATAACTACATTAGAACGAGATAAAATTTTACAAAAAATCTCTTAACATATTTATATATTATATTAAAATTTCAGAACAATAAAAAATATAACAATCTTGCAAGATTGATTATGACATTTTTTGTAATATTATACATATTCATAATTGTATTCAGAAAAATCTTTTTATTATCTTTTTTAAAATTAAATTGTACAATTCTAAATAATTTTATTTTTAGATTTGAATTTAAAAAAAAATTTAATTAAAAAATTTAATTATATATATATATAATAGTACAACCTCAAAACAAAATGCTTTAAAACCAAAACATTTCATTCTAATTAAAAAAAAAATACCACCAAAAACTCCCTTAGTCTGACAACTATGACAGGAACTTTCAGTCACTTCACTTTTTTTTGGGAAACACCTTATAATTATTATCATTTTGAATTTTATTTACACAATACATAAAATTAAATAAATTCGATCATAGTAATGAGTACTTCAGGTCATGAAAGAAAAACACATCCCAAAGTCAACAACAGAAGAGCACGAGAGGGTGTACCCAATCCATTTGTTCAAAACTATCATTTATATTGTTAGTAGCACAGTTGTTAATTCCGTTCTGTTCCGGCCGGAATGGCCGGAACGTTCCGTTCTGTTCAAAAAACCGGAACGGTATTAACAACTATGGTTAGTAGGCAGCTCAGAATCAGAATCAGAATCAGAAAACTAAAAAAACCAAATCCATTCACTGCTAATAAGGCTCAAATCAAGGAAAGCAAATACCTCTTTTTCAGTAAGAAAACTACAGAGAACAACTTCCAGACCATCATCGAAACCAGCCATCACATCCATCAGCGCTAGATTTGAAGTGGCATATACATAACTTCTCTTTAACTCTAAACAAAATTGTTTAGGATAAAATAGTGGCATCCAAAAGAAAAGAGAGGATGCCAAAGCAAGTAAAAGATCCTGCAAAAGGATACAATCAAGACAAAAGGGAAATTGGCATGTGAAAAACTAATCTTCATCCATCCCTCCAGGTGCAGCATCTCTCCTTGGACCACCAGCTGGTTTCGACATTATAATCTGCATGGCAGGGAGGGCAAAATAAAACATAATAAGCTAAAGTCGAAATTCAAATTCACGTCATATGTTCCCATCAAATCAATTCTACTGTGATTTCAAACAAGAACAATCAACCAAAATTATAAAGCTGAAAATAGACTTGGGTGTAAACAGTTTATGAAGTAAGAATATGTTTATATTTTAGTTTTATAAATTGTACCCTGCAAAGATTACATTACAAAGCCTAAACTGAGAGCAAATGAAGTTGCTCAGGAAACTTCAAATCACAAGAAAATGGATGGATCAGCATGAATTAAAATACCTGGTCTACTCGCAATACAGTGCAGGCAGCATCTGCAGCATATTTGAGAGCAAAAAACCTGTACCAAAGGGGGAAAACAACAAGAAAGGTTGAGCTTGTATTTTATATAGATAAACAAAAGTTTTTGGTTGATAAATGATTGCTCCTCATCTATAGTAGTCAAAAATCTATTGCTAGAATCCACAATATTGACAATGGGTTACAATTAAAAACTAGTTACCAATATCCTGTGTAAGAATAAGATCCTTCTATCCTTGTTTTTCCCCGGTAAAAGATTCCGCAGCTCATAAATGAAACATGCAAAATGTTTTGGTTTCAAAGATCCAAATCCAATGTATGGCTTCACAGTTCATCCTACAATCCATGGTTATCTTCTAGCTACACTACCAAACCTTTTAAAAAATAGCATAACAGGGCAAGAAGAAAATAATGGCTAACAATCACAGTGGATTAAAGTGCTACGTTACATACATGAACACGAAATGAAACATAGTGCAGAAGGCAAAGAAAAGGACAATTAACCAAGGAAAAAGTTTTGTTGAAGCCCTAAAATGCAACGTGTAAAAAAAAAGCTTGGCATGCAAACATTTCACAGAGAAGTGTGAATGCTACAAGATAAAGAAAGAAACATACTTTGTAACATAGAGGTCCCAGATATTCAGGGTTGACACATCCTTGCAAACTCCTTCCACTAAGTCAATGCCCACTTTGGTATTTCCAGAAGCATGATCAGCATAGAGGGAGGATATGATCTCCATTGCATTGAGACCAGCATTCTCAGCCAATGTTTTAGGTATCATCTCAAAACTTTCAGCAAACTTTGCGATAGCATATTGATCCAATCTGCAAGATAAACAGAAAAAGCATATCAACAGATCATTCATGTAATGTCATTGTCTTTATGCCTTGAAAAATTTTTGGGTTATACAACAATCACAGTTATTAAAAATTACAAACACAAAGAACTAATACAAAAGGACAAGAATAGAAAGAAAATGCTTACCCTGTTTCTTTAAATGAGAATTCCCTGAGTCTTTTGGCTAACTCAATTTCAGTAGCTGCCCCTCCAGGTACTGTTCGACTGTCCCTGCACATTGCCTGGAACAAAATGTACAAGTTTAGAATTCACTTCCTGCAACCAAACTCTCCACTGGGATTTTTAGCAACAATAACCTTGTAAGTATTGACCCCATCATCAACAGCTCTTTCAAGGTCATCTAGTATACTATCTGTACTTCCTCGTAACACCACAGTGCAAACAGAGTTTCCACCTTCTTCATTTCTCACAACAGTGACCTATTTCATATAATTCATAAAAAGCACAAGCATATCATTTTGAGAGCCAAAGGGAAAGGAGGCAAGACAAATAAATAAAAAAATCTACAGCAAAATGATAGAACTAAGGTGATAATAAACATACTCTGGTGCCACCAATTTCCTCAACAGAAATTGAATCTACATATCCCAAGTCATCTGGGCTGGGTGGACTAAGCTTCAACTGTAGCAAGAACGCAAAAGAACATCAGAATTCAACCAAAAAGAACTTTTAAAAACAGCATGAACAAATATTTCCAACAATAAAAAAGGTTAAAATAGAAGATAACTCACGATAGCAACAGCACCAGTGGTGCGGCAAAATCTTCTCAGTTCAAACTTTGAGCTGATCTTCAGAACCATGAGTCTACAAAAGTTATAGGTGCAATGAAAAATCCACTTAAGCGCTCCATTAACAGTGTTGCAAGCAAATGAAATGCACATAATATGACCTTAATTTGGCCAAATACTATCCCACAACCCCTATAAATGGATATATTCGGAGGAAGAAAAAAAAACACAATGCAAAAAGCTAATGTACTTGTAACGTTCGCAGAAATGTAATGCCATTTCTCCGACAGCTGCTCCACTAACAATTACTTTGGCACCAGAATCTGCCACTGCTTTAATGAGCTCCTCAACCTTGGCTTCTTCAGTTTTTGCATAATTCTCTAGCTGTGGAGTTAAAAGTAGGTAGTTGTTACTATATCCAGTTGACTGCTATCTTCATTAACTTTTTTAGTGCTAAATATAAAGCTTCATGAATATTAAGCAGATATATCCCACAACATCGCGAAGTACATATAGAGAACAACAATAAATGTAATTGCTTCCAGGCATACCTGCTCAGCAGAGTGAATAAGGACAGTTCCCTTGGTTTCAGTTGCCGAAGTATCGACACCACCAACAAAAACAGCAACCTATGAATGCACATGAAAAAATAATTTAAATTGATAATTGTTAAATCACAAGATAATTAAAACAAATAACAATAAAAAAAACATTAAAAAATCAGAGCAGCTTAAGATTAAATGCTATAAACCAGAAACATAAACAGAAGTCTGCTCACCTTTGCCTTCTCCACTCTCTTCATGGTTCCCACAGTATCACCTTTCAAAACCATACCGTGGACTATTGAAGAATTGTTCAAACCTCCTCCCACAAGCTTTGCAACCCGTACATTATCCACATTGAAGTTTGCTGGGTTCTTGGGACACACTTGAATGCATGCCTACAATGCAAATACATAAGAGCACACAAAAAAATCATAACAAAACAGGTAAAAGAAGAACTAACTAATAATTAAAAGAGATTCAGTAAGTGCACTTACTTCAGAAATGAGATTACATAGAACATCTTCTTGTCCAAATTGCTTGCTAGCAATGGCAGCCTTCATACGACAGATAACTTCCTCTTTATTCCTCACGTCCATGTTTTCAGATCCTGGCTCCACCAGCTCGCCTAAGATTTCAATTGCCTAAAAGTGCATTTGCAAACAGGAGAAAAAATCATATCAAGTGAGGAAGGCACACACAAGATCTCCTTGAGACAACTGGACAGGTCATTTAAGCATATTCATCGAAGAGCAAACATACCTTGTCAATTGATTTATTGTAACCACTGATGATCTCACTAGGATGAAGGCCCATCCTAATAAGCTCATCCGCATTCTGAAGTATCTCTCCAGCAAAAGAGATGGCCAAGTTAGCCCCATCCCCAATTTCCTCTTGTTGGGCCTTGCCAGCTAAGACCAAAATTTTGGCAGCTGGATGCTGAACCTCAAGCTCATTTACAATAGTGGTAGCATCGTTGGTGACAAAGAGTTTGTCCAAATGATTAATAACCATCTTATTCATTCCTAATCACAGCAACAAAAAACATTAGCTTCAAAATAATTAATCCATGAAGGGACGAACCGAAAAGAAAACCAAAAAAAAATAAAACCCATAGATGTGATAAAAGCCATTTGGTTTTCAATTTGGCCATTGAATCCCAAACTTATAGACCTAAATCCCAAAACTTTCCAGCCCTGAATTCAAATCCCAAATGCCAAAATGTAGCAGAAAATGCACATTTGTCGCTTACTCTAACTTACAGAGTTTACATTCTCATTCAAAAACAACAACACCAAAAAGTAGCAGAGACCCTAAATCAATAGAAACCCAGAAAAAAGGGATTTTTTTCTTAAAAAAAAGTGAAGAAAGATACTTTGTGGATCGAGAAAAGGAAGTACCATTAGGGCCGAGAGATGTGCGAGTGATGGTAGATAACTGTTTACAAGCATCGATGTTTTTGAGAACAGCTTCATCGAGACCTGATAAATGTTTGTGTCCTTCCTTTAACATTGATTGTATTCCGTATGGTTGCATTGAGAACCCCATAGTTCTTTCTATCTTCTTTTACTTTCTTTCAAACAGAAAATAACTCAAAACCCTAACCCTAGAAAGAAAAGGAGAGACTTGAAGTGAGATCAGTGTGAGTGTTAGCGCCTGTGTTCTGCTGTGTGTGAAGAGTTAGGGAATGCCCTAGAAATCTTAATTTAAAAAGATACTGTGAGGTCTTATGCCGTCGTTAAGAGTCTCTGCAGGATGACGACTTGTCGTTCCTCGTATGAAGAACGGAGAGCGACACGTCCTTCTTCCGTCAAACGGAAAATATTATTTACTAGACATTTACCCGCGCCTCGTCGCGGCCGTAACCATATTTTTTAACCCAAAAAATATTAATTGTGCGAGATTTTTTTTATTATAATTTAAATTAAGATAAAATAATAAATTCGTACAAAATTCCTATGGAATGCAAGTTTTCTATAAAATATATGAATTTTAAATCGATATAAATTTATCTGTTTAATTGATTTCAATGAAATCAACATCATAAAATTATCATCTTCATTAAAAAAAGCAAAAATATTCGGATACCTGAATTATTGAATTCACTGTATTAGAATTAGTTCATTTTATAATTCAATTTAAATTAAACACAACAAACGAAATATAAATTGTGAAAACACTTGTAATAACCAAATAACAAAAATAAGTTTTTTATTTTCTATCTAAAAAAAAGAAAACATCATTGAAAATTTATTCCTCCATTACTATCATTATCATGACTATGACAGTTAAATTTAGTTTTGATGATGTAAAATGAGAGTGAAACTCTCTCTTATGCACATATAATGAAAGTTTTATTATTAGTGATTTGTTATCTTTGTAAGAAAAAATTATTTATTTTGTCTACGTGTGGCTTGATATATTTTTAGTTTAAAGGTATTTATATTTAAAAAGAAATTAAAATATTATTTTATTTTTTAAGATTTATTCTTGATATTATTATATTAAAAGTATTTTATAATATTGAGATTAAATTAATTTGAGATTAAAAAAATCTTAGTTCAATGTCTTTTTTATATTTTAATATGTTAATATTATCAAATACCAAAATATATAATTAACTTAACATATTTTTAAGAAAAAATACTTTAAAAATAATCATTATTATTATTTTTAACATCTTCTCCATAATAAAATCAATATATAAAAAAACTAAATAATTGAAAGCTTTTTAGGCAAATGGGAAAGAAAATAATAAATAAACATAGATTATGATCGATAGTCTAGTAATGTCTCATAATGATAATAACATTAATTTTGTCTTTGTCCTTTAATTTTGTTCTATAGTTATTTTCAATTGTTCTTGATATAAGAAAAAAATCAATGTTGCTAATATTGTGTTTGGTTTTATTTTTAATTATAATAATAACAATAAAAATAATAATTCAAGTAATTTATCATTCGGTTTATATTTATAAAGAATTAAGTTTTGGAATTTCTCTATATATAATATTTCAAATCAGATCTAGCACCATTCTGCCTTGAGTTATGTTATTCTTTAATATTTTTATTAATATCATTTAAATTATAATTAATAATATTATCATTATTTATATCATTATTAATAATTATTTTCATTACACTATCAAACGCTATAATTTTTTTTAAAAAATAATTATTATTATACTATGAAACTGCTACCTAAATTTCATACACATAACACACTCTAAAAAAAATAAGGGCAAATCTCCTTTCTAATTGAAAAAAAAAACACCACAACGGATAAGAAATTAAAAATTTATTGTTAGTAAAAAACGCAACTTTCGTGAAAAGTTCACTTGCTTTTACATTACGTGTATAGTTATTGTCAAGTTTGCTTTTGAGATCTCTTTCCTTTAATTTCTTTTTTATTTCTCCATTCTTTTTTTCCTTAAATATATGATATTTTTACCAACAACACTTTAAAATAAAGTTATTTTCACTGTATTGTTTTTTTTAAAATATTTTCCAAGTTTATTTTATTATTTTGTCAAAATACAAATAAGATAGGGGTGAAAAAAATATTAATATTAAATCCATTTTGGAACCCAAGTGATTTGAAAACAGTATGGAAATTATTTTTATTTAAAAATATATTATAATAATATTCTTTAGTTTTTTTAAAAAAAATTTATATAACATATTAAAAATATAAAATTATTTTTAAAAAAAAAAACTCACTTTATTTTTTAGTTAATATCCAAGTCACTCACCGTTTCTCCATAACCCACACAAAGAGTAAACTAAACCCCCACCCTTCTTTCTCTCTCTCGTCCTTCCTTTCCCTTTATGCTTCTTGTCTGTATAATATACAAAGCAAAGGTATCAACCCAATACATCTTTTCTATTTTTTTTCACAAAATAAAAAATAATAGCGCTATTTGTTGCTTATAATCACTAACAATTATTTCAAAGTTTGTATTTTTTGTTTGGGTTTAATCCAGTGCAAGCTTTTATATACTACTGTTGTAACGAACAAAGAAACAAACATGAAACTCTCTTTTACTTTTACCCATTTTTGATTATTTTATATTGGTTTCTCTCAATCGGCTTCTTTTTTACACGATCCGAATCGGCTGCCAAACTTGATTTTGATTTCTGGGTATTTTATATTTTTCTCTTTTATATCTTGATTTGCATTTAATTTTTGTCTGGCTGTGTTATATTTTTTGTTTGCTTTCATCTCTCGTTGTTTGTGATTTGAGTGATTAGTTTTCGGATTAAATATGGTCTTTTATTTTTTTCTGGGAAGATAATTGATCAACGAACTCAACTCTCACCAACTTTCACCGGGGTCAAGAAGCTGGTTTTGGTTTCAACAAAAGAAATCAAGAACCCAGATAACACACAGAAATAGAAGGGAAAAAATGAAAAACCAAGAAAGCCCCCGGCCATCAAAACACATCCCGGGTCATTAAGGGTAAATTCGTCTGCACACTATTGAAATCCACAGTTAATTGCCTCACATGCTACAGTGCAATAAACAGTAAAACACCTACGCCTATTATATATTAGGTAATTAGCTAATTGACCCGCGCGTTGCCGCGGGTATTCTTGTGTATATAATTTAACATAATTAAATCTACAACGATAAATTTATATGATATAAGTAAATAAAAGTTATAGATAAGGAGATAAAATGTATGAAATTTTGAGTTTAGTTTGTTACGCAAGCATAAAATACATCTTTTAGAATATAGGTATTGCGTCATAAACGATAACAAAAGAGTGCGAACTAACATTAGAAAAAAAACGGAAATATTTTTATCAGGAAAAAAAATAATTATTTAAATCATTATTGTGTAGATAGTAAAATTATAAAAATTATTCAATAAAAAGAGGAAATAAAAATAAAATAAAAAATAAAGGGGAAAAGGAAGCAATATTAATTTAAAATATTATAACAACAGCAACATCGGAGTCTTAACATCTAAAATTATTATTGCCGTTAGTATGAAAACAATAAAAATTATCAAATTATACCGATGGAAAAAACATAAAAAGCATGAACAAAATAGAAAGCAAGAAAAACAATTAAAATATTATTATTATTATTATTATTATTATTATTATTATTATTATTATTATTATTATTATTATTATTATTATGAAAGAATAAATGAATGAATGAAATATTAAAAAAATTGTAAAAAAAAAAGATAAAAAAAAATACAATAAAAACTTAAAATTATCATTGTTATCACTTTTAACACAATAAAAACTATGAAAATTTTCTGAGGGAAACAAATCCTCAAAAACATCAACAAAACAGTAAGCAAAAAAATAAATAAATTATTATTATTATTATTATTATTATTATTATTATTATTATTATTATTATTATTATTATTATTATTATTATTATTATTTATTTATTTTATTTTTGTGTTAATAATGAAAGGGAAAAAATGGAAGACGAAAAAAATCCAAAAAACTTCAACAAAAGATTAAATAAAAGAATAAAACAAAAACAAAAATTATTGTTGCTATCACAGTCAAAACAATAAAAATTATCAAATTATCCAAAGGAAAAAATCTTAAAAAACACTAACAAAAGAGTAAGCAAGAAAAACAAATAAAAATTATAATTGATGATAAAACAAATATCAAAATTAATAGCTGGAAAAAATTATTTAATCTGAAAATTTTAAAAAATATATGTTCTATGTTGCGGAATGAGGGAACAATTTTTATAGGATTTGTTGGATCAAAATTAAAATACAATATTTATATATGCAAAATTTAATATAATAAAATTGCTAAACACACCTTATCATAACAATAGCAGAATCAAAGCCTTAAAATCTAAAATTATCATTGCTTTTATTATTAAAACAATAAAAATTATTAAATTATCCTGGGGAAACAAACTAAAAAACCATTAACAAAAGAATAAGTAAAAGAAACAATTAAATTATTATTATTATTATTATTATTATTATTATTATTATTATTATTATTATTATTATTATTATTATTATTATGTTAATAATGAAAGAAACAAAAATAAATGAAAGACTAAAAATATCCTAGAAACTTTAACAAAAGATTTAAAAAAAAAAAACTATTATTGCTATTACTGTCAAAACAACAAAAATTATCAAATTATCCGGAGGGAAAAAAACATTAAAGAAAGAGCAAGCAAGAAAAACAATGTAATTATTATTATTATTATTATTACTATTATTATTATTATTATCACTATTATGTTAATAATGAAAGAAACAAAAATCAATGAATGACTAAAAATATCCAAGAAACTTTAACAAAAGATAAAAAAAACACAAAGAAAAAAATTTATTATTGCTATTACTGGCAAAACAAAAAATATTATCAAATTATCGGGAGAAAAAAAAAACAGAAGAGTAAGAACGAAAAATAATTAAATTATTATTATTATTATTATTATTATTATTATTATTATAATCATCATTATTATTATTATTATTATTATTATTGTGTTAAATACACTTATATATACATGGACAAAAGTAGGGATTATTCTAGAAATATAAAAAAATAAAAGTATAAGGGCTGAAATAAAAATCAAATATAAAGGGATTAAATTAAAAAATTAAAAGTCAAAGGGCTGAAATGCAAATTACATTTATTGTCAATTGAAATCAGAGGACAAAATTGCAAAAATCGGAACTTCTGTACCGAATTAATTGAGGTATATACAGCCAATCCGGAAATCAAAAGTAGGAGGACCGAAGTGAATCTTTCAAATTCAATTAATTAAAATCGGAGGACCTAATCGAACTAAATCAAAACTTATATAACAGAAATCAGGACCAAAAATGAAATTAAAAGTCAAGAGACCGAAGTGAAACGTAAACAAAACTGGGGAACTCTCCTGCACATTTACGTGCAGGAGAGAGAGAAACGTGGCCGGCGGCTTTAACCGGTCACCGCCGCGTCCACGGACATTTGGTGGTTACACGCACCACCGCGGGAGGAAGATCACGCGGCGGAGCATCGGGATAGCCTC
Organism: Salix brachista; assembly: GCA_009078335.1. Classification (NCBI taxonomy): domain Eukaryota; kingdom Viridiplantae; phylum Streptophyta; class Magnoliopsida; order Malpighiales; family Salicaceae; genus Salix; species Salix brachista. The sequence goes on from CM018590.1 coordinate 7,818,058, forward strand.
CGGTAGATAATTTCCGGCCACCTCATGACGCCGCACGCGCCACCTAAACAGGGCGTGAGGCGGAAAACCGTCTGGCGCGTGCGCCTCACGCCCTGATAGACACCGATTAAAAAATTGAAAAAATAGGGTCAATTACCGTTCCACCCCTGCACCCAATTCATGTTTTTTTGTCTTATTAGGAGCTATAACCGTATTTAGCCATTTCAGAAAATATTAAAAAAAGAAAAAGTTGCGGCGGACCGGACCGGGCCGGGCCGACCGAGTGCAATTACGCCGGTGCCCCTCAGCCGGATGCCTTTTTGTCTTATTACCGGGGACGAAAGAGTCAATACACTGTTCACAACCGATTAAAATAAATAAATAAAAAAGGAAAAAACCAAATTAGCCCCGGTTGACCGTCTGTTTTTGCCGCGCGGACGAAGGCTAAAATCGCCTCCACACTATCGCAATCCACAGTGTAATGTGAGAGGGTGTACAGTGCAACTATCCACACGGTTTATTTGGTTTGTAATTGTTATTGTTAAATAATTGGTAGGTTCAATTAATTGTTGACTAAAAAACATGGTGAGTAAATTATCAAATCAACTACCCATAAAAAAACAATTATTTTGAAAATAGTTTTTTTAAAAAAATTATAATACCCCATAGCATTGTCACCATGGTGAGTAAACATGTATTTCGAGGATTTTATTAGTAATTAATAAACATATTTTATTACTTTAAAAAATCCTAGATGCTAAAATAAAAAACCTTAACCCCATGTATACTAATAAGGGTTTATATATATATATATAACAATGAAAATAATACCAATATATAAATTAAAACCTATCTCTCATTAGGAAAGAGAATAATATATTAATATCATTATCATAAAATAGGTTCACGATATTTTCTAATATATGATATATCACGTAAAACTATAAAGTTTATAAAATAAACTTCTCAAAATACCCCTAATGTATACAATATATCATTGGACAAAAGTATTTACAATCCAAACTCTAAAAATGCTTTAAAATAATTTAATAAAAACAAATAATTAAAAGCTAGAAAAATATTAAAATCATGTTTAGTTTTATTATATTATTAATTGACCAAATTATATATATGTTGCCAATTATATATATACATATATATACATTTATGTATAATTGGCAACTATGATTATATGTATAATGATTGGTGATTATTTATAGGGTCATTATAGTTGGTATTAGAGCTCTAATCTAAGTTTAAAAGGATTTTTTTCCTAATGAGTTATTGAATTATATGAGGATGACTCGCACAAGAAAAGGTGAGAAAATATATTCCTCATCTACAAGGAGATCAGTCCAATAAAAAAGATTAAAGGAGGGGCAAGAAGAGAACCTTATAAAGGATATTATCTTTCCCATACCATGAGTGTCACCTCAATTGAGTTTGGGGAAGACAATGGGACCTCAAAACGATGTTAGTTCAAGGCAAGCAAAAGTATTACATCTTGAGGAATTGAAACGATAACACATGTTGTAAACCTTCTTTTGCATATTGATATAACATTCATAACTTAGTTTATGAAGGCAGTATTTGAAATGATATTTGATACATCGACCTTGACAACCCTAGTGGATTTGAAAATGCAAATAATGGTAATAGCACCAACGACAAAAATACTCACAAATAGTATAGTCATATTCATGTGTATTGTGAAAAGTATGAGGGAGTTGGGATGTGAAACCTTTTTTAGGGGAACCAAATACAAAGATAACAAATGTGGCTTCGCATAATAAACGACACCTCGGATTAAATGCAAGTATAGTAAAGTTTAAGAGTGAATTATGTCACCCATTTGTTTTTTTTTAACAAAACAAGGTATTGATGAGATACAATATTAAGAGATTAACAGGGTCACGATCATAGATTGATTTCAAGGTTTAAATTGAAAATTAGTTTTATTCATCATACCATCGTAAGGTGGAGAAACAAGAATTTCTAGCTTATCGCAAGGAGAAATATTGATGTTGGATTATGACCTCTTTATATTTGCCTTTTATTATGTTCCTAATTATCAACACAGGATTGAAATGATACACAATAGGCTCCAACAAGAGTTAAGGTAAGGTTTGATTGTCTTTAAGTTTGAAAAAAGTAAAGACCTCGATAAGAAAGTTGAGACCTTAGAGACGTGTATGAAGAAAAGTCGACAAGGTTAAGTTGTTTTGGGCTGCAAGCACATAACCTCTCTTGAAACAAATAAAATATAGTTTAATCAATTCAGCAAAAGAGGAAAATGATATCAAGATCAACTCATGGTGTTGAAATGGGGTCAATTGGAGGGCAACCAAATTGAAATGGTAGTTTTTTTCTAGAGAAACTGTAGAATAAAATATGATCATTTATCCTTAGTGTACCTAATACAGATAGAGACATCCGGGAGACTGTTCTGAGATGTCAAGACTATGTTAAATCTATAAAGATGAACATAGGTGGTGGGATTACCTATGTTTAGGATGATAATGTTATTACTATTATTAAGTCTAGATCTCTTTTCAAAAGAATTACCCTTGGAAAGTTGAGTTTGTTTAAAACTAGCCACAACAGGTTTAGAGCCACCAATAATTCATTATTATGGATAAACCAACCAAGTTAGCACAGTCAGGTGAAAGTGATGATATGGATTGATCTCGTGTTTAGAATGATCAGATGCATGACATAATGTTTTATATGACTCAAAAGGAAACCAGAATAGTCATTGATGTGGTGGCAGACACCCTACAATTAAATTTATATCAATGCATGTATTGTTTGATTTCAGGGTAACATATTTATTTGTTATAAATAGACTTACAAGGAAACTGATATAAAATTCATGTAGAATAAAAAAAGGGTTGTTAAATATAAGTATTGATCGTATTTATAAAGGGATTAAAGATAATATTAATAGGTGTGGGTACCATTATAATTATATAACTTTGATGTCATTCTAGGTATAGATTAGTTGGGTGTATATATAAGGCTTAAATGAATTGTTTCGTGAAAATAATAACTCTTATGAGATTAGAGGGGGGGGGGGGGGGGAAGGTGATATTTAGAGGAGAAAAAAGTATTTTATGAAATTGTTTAATTTTGGTTATGACCACTAAAAAAGATGATATTGGAGGGGTGTGAAGCTTACCTTGCTCATTTAGTAAAGGCAAAGAAGGATGATATTCACCTATTGAACATTTTCATAATAAAGAAGTTCCTAAATGTATTAGATGAGTTACCAGGAGTTCCACAAAAGAGAGAAGTAGAGGCTATTATTGATGTGTTATCTAGTCCATCATTAGTAGCACAATCATCATATAGAGTGGAAGAATTAAAGATTCAACTACAAGGTACCTAAATAAAATATTTATATATCTTGGTAATTCACCCTGGGACTCTAGTATTGTTTGTAAAGAAGAAGAATAGAACTCTTAAACTATCTATAGATTAGAGACAACTAAATAAAATGATGAAAAAAAATAATTAATCACTTTCATGGATAGTTAATTTGTTTGGTCAACTAAGAGGAGTCATGGTATTTTTAAAGATAGATCTACGACCATGATATTATCAACTAAGGATAAAAAAGTTGGATGTGACAAATATTGCATTTAAAGCTTGTCATAGCCATTATAAGTTTCTAATAATGTTGATTGGATTATAAAAATACACGGATAATGTATATGAATTTACTCTATAGAGTCTTTCGCCTATACTTGGATGATTTTATGATAGTATTTATAGATAACATTCCTGGCTATTCTAACTTGTATATGAAGTATGAGCAACATTCAAGGCAAGTGTTATTAACATTCAGGAATCATCAATTTTATGCCAAATTAAATAAATATAAGTATTCATGTGACATGATTAGCTTTTAAAAAGATGAAGTGGGAATGGATGAAAGAATGTGAAAAGTGCTTCGAGAAACTGAAAAGAAGGCTTACAACTACACCAGTTTTGATATATTTTTAGGAACTAAAGGGTTAGGGGTTCATATTGATGCGCCGAAGAAAGGTCTAGGTTGTGTGTTGATGTAACACAACAAGGTGATAGCTTATGCATCAAGACAACTAAAAACTCAAAAATTTATTATCCAATACATGATTTAGATTTGGTTGTGATAATATTTGTTTTACACGTATGGAGAAATCACTTATATAGGTATTAAGTTTAGATTTTCATGAATCATAAGAGCTTCAAGTATTTGATGATATAGAAAGAAGTGAACATGCGACAAAAAAGCTGAGTGGGATCATAATCCTTAATCATTTCCACTCAATGTCTTTTTTGTATGTTCAGTTCTTTCTATGTTATCAACACTTCAAGCTCTTATGATTCCTTCAAGGATTGATATAACTAAACCTAATATTTTTCCTTATAAAATTGACAACTTAAACAACATCAATTGCTAACAAGATGCTATAGCTTTTGAATATAAAGTCAAAAGATTTTTAAAAGTATAATATAAACATTATAGTGATGTCATGCTAACATCAATAAGTTTATGATGTCGGCGAAACAAGTAACTCCCTTTTCAAAATTATAATGATTCTTGAATTCACTAGATCTAGTTGTTGTGCTCTAATAACATGTTTTTTTTATATTTAGAGATGAATGAAGAAAGTGAAAGGAGAGAGAAACAAGAAATAAAAAGATGAAATGATAATAAAATATTTATTCATTTTTTTGGCACTGGCCTGCACTACATTTATATATATAAAAAAAAAGTATAATATTATTTTATTATCCTTTAACTCTAGACTATAATTAATGATAGCTCCTAACAATATTTTTGAGCAAGATAATTTTCTAATGCTAGTTAGCATGTATTTGAAAATTTTATTTGTTTTAATTATAATGATTATGTTACAAAGCTCATTTCTTTTTATTAGTTATGCTCCTGTTTACAAAACAAAATCTTTTTTTTTAATTAGAAATTTTTGAGATTGAAATAGAGGAATACATGATGAACTATAAGGTAGTGTCTCATGAACAAAGATAGAATGAGCATGATAATTTATTTTGTGAAGTTGTTTAGTATACCTCTAGACAATACAAAAGGTCATTTTTTGTATTAGCTAAAGTTGTTTTAGTGGAGAAATTTGTATTTCATTAAAAGGGATAGGACAAGCTTGTTATAACTCATGTCAATCCAAATCAATATAAAAATTAAATTGCTAGTTATTATTAATTTTAAAATCTAACAAGGAAATCAACTTTTGTCTAGCTAAAAAGCACAAGACAAACTTGTTTAATTCTCTACATAAAATATAATTATTTATATGATTTTTCTTAAACTAATCCAGACTCCAAGTCAACCTTTTTCTATTCAATGTTATCTAACATAAAATAAAATAAATTATTCAGTCCACCATCATATACTAACACAAAACAAAATAATTATTTATTTCAATCCTATTCAGTCCAATGAATAGACATCTAAGCATTCCACAAACTACTTAAAATACGATATGGTGGTTACATGCCCCACCAAACATCAATTAATTTTCTTACTCGAGCTATGCCATCTCTGTGGGAGGTCAAGTAGATGCAGCAAACAGACTATATTGCAAATAAATACTGAAAAAATACAAAGACAAACCCATTCTTCTCAATACGTTGCCTAATTCAAAAAAGAATAGGGGAAAAAACTTCAGAGGTCTTGAGAGGCCATTCCTTCCTGCCATGCTAAGAGAACTGAAGAGGTCTTTCATTTGAAGTAGGAACTCCCATAAAGCATGTGTACGCTGATGGTAGTTAGCAAATTCCTTACCAGGATAATGAAACCAACCAGCTACAACCTATCCTAAGCATTCTATGCTAAATTGTGTATAATGTGATAGCAAACGAACCAAAATTAGCAGGCACTTGCAACCACATTCGGAACGACGTTGTTTTCCGATGATACAGCGGTTGAAGTAGCATCCCTGGCAGAGTTGTCAACAGATAAATCTGATTCGTTCTCTTCTTTCGTGTTCACATCTCCGTTCATCTTCACAGATTCAAGTGGTGTAGCATCAACTGGTTCCTTTATGGACGCTGCATCTGTTTGCAAACTCTCTTTTCCCATCACCAAAGACTTCCCCTCTGAAATCTGTCACTTCAAGTTTTACAAGCCTAATCAGCACCACAAGGACATTAAATAATCTCTCGCTAAACACGGAAAAAATTCCGAGTAAAATTACACAACAGAAGCAAATCTTGCCTGCTTTTGAAAATTTTGCTTGACCCTTTTTTCCTGCATGATTCTTTCGCGACCTGCATAAAAACTAAAATCATCCAGGATTGACGTCTTTCCCTGGTGATCCTTGAATATTTTAAGAATCTGAACACCCTTCTCAAAGATAACCTAACAGCCACAAACAAACAAAATTAAATGATAAACACGAGCAGAAAAGGTATGGTCGAGAGGCACTGTAAAATACACACGTAGAAAAGAGTTGAGTTGAGGGGTAGAGAAAGGGGGGGCGTGGAGGAAGAACATAATTTGATTACCTCTTGGGTATCCCTACTATTGGTCACAGGCTTGTTTTCATTGTTTTCAAGTGTTATATGCCTCAAACAACCATTTGGAACATCCTTAATAATATGCCATTTCAAAGGAAAGCAACCAGTCCACTTGTCCTGCTGCCAATACTCAACAGTTTTGTTAAAATCAACAGGCCCCACCATCTCTGCCAAACCAACAAATTGCCCACTGGTGTTGACCTTAAAAAGAAATATTCGAGATTGTTAAAACTAGGAAAAATATGAATTGATAAACTCAACTTGCGGCTGACAGAACATTAATACTCACTGAGAATAACAGAAATACAGGACAATCACTTTTATTCTCTTTGGCCTGTTTATATGCAGCATCCAGCTTCTTATTCCCATTAGGTGTGCTTGTCCACACACTATATTTGATGCTTTTGTGGACATCATCCTCACTGAATGATTTAATAACAAAGAACTTTGCATCGGAGTATTCTTCAGGAAAATCTTCCTGATTGTACTGTTCCCTTTCTGGAATTTGGGGCAAATTACTATTGGACAATGGGATGTTCCGCCCCTCTGCTGTTTGTGTGACGGCTCCAAATTCCTTTTGGTTCCTGAAACTCTTGGCCCTCGGTCCTCTATTTAGCTCATTCAAACCATCCCGGTTCTCATTTCCATAGCCATGGCCCCTGGATTTGTACTTGTTATCAACAACCACCCACCCACGTCCATTTGTCCAAGAGTTATAGGCATAAGATCCAAAATCAGCACCAGCTCTGCTTCCATATTGACCATACATCCTGTTACCATATTGACCATACATCCTGTTGTTTGGATTCATCAAGTTCATGTAACCAGATGCTTGGTCCATGCCAGATATTGGTCTTGTAGGATGAGTGTTCTGAGAGCGGATGAATAAATCAACAATAAATAGACTGTCTAATATATTTCAAACTTGAAACTACAAGAAAACACGAGCTATAAAACATGGAACTTGACAAACCTAAACAACATAAAATAACCAGATCAAAGGAAAAGCTTTAGAGACTTCTTTTAAATTTTAAACATATCACTTCTCCTGGGTACTGAAAACCCTTAAATCAAACCAAAACAAAGAGACTTTTATAGCTAAATTATGTCCATGGACTCCAAAATAAATAAATATTCAAACAAATAGAGATTGAAATGCAATAATTTGATTTGCAAAAAATGTAAATAATCTAAAGCTTTAAATAAGAAAAAGGTAAGACTGCTGGTTTACACACCGGTGTTGATGAGAACCCTGCACCAGTTGCTGGTCCATTGCTTCTATTTACACTTCCAGCATTCACTTTGTTACTGGAGTTTCTTGTAGCAGTACCAGCAGAAAAAGGTACTTTGTCAGCTGTACCTGCAGATGCCACATGCCCTTGAGAATGATTGGGCTGGTTAGAGGGGTAGAACAAGCCCGCAGAAGTTGATGGATGGTAAAATGAACCGGGATACTGGTACTGCTGCTGTGCCCCATATAGTTGGCCATCATATCCCATGGTAGGAATGGGTGAATTTGGAGACGGATATGCGCCAAAAGGCGCATAACCATAGCCTTGGTTATAAATGAAGTTTCCATTATCGCCATAGAAATCCTGCCCAGCAGAAAGCAAAAATTCAACCCCTAGGATAAATGATAGCTATTACTTGCTTGCAGTTCCAAAGATTATACCCTCAATACTATGCAACATATAAAAAAGCCAATTTATGAAGTTCAGACATAATAGCACCAGACTTCAAGCAAAGGAAGATTCATGGCCGAATATTTAGATGCTCTTGAAGTCAAAAGTGAGACCCTCTTTCCTATTTATGGTGGAAAAGTTTGATGAGACACATGGTTCTAAACCCTCATCCAGCATGAAAGCTTCAGAAACCATTTTTTCATGCAACCTTAAAAACAGCATGTACCACAAATAAGCAACAAGAAATAACAGCAGCTGTTCTTGAGTTTGAACTTGGGAGACTAGAATTTCTGCCATATTTAATCTTCTAGATTAGCTTTCTACTCATTGCCATAGCTATGAGGCTGATGAAGAATGAACAGATAGCTATGATAGACTGAAGAAGAATGAACAGATAGCTATGATAGACTGAAGAAGAATGAACAGATAGCTACTGATCAGGAAAGTTACAAATGGTGATAGCTTGACCAGTCTAAGTAACTTAAATACCCATTTTAATAGACCTTGTAGGGCAATATACTCAGTACACATCCTGCATCTATTACATGCAATCACCACATACGCATTTGGGGGGAAGGTACACATTTGGAAGAGGCGTTGTTGACCGTTGTATTGGTTGTATTAGAAGCAAAGTCACTTGATCCATTTTGACAAGTAGAAGGCTATACCATCAATTCACTATAGAATCAAACAAGCTCACATATGTAGAGATTGGTTGAATTAGAAGCAAAGTCACTTGATCCATTTTGACAAGTAGAAGGCTATACCATCAATTCACTATAGAATCAAACAAGCTCACATATGGGAATCTTAAGAATCAAGAGTCAAGATTCCGAGATACCTTCATTGCAGGAGCTGGATTTCCAGCAGTCTTGGTCTGAGAATCTAATGACAAGTTCTCTAGCAAACCTGCAGCTTCTGTGAGAGTATATGTGAAGGACCAACGAAAGAAGTCGGTCATAGATACATTCATCACCAACAGCAGAACAAAACAAATAAAGTCTCAATCTTCATCCTTGAAGGCACATCTAGCATGATTAGCAACATCCTAAAATACATATAAAATACCATTCTTGTCCAGGAAATATTTAATTTATAATATGAACCAAAAAGTAGTAAACCCCACATTTTTAAACTGATTCAAAAGCTTAACAGGAAAAGTGAAACTAGTTCATTTACAATTTCACATTCACGTCCATGAGAAAACCCAACATCAAAAGAATTCTTCAAAGATAGATATTGATTAGAAAACTAGAAACTTCGAATTCAAGTCCACACAAAATACAAACCCTATCAAAAAAACTCCAACACATATACCACAAAAAAAGAACTCAGTTAACACCATTTCAATCAACCGAGCCACCATATATGCATAAATAGCACGTCTAAAAATCAAGAAAGCACAAACTCAGAACAAAATTGACTCACTGACTTCTCCAAATCTATAGATAAAACCCATCAAAACCCATGTTCCAAGGAACTCAAAAGCATAAAAAAAACAATAAAAAGAGCAAAACACTAATAATTCAACACTCCAAATCTTGAGAAAGAAAAAAAAAAGTCCCAGATAAGAGGAGTTGGCAAGGATACTGTCAGTAGCAGAAGGAACAGCTTCCATGAGTTTGTTGATGAGATATAGATCGAAGGAGCGACAGAGAAGCCCTGGGAGGAGGCGGGTGTTGGGGTCTCAGTTGTTTTAGGTCAAGCAGTGAAAGAAGAAAAGGAAAAGAGGGGAGGCTTGGAGAAGGGGTAGCCGCCAAAAAAACCCTCCAAGACTTAGGGTTTTTTTATTCAAAAGACAATACAGTAGCTACCAAGAAACGAGGTGTGTGTCTCTCAATGGCACCACGAGTCAACTAGATTAGATTTTCTTGGTTTATATCTACTTTATGTTTTCCCTCTTGGAATTGTAGACAGAGAAGAGGCTAAAAGATGGGGAGAGAAAGCAAGCCAGCCATGCCCAATGCCCACCGTTAATATTATTACTGGATGGTTGGTTGTGTACGCCATAAATGCGCTTTCAGGCTGAACTGTTGAAGGTCATTTAACACTAAAGTTTTCGATATGTCTTATGTTAAAGGGTTATGATCTGGTAAGTTTTGAGTTTTAGTCAGGATGTATAGTTTTTATAAAAGTTCGGAACAGTCCGGGTCTTACTCAGTAATTTAAATTTATAAAAAAATACAATTACCGGAAGTAGTATAAAAATATGAGACAGCTAAAGTTTTACTCATTCATTTATATCTATAAAAAAAATATTACCGGAAGTAGGATTTGTTCGCATAAAAAAAAAAAAAATTAACACCAAAGTCATGTTTTTTAGCATTGCCTGCGAGAACTGCCACAGGTAACTTTCCATGTTGCTTCAATTACAAAATAAAAAATAAAATAAAAAATTATGAATCCACCTTCTCTTCCCAACTATTTATATGAAAAGGTTCAGAAGAATAGATTTGAAAAGAAAATTATATTAAAAAATACAATTAAAAATTAATATTTTAGGAAAATGTGTTTCTTCAATCAAAACTTTACTTTCTTATTAATTCAACTCTTGATTTTTAACAAAATATGTTTTTTATTGTAAATAGTATTTTTTAAAAACATATCTTAATCTTAAAAGGAAGTTTTAAAAATATTTAAATAATGTCCCAATATTATGCATGTGATTGAAGAGGAAAACAATCATGTCAAAAATATATTAAATATTTTTTAAAAAAAAATTATTTTTATTGAATATTCACGAGTATTTTTTTCATATTAGTTACATGATAATTGAAAAGTAAATTGTTAACATTTTCATAGGAACCTATAATGCTATCCAATTACCATGGGAAATTTTGAACAACAATTGAAATATCATGTTAAGCTTTTATTTTATATATTGCATTTCAATCAAAATCCAAATAAATAAATAAAACATAGAAAGGAAAAAAAATAGAAATGGGTCAAGTATTTGGGTCAAAGATATTGGGCTTGTTTGCACAACCTAATAGAAAGGCTAAAAGGATTGTATAGGAAGCAAAAGGAAAATAGATGGATCAAAAGGTATTTTTTAGAGAGCTAGCTATAAGGTTTTCTTCTATTTTTTTAGTTTGATTTATTTATTTGTGTTTTCTACTATAATTTTATATTATATCTCATTAAATTGGTCTTCAAAAAAGTCTTAAAATCTAATAAAAACCTTTAAACATGTTGAACACATGAAGATATAAGATTATCAACTCACAAAACACCGAAAATAACTCACAAAAAGATGTGATAAAAAAAACAAGTGATGAGCAAAAGAAAATAAATAAGACACAATTGTATTACACAATTAAAAAGCTCAAATATATTTTGAAGTATTCGTCCTAGCCCCTGCTTCTAAAATTAGTTTTGAATGGGGATGTTTATGGATATGTATCTAAGTGTTTGGAAATGTATTTGGAAAGTGTTTTTGAAAAAAAAATTGTTTTAATTTTAAATTAAAAAAATGGTGTTTTTAGATCATTTTGATATGCTGATGTCAAAAATAATTTTTAAAAAATAAAAATAAAATATTATTTTAATAGATTTTTGAACGAAAAGCATTTTCAAAAACAAACTCAACCACACTCTCAATCAGGCACATAGTAGGCTGGGTTTTGACTTACGGTGTCCAACCTAACTTATGATGTTTTACAAAGTATAAATAAGATCCATTTAACTTTTTTAATCTAGGTAGGTTGGATATATTTAGATGGGTTAACATTCTTGTGGATCTTATAGATATCCACGAGCTAGGTATTCTTATGGGTTTATAATTTGACTAAAAAACTAGAATTTCATTCTTAAAATTATGATTTTATGAACTTTCTCATTCTTAAAACATGACATTTTAATGATGTCACAGTTCACAACCATGAAATAAATGTCATATTTTGAGGTTCTAATATATTATTTTTTAACATACCTCGTCAAATGAAAATCTTTATCTTGTACTATTTTAATTTTACTCGCGGTTAATTATCTAGTCAACAAAACTATAATATCATATCGAAAAACCAAATCGATCTAAAACCTTTAATTTTTAAATAAAATTCATAATATGATTTATATTACACCTCACGACAATGATCGAATGCTGAGCAGCTCACACTCGACACTATTTATGGGAACAAGATCACAGTGGTCAGCTAAAAATGATTCAAGCAAAATGCACATCTAGGATTGGAGAAAAACCTTGCCCCACCGGGCATGCGCGACTCCAAAGTACAGTCGTGCTTGCTCAAACCGAAAAACCAAAACGATAAAGATGATCCAGCCCTTCTTTTCAACTTTCTCCAATGGTGTTTTACTTTTCTTTCTCGATGTTTAATCAACTCTATTTGACGTCTCCCTCCATAGGAGTTTTGAGTCATCATTTGAACTTTAATCATGCAGCGTTGGAAGAGAAGAAAGCTGGAGAATTTAGAAAGCATTGGATACCACCATGCCAAACTGTTTCTGAGATCGAAAAGAATATGTGAGATGCTTTTCGTAAACTGCGGTTAAATCACAGTTTTGGGTAGGATCCACAGTTGTAAAAAGTAAAACTGTGATGGCTTCCTTTACCAAACAGTTTGGCTCTGCGGTGAGCCTCAACCGCATAAGTCACCACAGAACCAAACACCCATTTGATCATCTTTCCTGTCTTCAAAGGCATAGCTCTCTTAACTTTCTCTCTGTTTTGCATTATTAAGTTATAAACAACAGCATGATTCACAAGCCGAAAAAGAAAGAAAGCATCAGCCATGCGGGACACATGGGAGCTCTAGCCGCACACTTCAAATCAATATGCTTCTACTTTCCATGCAAAAACACCACTAAAAAACAGTTTCTATTGATGAGACTATCTTCTCCTTATTGCCCTTTTTTTTCAACTTCTCATATAATCTAATAAGTTTTATTACTGGTAAGAATGAGATCAGTTCAACCCGCCACTGGCAGATTAACTTCCCTCAGAACTTTTGCGGCGTCCTCGGGGAAAACAGGATTTATGTAGCAACCAGATCCCATTTCAAATCCCCCGGCGCCACTCAACTGAGGTACTATCTGTAAAAACCAGTGAGCATAAGATAATTCTGATTCTTTAACCTGGAGGGGAGAGGTCTGGATCATGAAGTTAAATGGTGGGTTGTTCAGTTGTAGAGACATCTTCCTAAGCATGAGCTTCAGCAATCCACCGAGCTCAACCATCTGCAGAATTCCACATAAATCAGAATGAAATGACAATCACGGAAAGAACCCTACCATGTGCAATGACAATTACAGGAAAGCCTTTATCTGAGGGTCAAAACGTCACATGGTTTACAGGCTATACGAATTACGTGAATAAAATGTACATTTTATACTTCACAGAGAAAAAAGGTGGAGAGAAACTCTACATGCCAAATTATAGTCCATTGCTTTATCATAATCAGCCACACTTTATCATAATCACTATCTTAAGCCTCACCTACCAAGGTACCATCCTTGAATACACAACCACAATAAATCTGTTTTTATCTCATTAATTTACTTTTAGTTATTCCATCAGATGGCACCTTACTTTTCCCAAATAAATATAAAGACTCTTTAATAACTTTACAATTGTCTCTGTATTAACATTATTCTTTTTGTTTCTAAAAAAAAAAAAAAGACAGCAATATTTTCTTTTGCAAAATTATACCAAATAATTATCAAAAATGAAAAAAGATCCAAACACACCTTTCAAATACTCATTCTACATGTGATTCCTTGCTATTCTTTTCAAATTTTAAGATTTAAGGGATAAACTGGTACAGGACAATAACTGCCCCAAGCTCAAGCCACGAACATTTAGAAACGAATTCTGGGTTCATCAAAATCAAGAAATACCACCCTCGTTTTTCATTATGGTTTAAATTTGAGCTAACAAAATAACCTAAGGATCATAAATGTAGATCATGATGCCTTAATGACTATTTTCACACCCTTTTCCTCTTTACAGAGGGATGAAATTAATTATTAAAACTCCAATAATGTCGCTGTCAAACCAAAAAAAAAGGGAGGGAGGGGGGAACGATATTAGGTTGTATTTGAAAACCTGTGCAAAATATAATATTCAATCTGCAGAACCAATAACTGAAAATTACCTTATCACAATCAAATTCATGGAAATGAGAGGAGTGGGCCCTGGGAATAATCCACATCTCAAAAGGATATGTGGCGGCAAAAGGAACAATGGAGATAAAATGAGTCGATTCATCAATTAATAGTTCTTTTGCTTGAACTTCACAGAGACTGCATTTTCCCGTCTTTTTAAAGTACTCATTCATGCCCTCAAATCGAGCAGAAACTGCTGAGGGAATAATGGGAAGAGCCAGTAATTGGCTATGAGAATGACTCATCGATGCTCCAGCAGATGCACCATGGTTCTTGAACACCTTAAAGTGTGAAACAAAGACCATTGTCAGTTCAATTGCATATCAATGCAACAGAGAAACAAGTTCAAATGCAATTGACAGGAAAGCAAAGCAGATGTGAATGCTCAAAAACACATGCATGTGCATGCAAATCTCATGGGTTTTAACTTTAAATGCAGCCTCCTTTTAGTTATGCAGAAATGAGGACACAAGGCAAAACAGAAAATCTCCATGACAGTGAAACAATGCTAATTACTAGTGAAACACCCCAAAACAATAAGCGCAAACATTTTAAACTAAAAATCTCCAAATTCAACTACAAAAAGCAAAGCTACACGTGTTCATTGATTCAAAACTCCCCGGAGCATGAATATCCACACACACACTTGAACAAAATCCAATTCCATAGATCCACATTAATGAATCAACTAAAATCCCATCACTGAACGTGGATAAATAAAATAAATTATTAACTATTAACTAAATGAAAAAATTAAGAATAAATAAATCATGTTCAAATAAGTTCATATCTTGACAATCATTAACTGATAAAACCAACAGATTGTGACTCATCGATGCTCCAGAAGATGCAACATGGTTCTTGAACACCTTAACAATGAAATCAAGACGGTTTCTGGTTCAGGTTGCTACTAGTGCAAAAGCTAGACAAGTCAAATCACACCTTAATCGTAGAACATGAAGAAGAACTCTGAAGACTAAAGCTATGGACCATTGTTTCAAGAGTACAGACTCCGAACCTGTCTTTCCAAAGCATTGAAAATGAAATACAATTTTGCAAAATGAACAAAAATATACCCGCCTGGTACCCATTCAAGGAGCAATAGAATAACTAGTTCACAAAACATTGTGTGCCATCGAGGCTAAATCATCATCATCATCATTCAAAGCCTCAAAAAAATTCATCTTTAAGCTAATATCAACAGTTCATTATATATATATATATAAAGCTTAAATTTTGCTACAAATTCAAGATTCAATAAGAAAAATCATTACCAAAAATACAGAAAAAACTGAAAAATCTACTAAAAAGAAATGGCCCAGAAGAAATCTAAATTTATGAATTAAACTAAGAACCCATGACAAAAAAAAATCACTACAAAGAAAATTACAGTAAAAAAACAAGAACAAACCTGCACGTATTTAATGGATTCAACAGAAGCAATCTGCTGAATCCTCTTCTTATAAGCAAGCAAAACTTGGCCAATATCTCTCGCCTCCATATCACATAGATGGACCGAATGAACCGGGTTCTCTATCACCACATCGTGAAACCCAAAGCCGCCAATGGCCCGAGCCGGAACACCCATATCCTGCTTTTCCTCACACGGGCCCTCGATATTCCTGCTCAGGGCGGGGTATAGATTCTCAATGACCCGGAGCTTCCAATTCGGGTCAGACGGGACCCGGAAGATTTCAGGTGCACACTCATGCTCGTTGCCGATGCAGAAAGGGCATGAGGAGTTGTCGCCGGGGTTAGAGTTTTGAGGGGATTTGGATTTGAAATCAGTGGGTCTTTTGGCACGGGCGGGTGAGAAAATGACCCATCGGTTTGCTACTGGATCGTGCCTGAGCTCGGGCCTCCGACCCGTATTTTGGCCTTGTGATGACATTCTTTCCGGGCGTCTGTATTGAAATATCCGGTGCTTTGGTTTTACATGGACTATGGGAGAGTGGTTAACCAATTTGTTGACTTTAAATTCATTTACGTCCTCGTTCTCTTAATTTTTTCACTTCGAGTCATTTGTTTTGATCAACAGCCTTTTTTTTTCTTAACCAAAGCAGGCAAAACTGTCCTTTTCTAATTTGTCAAATTTGTTTTTTTTTCTTATTGAATTTCCCTTTTTAAAAAAATCAAAAAATAAATAAATGATTGAAGACTATTGTGGTTGTGAGAATTTTCTTTTAAAAAATACATAAATATATTTTTTCTTAATTTTTTGTTTTAAATATTAGAACATCAAAATCATTTAAAAATATTATTTTAATATTTTTAAAGTGAAGGCTATTTTAAAAGTGCATCTAAAAATATGAAAATAGGAGCAAATAAGTAGATAAAAAATATAAGAATTTAAAAAATTAAATTAGAGACATGGTTGTGTTTGTAATATTCATGTATCATTAACAGCTAAAAAGAAAAAAAATCAAAGGTTTTTAAATTTTACAAAAACAAATCTACTAGTCATGGCCTTATTTTAATATCAGTGTTTTATTTCACAAATATATTTATCCTCCTTTTTTTTCAAAAAGGAGTGATGGTGACCAATTTATGAGTTTTAATATAAAAAGTTTATATTCATATGTGTTTTATATGTATGTTTGGAAATATGATTGAAGTTGTTTTTAAAATGTGTTTTTTATTTTAAAAAAGTATTAAATAATACTTATTTTTATTTTAAAAAAATTGTTTTTGATATCATCACATTAAAATGATCTAAGAATATCAAAAAAATAATTTACAGTAAAAAATAAAAATAAAAAAATTTAAAAGCATTTTCAAAACGCAATGCCAAATAGGGTTGAAAAAAGAGAGGGCATGAGGCTTTTGTGTCATTTCATATACTAATGCATGCTTCCTCTTTGTTTTTCTTTTTTTAAAAGAGTTTTTTTTCTTCTGAATAATGATTGTTTCTATAAAAAGTCTGAATTATGAGAAATTATTAAGTGTAATTTATTATTTAAGAATATTAATCATATTTTAAAAATAAAAATATTTCATTACAAACAATTTTTTTGAGATAACATATTTTATACCACAAAGTTAAGATCACGAATGGAAGGTATTATTATATTTAACGGGAAAAAAAGTTTTTACCACCAACACTATAGTTATAATTCCAAGTTAATTTTGAAAATCACACAAAACAAATGTTGGATTTTATGGATGCATTTTATTTTATTATATTTTTTTCTATTAAGAAACATAAAAATATTATATGTACTTAAAAAAACTTAAAAAAAACACATAATGAATTGATAAACTATGAAAAAAGTTTATAATGCTAGTTAAATAGTTATATTAAAAGTTAAACTTTCTTTTAAAATTATAAATGGCGATCTATTTTTTTTTTCACACATAAATATAGAAAATAATCATCATCATCAAACTCTTTTATTGAATGAAACATTTTGACAACTAAATTAACTAGTTTTATTGTGGAAATGTGGCCGATAAATAATTTTATCTCTTTCATCATTATCCTATAAATTTCTATATTTTTTTCTCAAATCTATAAATTAAAAAATAAACAAAATAAACTTCTAAACTAAACTAAAAAATCAAAAAAGTTTGAGATTGGTCACACATTTTCTTCATGTTTCACATTGTGTTCCTCTAACTTTTAATTTTGTCTTTCTAATATAACTTTTCACCTACTTTTTTTTCTTATTCTATAACCCCTTTAATTTTGGTTTAAAAGTTTATTTTATTGACATTCTAGTTCATGTGTTTCAAGAGCAATGAGAGAAGACACTTGAAAGGAATAAAGGAGAGAGAAAGTCAATGGATAACAAAAACTTGTTATTCTTTGTTTCAAACGGTTTCATTCAATGAGAAGAGTTCAATGACGTTTCTTTTTTTTTTCAAAGAGATGAAAAAAAAAATTGGGCTCTATTTATACTTTATTAATCTCGCTTATTTGTTATACTTTATTAAATAAATTGGGATCTAATATAACGTTGTCTCATTATTATTTGTTAAGAAAACACGTCATTTCTTTAAAAAAATAATCATATTTTCACTAGTTATTCGAATTGTTTTTAGACAAACAAAGTCGACCAGGTAACATCGAGATAACTCCTAATTGATTTGGATTAAAGTCTAAACTATCCGAGGAATCAAGTTTGAAGATTTCAAGATTGACTTATTGGACTACATTTAATCATATTGTTGAAGGGTTTTTCACACTTAACCAATTATTTGATGTTAGTAAAAATTCATCCTCTTCACGACATAACACAACTATCCTCTTCACTATATAAAAAGGTAATCCTTTTAGACTATGTTGGTGAGAGATCTCATGGACACAACCTTTTTCTCCATTTTTTTTTGTCTTTCTAACAATATCAAATTTAATTACTAGATTTCTTGTATTTTAGAGTCCAAATAAAGGAATTTTAGTCCATTACCTTTTATTTTTAATATTTTTCAAGTAGAATTATTAAGATGATATTTACAAAATTTTCCAACTATGCCATAACTTCTAATAAGATTATACTTGTTTATGGTAATATTATCAATTGTTTTATGATTAATTATACATGAATTATCAATTTTATATGAATCTACTATTTATTTTTTAAAAAATTATTGGGAATATATAATGAGAATAAAACATCTAGTTTTCTATTTTTTATTACTTATTTAATACAATGTTTTCAAATTTATTTTTCTTTTACTTTTCTCACATACTCTCGTTAAAAATATCATGATATATATTTTTAAAAAACTTTATTTCTATATAAAAAGATATATTGATAAAAACAAAAAAATCTTTTTTTTACTGGAGAATATAAAAAACAAAATTAGTAATTTAATCGAAAGCAAACCCGTCGCCATTCATGAGCTTTCAGCAGTAAAAATCATATTAAAGTTGAAAACCTTCAATTTCTTACTGCAAGATCACCGGTAGGAAAAAAATCAATGAGAAATTACTATTGCTTGTGATTGTGGTTAAAAAATATTTTTTATTTTAAATTAATTTGTTTTGGTATTTATAAATTATTTTTATATTTTAATGTCAAAAATAATTTTTAAAAATAAAAAAAATATCATTTTGATGTATTTCTGAATGAAAAACAGTTTTAAAAGTAATGTCAACCACATTCTCAAACACACACTAGCATTGTTTGGCACTACGTTGCAGAAGTGTCTTTGAAAAAAATAATTTTTAAAATTTTTATTATATATTTTAAATTAATTTTTTTTGATGTTTTTAAATTATTTTCATATATTGATATCAAAAATAATTTTTAAAAACAAAAAAATATCATTTCATGCATTTTAAAATAAAAAATATTTTCAACCAAACTTCCAAACATGCATTCAGTGTAACCCTGTATATGTAGAGAGGTAGGTGGTGATGGCTTAATTATTATAATTATGGTTTATTTTTCAAAGGGATTTGCGAGACGACTCCTCATTCCACCTCGGTGTCACCCTGTTCTCCTACCGACTTGTGTTTCTGGTCGAATTTTCTTATTTTAAAAAATAAAAAATATTTTAAAATAATAATTATTTTTTAAATAATTTTAAAAATTGTGGTCAAGGGAGATACTGGATGGACCCACCTCGCAAGTTAAATTGTTGTTCACGTGTAAGATTAGGCTAAAAATTTATATCCAGTAATGTTGACCGACCGGGGGTGGGAATTGGATGGTGGTTAATTATTGAGAGAAAAAAAATATTTATTTTTTACTTTCCCCCACCAATGGCTGGATGAATTTTCATTTGTGTGTTTGTTTTTGTGATGGAGATGCTTTTTAAATTATTATTTAATTAGAAATATATTAAAATGTATATATATTTTTTTTATTTTTGATACAAACCTATTAAAAAATCATGGAATATACTGCTTGTTACTGCTTTCACACCGTGTTTTTTTTTTTTTTATAAATTTTTTAATTAAAGTTTTGTAAAACCTCCGTTTTATGCTTTAATTCAACACCCAAAATTATAATTGTTTTAAAAAACAATAAAATACATTTTTCAAACAATTATAGGTATTAAAGCAAAGTTCCAGTGGAATAAATATAATTTTGAGATTATATAATTCAGATTCAACTATGTAAATATAAATCAAAAGGGGAAATGAAGATTTTGACACAGCGTTTCAAAAATGTTTTAAAAATAATTTGAATTTTTTTATTTAAATTTAATTTTTGATGTATTTAGATCATTTAAACGTGCTGTATTAAAAATATTTTTTTTTAAAATAAAAAAAATATTATTTTGATGTATTTTTTTAACGAAAATCACTTTCAAAAGCAAACTTTCAAAAGTGTTTTTGAAAAAAATTGAATTTTTTATTTTATTTTTTACTTTAAATGAATTTAATTTAAAAAAAAATATTATTTTAATATATTTTTAAATGAAAAATACTTTTAAAAGTAATTTCAAACGTACACTAACCCGCACGAAATAAATTGCAAATATATTTATAAACTAGATAAATAATTTTAAGTTTTTTTAAAAACAAATGAAGAAGTAGAGATGAAAATAACGATAATAGAAAATGAAAATCCGAGGAAGGAGGAAATAAATAAAAAAAGAAAAGAAAAGAAAGAAGTTAGCTATGCTTACCGGACAGTCCGAGGAACAGCACTGATATAGTGCGATGAGTTTTGACAACTGGTTCTCATGCGAATCCAAACAAAACCGGTATACCGTATGCATACATCCGTATACCGTCATCCATACATCTGTATACCGTCATCCATACATGCAGCACATCGACCATACGATGCACATATGGAGGATACCCGTGGGATATACCATGTGTATACCATGCTCACATTCCTACTCGTACATATACATGTAGAGCTCAAAATACAGCAGCAGCCTTGAAGGAATCCTTTGACCAACAATTATCTTGACAATTTTTTTGCATATTCATATTAATTTATTTTAGATTAAATTTTAAATTTATCATTTGAAACAGTTGGTGTAATCATGAAAATTTTATTTGTTGCAATCTTTCTTAAACGATGAAATTGAATAATATAGACAATGATTTTTTTATTTTTTTTTATGTTTGGCATTGTGATGTACAATATTTTGTTTTTGTTTTTAACACCAATATATTAAAATCATCGAAAAACATTAAAATTTATTAATTTAAGTTTTTTCAAGATAAATATGTTTTTTAAAAGATAATAAAAAATAGAAATGACCGCACCAGAGTCCTAAACATGTTCTAAATTTGTGTGGTTTATCTTATATCTGATAGGTGATTCTAGAAGAATATTATATAACATGAATTTTACTTTTTTAATGGCCTACAAATAAAAAAACTTTGACTCATTAATTTGTATTTTAATTAGATGAATCTCACAACAATTGTTATATATGGCAAATTGATTACCAGAAACAAAAAAATGTCTTGATATCTCTAGCATGTGTTTTTATAAGGAAATATCCTCTTGATTATTATATTTAACTTTGTAGAATTGAGAGGTAGGCAAGTAATCTCTAAATTTCCGACAAGATATACTCCGAGAGTGTGATAGTGATTGTTTGAAAAAATGTTTCTTGTTCAGAAATATATTAAAATAATATATTTTTATTTTTTTAAAGTTATTCACATTAAAATAATATGAAAATACCAAAAACATGTGATTGAAAACAAATAAAAAAATATATTTTCTCAATTTTTTAAAACTTTTTAAAACATAAAAAACAAACACGTTCTGTATCCATAACATTCAACTACACACAACTTTTTCTTGACACATTTATATCAAATTTAAATTTTTATGCATTTTACACATAAAACAATCTAATTAAAAATTTATATGTATTTTAAACACATTTACACATGTTGAAAAAATAATGCATCGCTTTCTAAACGTATACATCTCAAAATAATCTATTTTTTTTACTATTTTAAATATGATAAGTTATCGATCTTTAATATATATATATATATATATATATATATATATATATATAATGTCATAAAAAATATTTTGTTAATCAATATATATAATAATTTTATATAAAGTCCATTGAAAATTCTTTTTCAAGATATCAATTGAAAAAAACCATAATCTATAGATTTCTCAACATGCATAAACTTTAAACTTCAATATACATGATGCTAGGATAACTTCTCATCTCTACACTCACCCACTATTTCAAAATTCAAACCTAACCTTTTCCAAGTTAGAAACATGAAATTTAATGAAAATTTATTATTGAGACAGATCTGTACAATCCATCCATGTTTTTGCATGCATATATCTCTTGACCAAACCACCTATATATACACCACAAATACATGTATTTATACACCCCCATACCATAGAGCCATATCTCCTCTCTCTACACAAAGCTAGAATATCCTTTTGGTCATAAGAAAGCCACATTTGCATTCTCAATGTTTTTTTATAAAATATGGATTATGTGGTAGATAAGAGTAGCTTCATAGATAGCATCTAGAGAGAGAAAGAGAGAGTAGTTTTTAGTTTTTACTCCTTGGGCAAAAAGAAAGGCAAAGAGGAGAGAATTTCTAGAGTGAGAAACACACATACATCCAGACACAACAACAAGAACTCCACCACCCCCCACCCCCACCTTCTATCATTTTAAGACACACATTGTAATAAGAGAAAACACAAACTCAAGAGACCAAAAAAGAGAGTCTTTGCCCAAATCAAATAAAATATTTCTCTCTATGTTTCTTGCTTTTCTATCCTAACAACAACCCCTTATCTATCAAAACAAAAAAAAGTTTTTATTTTTTTATTTTTCATCTGAAAAATAAAGGGGCGATCTTGAAACAATCGGCTGCTTATTTTTCATAGCTCCGATCGTTGTTGTTTTTGTTTGTATCGAAGATCGATCTGTGAGTGTTTTTCTTTTCTTTTGTGGGTTTTCTTTTTTGATGATAGTAATCTCTGTGCTTGCTTTGTTTGATGATGATCGGTTTTGATTTTGTTTTGAAACAAAAGGGTTATCGAGTTTTTTTGATGATCGGGTTGCAGATTGTTTGTTAAATGGTTAAAGATTTTAACTTTTTGAAATAAGATGAAATATATACTTTTTTAGCTTTTTTTTTTTTCTTTTTTTCTTACGGATTCAACTGATGGTGTTTAGATATGCTTGTGTGGTTGGTTTTAAGACGATATGATTTTGGTATAAAGTAAGAGTGAGTGACGAAATGGAAAATAAATAATAAAACATCATTTTCTGGAAATGGAATGACAAGCAATCGTTTAGATTTTGTGGGTATTTTTAGCTACATTTGCTTCATGTCCTGGGATATAAAAGATACCATTTACCTAATGTTTTAGGTTATGAAAATGCCATCTTTTTATCTTGTATTTGCTTTTAAAGTAAGCCATTTTTGCCTTTGTCAATGCATGTCTATGAAGATTTTATCTGTTTTAGCATCCCAACTGAACATTTTTACTTTATATGTTTTGATATATGCATATGTTTATGAGAAATAGTTTATGTATTTCCTGTTTGCAGTTGGTGTTTATTGCCGAGAGGGTTGTTTGTTGTGATATTGGGAATTATACAATGTTGTGATAAAGAAAAAGAAAAACTTGTATCAACTGGTTTGTTTTGGTAACGATTTGCTAAAAAGTTTGAGTTGTAGTTGACTGAGGGGGTTTCCATGTATGATTGTCATGTATCAGTTTTGCGCGCGCTATTATGTTGCATTTAAACTAGTTCTTTACCGATACGTGTCTGTTTTGAAGGGTATGCATGGGTGGTTTATGTGTTTTCCTTTTTTGATCATTGATGTGTAATTTTGGCTGCATATATCAATTGTAAAATACACGTGTGAAACGTGCGCTATTAGATTGCTGAAATGTTTCTGTTTCTAGTGCCATTTCCTTTTATGCTGTATGTCCCTCTGCAGTTATGTGTGTGCACGTGTGCGCATGTATGCCATAAATTATGAGAATCTGGTTTTTGTGTCACAGGAGATTCGGAGGGATATCGGCGGAATCAAGTGGAATGTGATTTGCATGGGTTGAGGATGCCAGAATTGAGAAGTGGAGCCCGGAGATCAAAGCGCCTTGATGATCTTCAGCCTCCCCAACAACCAAACAATCAAGCAGAGAACTTGACGGTGCCTGTTCAAAACAAGACCAGGAGGAGAGCTGGTGGTGGTAGAGGAAGGGGTGGGAATGCTGCAGGTGTAGCAAAAGGGGCTTCGCCAACAACGAGGCCAACTGGTGCCGGTAGAGGCCGGGGTGTTAGGTTGATAGATTTAGACCCAGAACCTTGTCAGATTGAACCTGCAGCTGTTGGAGCTGCTGAACTAGGCTACAATAGATTAGAGGTGGTGGCAGATAAAGATATTGCTATGGAGGGTGCAAGTGCAGAAAAGGTAATAGGAGTTGAAGAAGAAGGAAGCACTACTCCAGTTCCTGAGAGGGTAATCATCCATTTGCCTTTCTTTCTTTATGGGGTTATTTGTGTGCATTACAAAGTTGTATAAAACTGTCTTAATTAGTATCCTGCTGGTATCCTTCCCTTGTAATTAATAAATTGCTATCTTTACTGCTTCAGCTTATGTGGAATAAGCTGTTTTTGAAAATATTTGGATGATGATCATTTTGAAAAATATTAATGAAATTAAGCTGGTCCGGTTGCATGTCGTTACTTTTAAGTTCATCTTAAAAATAATCTCTTTCTAAAACTTGTAGTGGTTTATCTTTAATTAATCTCTTTCTGTTATTGTGTGCAGGTGCAAGTGGGTAGTTCGCCTGTGTACAAAGTAGAAAGGAAATTGGGTAAGGGTGGTTTTGGCCAAGTTTATGTTGGCAGAAGAGTTAGTGGAGGCAGTGATAGAACTGGACCAGATGCAATTGAGGTACGACTGATGGCTCATTTCCATGTCCTAGGATGTTGAAAACTTATTTCGAGTCTGATGCTCACCGTACCCTTTATTTTACAGGTGGCACTAAAGTTTGAGCACAGAAATAGTAAAGGTTGCAACTATGGCCCTCCTTATGAGTGGCAAGTGTACAAGTAAGCACCTGCCTTCATTATCTGAATTCAATTATGAAAATCATGGAATACAAACTTATTTGAAATCTTTTACCCAATCCTAGCTCTTTACTGATCTGCTCCTTTTCTATTTGAACTTGAAAGCACCTTAAATGGATGTTATGGAATTCCTTGGGTACATTACAAGGGTCGTCAAGGAGATTTCTATATTCTGGTGAGGTTTGATTATGTATTCCTCCATATTAAAATTTCTAAACTTGCTTATTGTGTCTGAAAGAAATCAAATATATATTTCAGGTAATGGACATACTGGGTCCCAGTCTCTGGGATGTTTGGAATTCCCTTGGCCAATCGTAAGAAAGAACATCTCTGTCTCTGTCTCTCTCCCTCACACCTACACACAGCCACACACATTCACTGACACTGTGATCATGCATGTGTTCATGAATCCTTGTGTGTACATGCTAGAGGTCTCTTTTTTTGCTTGTTTAATGTGCAATTACCTGCTACAGGATGTCACCAAATATGGCAGCCTGCATTGCTGTGGAGGCTATATCAATTCTTGAAAAGCTTCACATAAAGGGGTAGGCCTGTTTAAGGTTCAGGCATTGACTTTATTATTTATCAACTTGCCTCAGCAATTTCAATTAGTGTAAGTACCACTGCTCATGATTTGTCATCTTCTCAAACAAGGTTTGTGCATGGAGATGTCAAACCCGAAAACTTTTTACTTGGTCAACCTGGATCTGCAGATGAGAAAAAGCTATATCTTATTGATCTTGGTTTGGGTATGTTGTCTTTCCTTGAGTGTCAACCATGATTACATATCATAACAACTTTTTTTTTTAAAATTTACACCTGAGATTTTTGTTGTTCTCTATGTGGTTGAAGTTGCACTATGTGCTATTTATATGTCTGTATTTATTGCTAACGCATTTAATGTTTTTGGTTCAGCATCTAGATGGAAAGATGCTTCCTCTGGTCAGCATGTTGATTATGATCAGAGGCCTGATGTATTCAGGTGTGGATTTTTTCCCTTTATGCTCAACAATTTATACTTAAATATTCAAATATTGACACATCTGTCCGACAGGGGAACAATAAGGTATGCAAGTGTACATGCACATTTAGGTCGGACTGGAAGTCGGAGGGATGATCTTGAGTCATTAGCATATACATTAATATTTCTTATAAAGGGAAGGTTGCCATGGCAGGGTTATCAGGTTAGTCTACAATGTATTTTCAGGTTTTTTTTTATAAAGATGCTCTTTTCATTCTATTTCTTACCTCACTTCTTTTTTTTTTCATTATCTGATTGTTTGCTAAATTGCACAGGGAGATAACAAGAGCTTTCTTGTTTGTAAGAAAAAGATGGGCACATCTCCAGAGCTGATGTGTTGTTTTTGCCCTACCCCATTCAAACAATTCCTTGAAGCTGTTACAAATATGAAATTTGATGAGGAGCCTGATTATTCCAAGCTGATATCTTTCTTTGAAAGTCTTATTGAACCACGCTCTCCACTAAGGCCAATTAGAATTGATGGAGCTCTTAAGGCAACTTCAATTTCCTTTTCTTTTCCTGAGCTTGATAGGATGCTTCAACCTTCTGACCTTTTATTATTGTTTTAAACAATCAGGTTGGACAGGTTGGGCAAAAACGCGGAAGATTATTTATAAACTTGGAAGAGGATGAGCAACCAAAAAAGAAAGTACGATTAGGCAGTCCTGCTACACAGTGGATTTCTGTTTACAACGCACGTCGGCCTATGAAGCAGAGGTAAATTTACTTCTGGCAGGATCATATAACATTCTTGTACTCTTACTTGCTCACAATTCTTATTTTCTGTGCTCACAGATCATTGCTTCTATAAGTTGATTTGGGCTGGTTTTATCATTTATCATGGGTGTGAAAGAAAGTGCTACTGGTTGTTTGTCTGTCCTTAAATTCCTGTTATGAATAGACTTTTCATGCTTCAAACTGTGGCTTGTGATCGTGTGTCTTTGGGGAGGGATTGGGGCAAGGTGAGGGGAAATTAAAATTGAAGGTTTAGGTGTGGTCAGGACAACTATGGATTTCTGCTAGGTTTTAGGTGTGATGTCCTTTATTATTCGAATCCTATGGTTACAGAGAATACAAGCCCCTTTTATTGGCACAAAAATTTGAAAGCTATTTGGGAAAAGAAATGCATATAATAGGAATCTCCTAACAAATATTCTAGTTCCTAAATAAGCTATTATTTCTATATAGCATTAATATTTCAATGATAAACTCTAAACAGACTAAATTTGCAAGGAACACCGAAATATACAATTTTTTTTAAAAAGGTAATTCATTAACTTTTTTTTTTCTCTTTGTAAATTTTTTGCAACAAACATAGTCAGATGTGTTGGAACAAAGGATAAAGAAGTGAAGGATTCAAGGATATTCCTGTGTTTCCAATGATTGATAAGCTTAGAACACTAGCCTTGTATGGCTGAAAAGTAATTTTCTTTTGCTAAGATCTATGGTAGTGAGAGGTCACACCGTTGATCAATGTGAAAGCCCCATGAAATATCTCCACTAATAAGACAATTTGAGTAATACAATATAAACAGATTAAGGCAATTGTCATTCTTAACTAGGAAATGCCATTCATTTTCCAAGAAGCATGCAGTAGTTAATGGTGACGGAAAAAATCCAAATATTTTGTTGACAGTGACTGACTTTCTATTGAAAAGGCTAAAATAAGTGTTCTTGAGAAATTAGTATCATGTGCGGTGTAAGAAGACTTTTGAGGGAGGCTCGATGCCCTAATCCTAAAGGTTATCCAAGCAACTTTTTGTACCGCCTTACTCCCAATTAAGGAGTATGGCAGGGAGAATAGCCATCTATAGGACACCCTACACATAAAGTATTGTTCTTCATGGGCTATATTGTTGTTTGGCAGTCATTATAATGTCCAAAGTGTGAAATATACATGTACTTTGTGTTCTTGCTCTTAATATTATAATTGTTAAGTTGAAGATAGAGTTCTTCTTGCAGTTGAAAATCAGAGCTATATAATGAAATTCCAGAGAGTAATTTTATTTTCATTATGTTTTTTTTCTAATTATCAGTCGTCTCGTTCCTTGAACTTATTACTCCTAATAGTCTCAGTTTTCTTGTTCCAGTATTAACATTTTTTTTCCTACCTTGGATTTGTAGATATCACTACAATGTAGCTGATGCAAGGCTACGCCAGCATGTAGACAAGGGTAATGAAGATGGATTATATATTAGCTGTGTTGCCTCTTCAGCTAATCTCTGGGCCCTTATCATGGATGCTGGAACAGGCTTCACATCCCAGGTTTATGAATTGTCAGCTGTCTTCCTGCACAAGGTATTAATTCAAGAGCTATAATTGCCATCATCTTTTGCTGCAGTCATGTGTGACTGGAACTACTGATCATCTTTGCAATTGTTTGGATTGTTAACAGGATTGGATTATGGAACAGTGGGAAAAAAATTACTATATCAGTTCAATAGCTGGTGCAAGTAATGGAAGTTCATTGGTTGTTATGTCCAAAGGTTGGTAACTGTTTCCACGATATAAAGAATTGCATGCTATATATGTTAGTACATGAAGATTGACAACTCTTTTCATAATTTATAAAAATGATTTAGGAATTGGAAACTACCAAGATCCTTACACTAGAAGTCTCATACTGTTTTTCATCATGCCAACCATTGATTCTGCTTGTTTTTGTACCTAGTTTTAATTTTATTGTTATTAACTATATAGATATATTTCTACATGTCAGCACGAAGATACCTCGATAATTTTTGTAAAGAAGAGATGAAACAATTATGATTGAAAGACATTATCTGTCTGCATGTGAGCATGACTATTGTAGTTGTGCACAGGCTGGTTCTATAGTTTTAGTTTGCTAGCAGGGAGCCAGCTATAAGAACTAAATTAATAAATTGGAGTAACGTGCCATTGTTGGACCCTGAACTCACCCTGGTTTTGAATTGCTAACTGTTATCTGTGAAACAGATGATTGCTGTAAGTTTTCAGTTATGTTTCTGGCTACAAAGTGGAACTGGGCAAGACTTGTATTGCGGTATTGCCAGGCCCTAGTATTGTCTGAAATGAGATTTGCTTCTTTGGAGTTTTTTCTTATCTGGTCATGTAAAGTGATTTGGTTGGGCTTTACAACCTGGGTGTGCCTCTTTTTATTTGTTGCATATGCTAGTTGCGGTGCACTGCAGCCTGCCTTTATTAAAAGTGTCGTGCCATGCCATCATGGCATGCATAGAACACAAACTAGGTTTCAAATAGCAACTTACATACTGCTCTTTTGCCTTTTTGAGATGCTTCATTTTGCCAAGCTGAGTGTTGGAATGAGTCTTCCATGCATACAACATGGGTCCCTGCATGGACATTATAGTTATTTAGCTATTAAAATTAGGATTTTGCTACATAGATTAACATGTAGGTTCATGAATGAGATGATTATGATTGTCAAATTGACTTGAGATTTGAGTTATATCTTGTACATGGGAGGTGTAAAAATCATAAAGTAAGCCTGAAAAGGGCATCTCACTGCTTCGGGAGTGCTGTGAAAATTGCCATTCATGTTTCTTA